>QLTV01000974.1:10360530-10415472 GCA_003457575.1 Thermophis baileyi
TTAGGTGTCCATTTTAGATCTTGCGATATGGTAGAACCTAGAAATTTGAAGGTCTCTACTGTTGATACTGTGTTGTCTAGTATTGTAAGAGGTGGAAGTATGGGCGGGTTTCTCCTAAAGTCTACCACCATTTCTACGGTTTTGAGCGTATTCAGTTCCAGGTTGTTCCAGTCGCACCACAAGGTTAGTTGTTCAAACTCCCGTCTGTATGCGGATTCATCATTGTCTCGAATGAGGCCGATCACTGTTGTGTCATCTGCAAACTTCAGTAGTTTAACAGATGGATCGTTAGAGATGCAGTCATTAGTATAGAAGATACTCTCCATGACAGACATTACCTTCTCTGAGAAAATCTTTCTCATTTTTACTATTGTTTTAGCAGGTTTTTCACCTAAAATAGTGATGGCGAACCTATGGCATGCATGCCACAGGTGGCACGCAGAGCCATATCTGAAGGCACGCGAGGCGTTGCCCTATGTCAGTTCCAGCACGCATGCACACGTTGGCCAGCTGATTTTCAGCCTTCTTTTTGGCCATTTTTGCTCTCTCCAGGCTTCAGGAAAGCCTCCTGAAGCCTGGGGACGGTGAAAAACGGCCCAACCGGAAGTTCACTTGTGTGCTCACCCCCAGCCTCCTTTTCACTGTCAGAGGTCTTCAGGAACTTCTTCGGTTTTGGACAGTTGTAGCCAGGCCTCCCACACTGGGAGGCCTGGTTGCAACTATCTGAAGGTAAGTAGTAGGGCAGCTCCACTGAAGGTAAGTAGTAGGGCAGCTCCACAGCTTCAGTGAGGCCTGTGCGCATGCGCAGGGGTTATGCGCATGCGTGGGGGGAGGGCATTGCATTATGGGTGTGGGCACCCGCGTGCATGCTATCGCGCGCGTGCGCACCCTTTTGGCACCCAAGCCAAAAAAGGTTCGCCATCACTGACCTAAAATATTCAGACTATATCCTTAGTTTTCCTCATGTATATGATTCTGTAAAGACTTCTATCCAAAGGCATTACTATAACACTAAGGATCTTTAACAGGATACACTGCAAGACTCACAAATGAGATAACTCTTCTTGCCAACATCAGAATAATTAGAAACTCAACATTCTGCTAATCTCTTCCATTCATATGAGATTAGCTATGTTTGGAATATTCTCTATAGAAATGTGTGAAAAAGATGACAAGGGCAAATGCACCAGGACCTGATCACCTGTACAGAACTGGACAATTGGGTCTAGAAGACACTAGTTTAATGTTCCAAACTGTCACAGAACTAGTTTATTTTTATTTATTGATATATTTATTTGATTTTTATACTTGCCCGCTTGAACAAGTGACACTAGGCAGCATACATCATGAACCATAAAAACAATTTAAAACACTACAAAATTAAATATGTATGATACCAAGTAAAACCATTACTATGGATGCTAATACAGCCAGGAAACGGGACCCATTGACTATATCATTATACTCAGTGTTAACTAAATAGCATTCAAAAAATGTCAGGGTATTCTCTGGCTCCTAAAGTAGCACTCAAAACCAATCAAATTAAAGAAAATGTATTGGTTTCTAACTTAAAAATAAAAATGTCCCATATTTGTTAGATCATTAGCTACTGGAGGTGATTGTTGCAGGAGTTTGCACAATAGGCTGTCATTCCTTGACCAGGCTTGCGAAATAAATCCACTAGGACAGAGGTCTTCAAACTTGGCAACTTTAAGACTTGTGGACTTCAACTCCCAGAATTCTCCAGTCAGCATAGCTGGCTGGAGAATTCTGGGAGTTGAAGTCCACAAGTCTTAAAGTTGCCAAGTTTGGGGAGCCCTGCACTAGGACATCTCAAAATAAGAAACTCAGTAGAAGTTTCTTACTCCATCCCTCCCTAGGCTGAAGTCAGTCTTGTATGTTTAACTAAGCTTTGCAAGAAAGTGGAATTACACTTCGTCAAAAGTCAGCATAGAAGCCGCAAGCCAATAAATTGGAGACAATAAAATCCTTGCTTGCTAAGTCACAGGGTTTTGGATGAAAAAGAAGTCTAGCCAGAAAGCTAAAATCTATTGGCTTATGGAAAACCTGTTTTGTTTTGTTTTTACAAAAATCAAATTGTTTTCCTTTTTTATTCTGTAATGAAGCAATTTTGTATAATTCAAAAAAAGTCAAACTATAAAAAGATACATAGCTCATAGGCCTGAACATCTTTTAAAGAAAAGTAGTCTTTAAAATTATAAAAGTGGATTGCTCTTAAAACAAAATAATTTTGCTATAGTGTGCTTAGATTTTTGCAGAAATGCAACAAAAGGAAAAAAAAAACAACCCCTCAAAATGTAGGCATTATGACCATTCATAAATTCTAATTTCTTGCAGAGGACAAACAAGAATAATGTCATAGTCATAAGGTAATGTTCTCCAAGTTGGTACCAAAACTGTGCTAGATTACAACTCCTGTTTTGCCTTAGTCATCATGGGAAGAGCAAAGTAAAGTAGGAGATATTGTTTGCTTTTCCTTCCTGGAATAGATGGCTTAAATCTTCAAATTTGGATTTCAAGCACTAGACTAGTAAAATCTAGGTTGCAAAAGCAAACATCTATAGATTGTTGATGTGTAAGATCTTATAATATGCTATATTCATATTTTCATAGAGATCAATTCATAACAGGTATAAACTGGACAAAGTTATAACTTAGAAGGTACTGTTATTTGATTACTACAACAAAAATCCCAGATAGAATCATTTATTTTTATTTATTTACTTATTAAATTTATTTGCCACCCATTTCACCAAAAGGTGATGTTGGACAACTTACAACAGTAAAAGTGGTAAATCCATAACAATAAGAATGCAAAGTTATAATTAAAAGAGTATGAAATTATAATTGAAAAAGTACAAAATTATAATTAAAAGAATACAAAATTATAATTAAGAGAATACAAAATTATAATTAAAAATTGGAAGAGGAGAGAACAAGATGCATGGGAGGAAGTGGGATCTATTATTGGTCTATCAACCAACTCCAGCATGGTTCTCCCCCTCCCCCCTTGGGACCCCAAGCCAACTGGTAGGGCTAGATCTTCAGCTCTTGCAGAACGTCAGGAGGATGGGAACCAGAGGTGGGTTCCTACCGGTTCTAACCGGTTCTTTAGCACCGTTAGTAGCTCGGCGATGACGTCACGGAGCTGGTCTCTGTGGGCGCCGCCATCTTGGATTTTGCTTCTGCACATGCACAGAAGCTATTTTTTGATTGCTGCGCACGCACGGCGCGACCCTGAGCAAACCGGCAGCAAAAGGATCCAGAACCCACCCCTGATGGGAACCAATTTCAGCTCAGGGGGCTCTTCTCTTGGACCCCACCAGTCAGAATTCCTTGACTGACGGGATCCGCAGCATACCTCCTCTGCCTATCATGGCAGCATATCATTTAGGCATCAACTACTTTGTTCCACAGTGGCAGATGATAAAGTGCCCATGGCCAAGTTCATTGTGAGCAACCTCCTGTTCCATTTCTGCATCTTCCATAGTTCTCAGCTACCCTCAACTACCTTCATTACATAAACTGAAGGCATCAATACAGTTGTTATTGGAGGTGGTGCAGTGGTTAGAGTGCAGCACTGCAGGCTACTTCAGCTGACTGCTAGCTGCAGTTCGGCGGTTCAAATCTCACCGGTTCAAGGTTGACTCAGCCTTCCATCCTTCCGAGGTGGGTAAAATGAGGACCCAGATTGTTGGGGGCAATATGCTAACTCTGTAAACCGCTTAGAGAGGGCTGTAAAGCACTATGAAGCGGTATATGTCTAAGTGCTATTGCTATTGCTATAATTAATTTGCTTGGCTAAGTATTTTGTTGAGTACACGTAAGCATAGATACCCAGGGTATTTGGAGTCACAGCATAGATTTGTTATCATTATACTTAAAAAGGTTTTCTGTTTCTTGCAAATGAAATGCTGATGGAGAGCATGGTTTCAATGTACATAAATCCTTCATTACGATGTGGTTATGAGATAAGATTTTGCCTTGTTTGCTGTACTGTTTTATTGAATCAAATAAGGTTGTATACATACATTGCTTTTATTACTAAAAAAATGTTTCTAAGCTTTGTTTCACCAGACTTATTCCCACTTGAACTAATGACATAGGAGGTAACACTGTAGCAAATAGCCCAAAGAGGGAGATTGGGAAATACTGAGTACACAGAGGGGAAGAAGACATTTGAAGATCAAGAACAACTGGTCTGGATCAAACCAGAAAACCCATCTGGTTAAGCAATGAGCATCAAATAATGCCTAAAACAGTTCTCCAGCAACTGCTATCAAGAGATGTACAAATCTCACAGCAATGCTATTGACTGCTTCTTCTAAGATGTTTGTGTACTGTTTTATACTGTTTTCTTTCTTTTCTTCTTTCATTTTACAAGCAATTTTTCCTCAGTGTAACACCATTTGGACATTTGAGGGTTTGGCAAGAACTAATCCCTAACAATTCAGCAAAGATTTCATAGCAACGTTGATGGCATAAGCGTGTGTAACATAAATAGCTTTCAAAAAAAAAGATCATTTTTTTTTCTTTTAAAGATTGCAGTTGTGATAGTTGAGGCAAAGATAGCCAGCTGGCAATGCTAGATCACTCTTCAAAAGGCTGTATTTTCATTAGTGATTTGAGCTTTGCTGTTGGGAGTTATTATGTAATACTTCAGGATAACATTCAGAGATCTTATTCTCTCTTGATACAGATCTGAAGAGAGGTATTTATGGATAATATTTCAACTTTTAAATGATGTAAAGTTATATTGCATTTATTATTTACAGGAATGAAATCTGGGTTGCTGTTAAATGCAAAGGTTTTTTTAAAAAAATGGTAGAACTTACTAGTGTTCCATATGTTCAAGGGAACGAGATCTCAGAAGATTTTAGGAAGGGTTATTTTGCCAAATATAAATACTTCCTTTTAAATTGCTGCCAGCAAACTATTTATGTAAGATTGGAAATGTTGTGTGTGGAAGCTGCCTATGGGCACAATAGTTTTTGGCCTATATTAGGTCTATAAAAAGTGTATAATTTTCTTGCTTTTTAAAAAATGGCTGTTCTTTTTTTTATCAGTATTCCTAATGTAATGCTTGGTTATATAACTGGCTTCTTTGATCTATCACTATAGACTTGGCTTGCCCGACATACTAAGCAAGAATGTGATTTATTTAATTTTGATATATGTTAAGCACATACCTAGTTTTATAAACCATACTTTTTGTTTTAATATCTAGTGTAAAACCAGAGATTTGACTTGAGTTTTTAGTAATGATTAAGAAAACTATGACTTAGTTCAATAGAAGAACCAAGACATATAAACATATATGATGCATACATAGATACTGTATATTCCGCCTACATATAACTCTCACAACAAATCATAGTGTAATTCAACAATAACATGCCTCTCCCTAGTTACACCGCTTGATGAGAAAACAAGACAGGTTTGGAGCCTCTGCCTTTATTTCAGATTGCATCCTATTTAAATTGTCACTCCAATATTGAAAGTGCCATTAATTGTAAAAAATGGTGAACTGAAATAAATCAGTTTCCTCAGTTTTGCATATGTGAAACAGCAAGCAGCTTTCATTGAAATGTGGAAGCAATAGTTTCTTAATTCCCACAAAATTTTGACATGTTACTGTATGTAATAATAATATATTATAATATTATAATAATAGTGAGACAAGAAGTTACAGTTAGTAGGGGCCCTCATTTGCTTCATCCTCATAATCTACTCTGTATAAATATCACTCTAACAATTTGCTTAGCCATAAAACATAAAATAAAACTAGTTAATCTGGGGACAATTACCTTTCAATTAGTATTCATGACAGAATTGTAGCAATTCTGTTTGTAGAATTGTAGCCAAATTTTGTTTATTTGTTTATTTATTTGTCTGGATTTGCACATAACAACAACAATAATAATAATAAATAAAAAATACTTATATTTGCATGCTTTCAAACTGCTAGGTGGACAGGAGCTGGGGTAAGAACAGGAGCTCACACCGTCATGCAGTGCTTGGGTCTCAAACTGCCAGCCTTCTGATTGATAAACCCAACATTCTAACAGCAAAACTGGGCTCTCTACACAATACTAAGCCATAAACCATGGTTTATAATTCCAATGTTTGAGTTTACAGGACTTTCAAAACCCTAATAAAACAAAGCACATTATGACAGCGTGGTGTGTGAAGCCTTGGGTTTGTAAGTAAGCATCTTGGGATTAACACTAATATAGTGTGTAAATAAATTTAGAAGAACACAGGCAAGAAATAATATTTTGAGCTAAGGCAGTTCTTTATTTGGAGCACATTGATTTGCTTAAAATTATCAAGAGAACATCAATTTACCTGTATACTCCAGAAGAAACATGTTGTAATCCTAAAGAGATTTAAGCATATTTAGCTCTTTCTTTTTCTTGTAATAATTAGGATTAGGCAAAATATCCTGAAAACATTTTAACATTCACTCTTCCTCAGGCTTGTTCACTTCAGTGTTCTTCAAATTTATTCACCATTATTGCTCATTCTCATCTCCACTCAGCATTATTAGTATTAGTATTATTTTCTAATTTGAACTTCTTTTTTCTGGAATGATTTTTCCATTGCCATGTTATCAACAAAATATTCAGACATATCTGAAGATAAATGAAGCCCATTTAGAATGAGGGCAGTGCTTCTGAGACAACAAAATCATCACATCATTTTAAACAGAAAGAGGATTTAACTTTTGATATTCCATATTTGAATAATTGAATTGTAATTGAAATTGAAATCCAGTGATATATCTGAAAGTATGAGAAATTAAATCTACTTTTCTTAACTGTTGGCTTTAAGTTTCACAATGAAAATCCCGCTGGATTTTCTTGCCAAACAAATTTATTCAGTATCTTGTAAATATGTTTAAAATGATGTGATAGCAAATATGGGAATGACCTCTCAAAATATAAATCAACTTATATTAATGTATTAAACTTAATCATATTTATCTTAACCCAAATATTAAAGGGAATTCTAAACCATCTGTATAGATATTCTTTCATCTGTGCCAAAACAGAGTAAATTTAATCTTACCAGTTGAGAAGGGTTTCTGGAAATGTTTATGCCAAGAGAAATTAACGATTTATTTTATATCCCAAACCCTCAGTGCAATTGTTACTATGACCTGGTGGCATCAAGTCTGGTTTACTTCAGGAGTAGCAGGACAGGATCCCAACATATGTTAATATGATAAGATTGGGAATAGTTTACTACTGTAAATTTCTGATGAATTTATTGTGTTGTGTGATAAACATTTTGCCCAATTATTAACCCCAACCATATTTGGAAACTGCAAAAAGAAAGATTCAGACTTTGGCTTTAATCTTAAAATTATTGCATCCAACCACACTGATTTGAGGAAAAACAATTTGTAAGTAAGATTACAATGTGGTGAGGTGGGAGATCAGCCATAATATTGCCTCCTTGCTGCCAAAAGAGATAGAGCTGGCAGATCTAACCATCTGGAAATCATTATGACAATAGATATTTAATTAATGGCACTAGCCTTGGAGAGGACAACAAAAACATTGGGCTTTATCAACAAGTAGGTAAGGATGTGGAAAATCTTTCATCAGTGGCTGAGATTTATAATTGACTGATGCCCCCACCACTTTTTAAATATTTTGATTTTTTTTCTTATGGCTTCATTATATTGAAGAAATACTGCCAATTAATCTAGAGAGCATTTATGTACAAAATTGTGGTGTGGATGCTGGCTAAGAAATCCCCTTTAATTTGTGAAAATGATTATTACTGGATAGGTAAAACACCAAGTCAAAATAACCTCTGGGAAAGGTCTGTAGTAATTGCTATGGTACAGATATAATTATACAACTATATAAACAAGGTAAGTGACCTAGCTTAATGATCTATGTTTTATGTTCTTTAGAATTCAAGTCATACCTTCCTGTCTAAAGTAAGATTGAACATTTCTCAAGGATTCTGTTTCCCAGCAGATTCACAACCTCTATCCCACATTGTTCAAAAGGATTGATTGTCTAGAGACAGTTTTCAGGGACTATAAGGAGCTGTGTAGGAAAAAGGAAATGCCAAATCTTCCTTTTATATTTCTTTAAGGTATTTCAGTATTAAAGCCCATATTTACCAGTTTCTTAAAAAAACACCTTGTAATGAAGTTTTTCCTGCAAACTCCATCTTAAGAGAACAAATGTATTTCATACATTATGAATATTTATGAGTAATGCTTGCTTGTTTTATGCATGGGGAAGAGTAGCTATTTGTAGAAGCTTTTGTTAAAAACAAAAGAAAGCCAAATGCTTTTGGATGAAATTAACCTGTAAAATCTGCTTGTATTATTTCTGTTTGAAATAGAACTTGAATGAGTTCAAGGAGGAAAACAAAGGAATGTTGTACTTATCCAAGTGATTCCGTACTATGGTCTTGAAAACAAAAAGGGATTTATTTGAATGTTTCTAGGGCACAGTCCTGCCAGTTTTCTTAATTTTAAAGAGAATGTTAAGAATATGGTTAAGCCTCTTATATTATTGGATTGGAAATCATTGGTCTTTGAGTTGCACCTTTGGCATTCTATTTTAAGGGAATAATGTAAGTAAGAATAATTGAAAACAAATGCTGCATATACAAAGTGACCAAATTAAAAAAAAAAACATCTACAACCCTTAAAACCCCACCATCTGGCATATTCAAAATGATCTGATGAGGAGGACACAATTAGAGTAGAAGCTTAAGATATATGTTTAGTATAGGAGATGGAACAAGGATTATTTAACCAAGGAGAAGTGCAAAAATTCACTGAAATGTGTAAGCATAATGTCAGGCTCAGTGATATTGCACAGAATACTAAAAAAAAGAAGCAAAAAGAAGAAGAAGATAATTAAGGAAGGAATATGTTCACTATTTAGGAAAGATGGTGAAATCTTAACTGCTGAAAGAAAGTGGTACTACTTAATCCTTATTTTTGACTTAATCTTATCCCAAAAAGGGAATTTTGTTCAACCTTGGAGAACCAAAAAATGATGATCTAAAGAAAGATTTGCAATCAAGTTAAGTAAGCAGATAATGAGATGAAACTTAATTTCATTAAAGTAAATTCAGGTCTCATTTAGATATGCATTGCTATAAAGAGTTTGCAGATGTTATCTTAGAACCGCTGCCTATAACATTTAAGAAATTTTGGAGAATACATCTAAAAGATTCATTAATGTTCTGATCCTCAGAAAGGAGATCAAAATGAATCCAGGAAAATCCTTACCAGTGAACAGTACTGGGTGAAATTATAGAATTCAGGAATCTGTGGATGATGGGCACATTTCGAAACATATTGCAATATAGGTCTTTTCCCCAAATGGTTGACAAGATAATTTCCTGATTTCCCTCCAAGTCAATGGGTGACAAAGTTAAGGTAACAGGCTTGCTAATAGAAGTATAATATGCAAGTCAAAGAAACAATAACTTTACTTTAATCTACTTTGGGCTACAAGAGAAATTTGGTCGATCATTTATCAAGTCTCGAACCTTTATCATAATTTGGTATGCTAACATTTAAGTGTTTAAACTAGGAAAACAGGACACAGATATACCAGTTGATATACAAGAAAACTATTAAAATTGTACAAGATATACAGTTAAAGCAGAGGTGGGTTCCTACTGGTTCTAACTGGTTCTTTAGAACCATTAGTAAACCGGTGATGACATCACGGAACCGGTTCTTTCGGTGTGTTCCGTGGGCGCCGCCATCTTGGATTTTGCTTCTGCGCATGCGCAGAAGCTATTTTTTTATTGCTGCAGGGGCACGTGCACGGCGCGACCCTGAGTGAACCGGCAACAAATGGATCCAGAACCCACCCCTGAGTTAAAGTGCTACTTGAACTTTGTATGCACATATGGAAAACACAGCAGTGGTGGCTAAGGGAAGCAAAATACCATTTTATATTGCAAAACAACAAATAAACAATCCTGTTAAGTGCAACTCTTTGGTAATTTGAGCAATCATTATCTCATACAGTGGTAAGGTAATGCTTAAAATTTACAACCCAGACTTCAGTAATATATGAATGTACATCCAGGTGTACAAGCTGGATTCTACCAGTCCCGTACTTTCTCAGATGAAACAGGCTGAAAATAATAATTTTTGCTCAACATAGTATGATTTATTTATTTTAAAAAAAATTCTGAAGCTTTTTTTTGCCACTGTTCACACTCTCTGTATTATTTTGCTTTGTTGGTCTGATAGAGTTAATATTTTACATAGGTTTGCTCTTACATTTCAGGTATCAAACAGCCCCACATCAGTTTAGCACCTGTTATATGCCACTATTGCACCCTTGGCTTATTTAACTGTTGACAGTGGGAACATGCCTGTTTTAAGCTGGCTGCTGTAGTACAGTAGAGTGATTAAATTTTCAGGTCTCTCAGGGAGACTTATCCAGATGTCAAGCAACGCTGTGGATTGTGTGTACATCAACTAAACTACAGCAAGGAGACTGCTTTGTTGCATTAAGCAGACTAATTGACAATGCCTGGTAGAATTTGTTGGAATTAATAGCCTGCATAGATATTGCATCTGTAATATGTGATTTTTCTTACAATTTGAATATCTTTTGAAACAGTACACCTAAATGTACAGTTTTAAAACTGTTCTTTAAATCAATCAAGAAGATCTCAGACAACCCTAACCCTTGCTTGAATCCATTATTAGCAGTGTAATGACTTGATGGTCTTTTGTGAGGCATTGCGTATCTTACATTATTTGAAAGTTCAGCTATTGAACTTTATTGAAATCTGTCCTTACTAGGGTTTGTGTTCCTTTTCTTTTTAGGTTAAGAGAAAGCTTCTGAATGGTTGTAAGTTGTAAGGAAGGAGAATCTTTAACCAGTCCTGCTGGACTTGGGCTCCTTGCCTTCTGCTCTCTTAGAAACTTGAAACTTCACAGTCAGATTTTATGTGACCATTGTTCTCATCTCTGATGTCTTTGCTGGTCTATATGCTGAGGAATCATTGAGCAGGGTGAATGCCTTCATTTGATAATCTTTGCGGTTCATCACCACTGTTGAACGGCCTTTATCTGCCGGTAAAATAATAATATCCTGATCTTGTTTTAAGGCTTTCAAGATGCGTTGCTCGGTTGGGCTGAGCATATTGTTTTGTTTATGTACAACCAGCATCGCTGATACTTTTTGTCTGATAGCATGTTTTTCTAGCTCTTCTGTCTCTATGCTGTTGAATATGGATTCTAATGCTGCTATGAATTCTCTTGGTGTGGTGTCTCATGTGCTAACCCCCTCATCATGTTCAAGTATTCGTAATTCCTGCTGGCTTAAATGTTTGTTTGATATCTTATGGACCATGTTCACACAGTTTTGGAGCATGGGTTTAATTTTACCCTCCAACTGTTTCCTTTTTCTCGCCTGCCTTTCTTTTACAAAAGTCCTAATAGGTGAGTGACTAGTTCTTCTTTAAGTTGTGATAGACAATGCCCCTTAAGTATATTGAGAACTACTTTTCAGTTGCCCAAACTTAGATGGCAATCATTGATTAGGACATCTAACATATGATTGCTGAATGCTTTTGCCATACGTCTGCCCACCTCTGGGTTGACCAGTAGTCAGTATCATGGGCTGTGTGGAAGGACTCTTTCCTGAATGTATCAGTGTAGTGTGAAAAGACCACCTTAGGGTCTCCTTCCGATCTGAACATCAGATTGGAAGGAAATAATGGGCTTGAACAGAATTGCTATGCATTAGCAATTCTGTATAGGAATGATTGCACAAGAATAAAGCATTATTTGTAATCTGCTATGCAATTGCAAATTTATAATATGTATTGCCAAGTAGATACTTTTGGAAGCTATTTTTAATTAAGGAACTAAGACATATTAAAGATATAAGGGAACTGAAAGTAGCGGAGAATAGGAGGTTTTCACATGTACACGCAAGTATACGCTGAATTGACAGTCTGGGTGCTGAGTTTACGGTCAGTGTGAAGGAAATGAAGTAAAAGGTGCTGAGGACAGTAAGAAAAAGAATATAAAAGATGGGGACGGGTCCCAAATCATGGCCACTGATTGTAGCTGTTCCTTGCAGGACCTAGCTAACGTCTCTGGACCTCATTGCAATGGGTTGTTGATGTAAGTTGTATTATTATGTGACGGCCTTGCTCATGTTCTCAATTGCTCATGAAAATAAACCTCTGCATCTCGAAGTAAGATTTATTGTTTGTGGTTTGTCTGTGTTCCTTTTTTTCTATTGGAATATTTTTATAACAGTAGGAAGCATAGTCGTTCGCAAGTGGACGCCTCATGTGCTGTGCTTTCTTTAATGAATTTTAATGCCATGAATCATGGCTTGTAGTAGATAATCCTGAAATCTGAGATTTAAAAAAACCTCCAACCTTTCTTTATTAGAGAATTTGTTAAGGTAGGGTTTCTTCAACATTGTGATTTTTTCTTTCTTAGAATGTTTGTGTGATGGACTAAGAGTCTGTTTATGTCATAAGCATGTAACAGAACTGTCTGTTCCTTGCTTGTATTGAGATATACTCTTTCTCTCTCAGCCTTACCATAACGGTATGTGAGAAAGACCGGGCAAAGAGATGCTGCCTAGGGAACAATCAGATAAGAGAGAGCTTAGCCTGCAGTTGCATAATCAGTGACAAAAGAACCTCAGAATGGACCTCCCTAGCTTCTTGGGTTATAAAGGAGAAGAGAGATTTTATACTTTCAGACCTGCAAGATTGTGTAAGTATAGCTTTACAATATAAAGTAGAAGCAGCTCATCTTGTCATATTCTTGTTTGGTCTATACTTAGCACAATCCCTTACAAGTTGATTAATGGAGAACCAGTGTGGTGCAGTACTATACTTGGAGCAGGGAGACCCAGGTACAAGTCCATCCTCAGCCTTGGAAGCTTATCAGATGATTTAATCCAGACTCTTGTCTCAACCCAATTTATCTCAAGGTTTATTGTTGTGGGAAAATTAATAGGAAGGAACACTGATGTCAAGTACAATAAAAAAGGAGTCCAGGCAGTTCAAATGAATATAACATATTGCATGCTAATGTTCTCTACAAGAATCTGAACTACTAACGAACAAAGCAAATTAGCAGTAGACAAGATTTAATGGAATTCAAGGTGGGCTGGACATAGATTTCTTGTAGGCATGAAGAGACTTGAGACTGATGATGCGTTTGACTCCTCCCTTGGGCTCAGCCTGATCATCTCCTATAACTGCCTATGCTTGCTTGAATCAATGAAAGGTATAAATCTAATAAATAACCACTCAAATTTGGTTCTGTTTGCAGCATCCTAATTACGTGGTCAATTTCACGTCATCTGCATTTTAAATTATGTGGTTTTTGCTCATCTTTGGTATGTTTTTTATATTTAATGAATTATGTAGTTATGTGGGGGGGGGGGAAATGACATAAACAAAGAGAAGCAGACCAATTCAGAAAAAAGGAGCCTAGTAAAGTTATTCTCACCTCTGTTTTACCAGTACTAATTAGCTAATTATTGGCAACATGAGAGGCAGCATCTCTTCTTACACTTTTTGGAGTACACATGTACGCTGTAAAGTTTCCAAATTGTCACATAACTCAAGGCAGCATACAGAAAAGCTGAAAGTGCAATAAAATAATAACAAAGAGCCACTATGGAATACAAAGTTTGAAAGTTATAGCATTGTAGTAAATTCACAAAATCTTTAGCCCTGGGCTTCCTAGAAATGCTAAATGTGAATGGCCTTCCTGAAGAGAATGGGTCAAGGCCATGCAGACCTTGGTGCCAAAGGGTAAGAGTGGGAAATGACTGATGCTGGTCTAAAAAGCCCCAAATATCTTAGGATTAGACTATCTGAAATATCTAGAATAATCAGGTGTATTAATTTATAGAAGAATAGCTATTTTGGAAGGCCTGATTGATCAATGCCCAATCCTAATCTGGTTTAAAGATGTCATACTTCATAGCTGTACATCTTGTCTCTCCATATATGTATAACATAGAAGACAAGACTGCGTTGAAGACTCTCAGACACAGCCTGGATAAACTAGAAGCTTAAAAAATAAATTATACACATTGGATTTGGCCACTGCAGTGCAAAGAAAATATGTATAGGTCTGTGCTTCGAAATTTAAGCTCCAGGCTTTTTCCTCCTATCTTTCTAAGTTAATGGATACTTGGCTAGTCGATTATAGGCTTTGAGTGGCAGCTGACAAATGTAATATAACATTTTTCTCCAGCTTGGGAATTGCTGGTTCCTGCTTCAACAGTCTCACCTATTCCCAAAGGTAACCAACTACGTGGGGTGAGAGAGTAGGCACCTGAAGCTAAATGTTAGGCGGAAAGCAGAGTGAGCTGGCACAAAGGTTATCTACTCAGTCTTTCTCAGTAGGATGATGAAATGTATTGTATCTCTATTTCAGTTTCACATTTATCTCTAAATGTTCCTCTATACAGATAGTTAGCATATGAAAAGCTTATGTAAATGTATGCCCCATTTTCTCCCCTTTTATGTGGAGTATTTCCTAATTTTTATAACATGCAAATAGGCACCATATGCCTGGTTTCAGTATAAACATTCTTGAATATTAAGGTCAGCCTCTGAGGCTCTGGTTCATGTAGATAATGAAAAAAGAGAAATAAGTATCTAAAGGAACATGTCTTGATCAGTCCGGCATTTTAATTCTTTTTAAGTACTTGTGAATGTAAATTGACATTATTTCTCTGCTATGCTGAAATCCTGCTTTGAGATGAATATCACTTTATGGCTTTATGATTGTACTGTAAAAGACCACTTTAGTAGTTAAAGCACCAGACTAGAAACTGGGAGATGGTGAGTTCTAGTCTTGTCATCGGTACAAAGCCAGCTAGTTGATTCTGGGCTAGTCACTCTCTCTCAGCCCATAAAGATAACAATGGCAAGCCACTGCTAAAAAACCTTAGCCAGAAAATTGCAGGGGCGTGTCCAGGCAATTGTCAGCACACAACATTGACTTGAAGACACCAATATATAAGAAATACAGGTAATCCTCAAGGTATGACAGATCATTTAGTGACCATTCAAAGTTACAACACACCTCCCCAAAGCCATGTACGACCATGATTCGAAGATAAGAATTTTACAAAAAATTATCCAGTCATTCGGACTTACGAATGACCGGGTGGCTTCATAACTTTGTAGAGACGCTGAAGCACGCCCACCTATCTCTTCCTCCCCCATCCTTGCGCTGCCAGGTCCCCAAAAGTACTGGATCTGCTTTTCCCTCTGTTCCACCTCTCACAATCCTTGCTTAGCTTCTGCAGATCTGCAGAACTGTGAGCCGTTCTTTCTGGGCCACGTGAAGCAGCCATTTGCAAACTGACCTCGGCAAAGCAGCATTTCCCCCTTCGCCTCTTAAACTCAAAACAGGATAGTTAGCCTATCCTGTTTCCTGGTTAAAAAAAAGTTTTAAAAGGAAGGGGGAGAAACAAGAGTGGTGCAGTGAAACGGAGAACAGACAATGAAGGGTTCAGTGTTAAAAGAGTGATGCAGAGGGAACTGCTTTGACTTCTTTGAAACCTCACCTGGAAGGCAAAGCTGCTCTTCCCCCTTCCTCTGCATTGCTCTTTTAACACTGAACCCTTCATTGTTTGTTCTTCATCTCACTGAATTATACTTCTGTTTCTCCCCCTTCCTTTTAAAACTCTTTTTCATGAGGAAATATAGAAACTGCAAAGCACAAACTGTGCTGTTTTGAGTTAAAGAGGCCATGCAGAAAGGCAAAAAGCAGGGGAAATACTGCTTTGCCAAGGTCAGTTTGCAAATGGCTGCTCCACGTGGCCCAGTAAGAACGGCCCACAATACTGAGTTCTGCAGATCTCTGGAATGTAAGCAAGTGCTTAAAAATAAGTGAAAACATAAAATAGAAAAAGCAAAATACAAAACTAATATGTTGTTATACTAAACAGTTACAATTCTATAATTCTATAATTATCTAATGCAAACATTTTGCAGGTGTTTGTGTGTGTGTGTATTCATTTCTAATATACTTATATAACAATCATGCTTTTATATCCAGGAAAATATTTTCCAGAAAATATATTCTAGAAAAATTTGTTGGGTTCTTTGATTCCGAGAATATCTTTACAGAAAACACAATTACCAGTTAATGAGGGAGGATTTGGTTTTCCAGATCTGAAAGCTATATTATATCAAGTTTACCTATTGTCAAGTACTGTCTTTTATAAGGAAGCCAAAAATTGGTGCTAATTTTCCATCTAGGCATATAAAGTACATTTGTTTGGATGGACAGAATTAGGATTCAAATATAATAGTACTCTACTATCTTGAAACAATTATTTAAGTTAGAAAATTATGGAATGTAATAACTAATAAAAACAGATTCATTCCTTTTTCCCATGCTAATTTGACTTTATGAGGAAATCCAATATTAAACATTTAGGGAAAACGGTGGCATCAAAAAATTGAATGAAAGTGGGGATATTGACTGTGGACCAATTGAAAGATGATGAGGATGATTTTTTAACATACAGTGTGCTGGAGTGAGAGACAAACATCATCTATCAGATGTAACTCAGTGGCAATATTTATAGCTACAACA
Organism: Thermophis baileyi; assembly: GCA_003457575.1. NCBI lineage: Eukaryota > Metazoa > Chordata > Lepidosauria > Squamata > Dipsadidae > Thermophis > Thermophis baileyi. The sequence continues at coordinate 10,377,167 of QLTV01000974.1, forward strand.
TTTGTTAACATTGTTTGGGTCAGCAGAATTTTCAGCTTCTGCAATACCCAAGATACTACAACAATTGGTTAAATCTTTTAAAACTAAAAAACTTACTATTAGCTTTTTTAATAGATATTTTCTTATCAATAAATCAGTTTGATATGCAAAAGTTAAGAGATGAGTGGAATAAAGAATGAGAGATTCCTATATTTCTAGACAATAGAAGAGTGTATTAACTTCTATAGCAAAAGTGTCAATGGAATTTAAACTATAACTTATACAACAAAAAATCCAATATATTTAGAATATATTGGATTTCATTACGCCTGTACAGGAAAGGATTGTCTAAGACAGAGATGTCAAACTCGCAGCCCACGGGCCAGATGCGTCACCCACTGGCCACGTCCATGCCCGGTTTAGTGAAGGGGAAAAAAGTTGCAATACGTCATGTGACGCCACAGTGATGACCCGAGTTTGACACCCCTGGTATAGAGGTAGTTGCAATTCACTTCTTAGAGCACAGGAAAGAGGACAGTGGTTTGCAAAACATGACACGGTTGGAATATCTGCATGTTCCTCCTGCATTGCAGATGTGAAAAACTATTCTCCACAGTTTTGAGAGCTGGTCAGAGAACTGGATAATTCCCCAAATTAGCTAACTTGCTGATAAATGGGATGCTAAAGCACACACGTAGCCAGGTTTCAATATCTAGGACAACATTTTGTTGGAGATTTAAGAAGAAGGCTTCCTTAAAACATATGCTTTTACAATATCCTATACTTACTATGTTTTGGGAGAAAATAGTGAACTATATAAATGAGACTGTGCAGCCAAAGCTAAATTTTCGGAGGATAATTTTCTTTTGAATTACATATCTAGCTTGTGGAACTTGACAACTGGACAAAGTAAATTGATTTTTCCAGACCCTTATTATAGCTAAAAGACTGATATTGCAACATATAAAGATAAAGGTATGACCCCATTTATTCGATGGGTTGTAGACTTGATTGAACTTGCTCCTTATGAGCAAATTGTCAATAGACGTAGATTTTATATGGATAAATATAATAAAATATGGGATTCATTTATACGAAATGCAGTAGGTTAAAAACATTGCTAAATAGGAAGGGATATTTTGTTAAAATGTTTGCTGACATTAAGCTATATTATGTCTTCTGTATTCTACAATTTATTAAGGAAATTATCTGCTCCCAAAGAATGAAATAGGGTTTGGCAAGACAATCTCCTGGAAAGTTCACATTGACATTTGATAATTTCTGCTTTGTTCTCAGGTATTTGCTGATCAGTTTCTATGGTTTCTGGATTTTTTTCCAGATGCCTATGTCAGACTGACTGATCCATAACTCACTGGATCACCCCTTTCTCCTTTCATGACGATAGAGACAAGATAAGGATTGAGATAATTATTTCAGTGCCTTAGGATGCAATTCGCCTGGCTTCAATACTATCTTTCATTTACCTTCTCACAATCTCTGGATGGAACTTTCAGGAACTTTCTCTCTAACAAGAGAGAAAACCAAGCAGTATAAGAGTTAAAATAGCTCTGTTCTGCTTTGAGCAGCTGATCCTTCCCTTTCCTGTTTATTTTAAACGTATCTGCAGAAGGCCTTTTTGCTGATCCTAGCATCCTTCATTAACTTTGGCAGATTCTGAGCTTTGACTTTTTTGACACCATCTTGACAGTTCCAAGTTAACTGCATGTATTCCTCCATGGTGGCCTGGCTGCTTATCATTATGCCACCAAATCATTCTGTCACCAAGGAGATTACAAAATAAAATACAATTGACACATTCACTCTAAAAGGAGAAAAATAATAAAATAAAACATTGGTGATAGGGAAAGGAAAATAAATAGGCAATTAAAAAACTTAATCTAGAGCTTTCATAACAATAGAGCTGCAAAGAACTAACTCACCCCCAACCCAAGAAAACAGTAACAATAAAAACAAAAAAATCTAATAAAAAGTGATATCGTGAATAGTTCCTTCTGGAAGTATTTAGCCTTCACTAATTTCTGGGAGGTCATTACTAGAAAGGATCAATCTGGCTTCTAGACGGAAACTTTTCTAAAGTTTTGTTGCAATATTTGAAAAGCAACCTTTTCTAGAGTTAGCTCCCTATAACTCATGAAAATGAGATACTTATAGCACAGAGGTGGGTTCCTCCCGGTTCTCACCGGTTCTATAGAACTGGTAGCAAATCTCTGGTGATGTCATGGAGCCAGTTCTGTCTGTGCCGGTCCATGGACGCTGCCATCTTTTTTTTTTTTTGAAATTTTTTTTTATTATTTTTTTTTGAATTTATATGAATTTTTTGCTATTTTTTTTCCTTCTGCGCATGTGCAGAAGCCGAGTTCCTGGCACTGCGCATGCCCCGCCATCTTGTTTTTGGCTTTTTTGGGGGGGGATTTTTTGCGAATTTTCATCACTGCGCATGCACGCCCGCCCGTGTGGCATGGCCACGCAGAGCGCAATGCGTGCGCAGCCACGCAGCGCGGGAGGAAGCGAACCGGCGGCGAGGTAAGTTAGAACCCACCCCTGTTATAGCAGCATCTCCAAAGAGGATCCCTTCAGATGATTGAAACTGGTTGGTGTAGTAGATGATCCTATAAGTACCTCTTTGAATTGTATCTGGAAATATATTGGTAATGAATACAGGGTCTACAAGTTGGGTATAATATGATCATAATGTATAGACAAGAATTGCCCATGCATTTTGCACCAAGTATAGTTTCCGAGTGTAGAATGTTATTTGTTTTTAAATCTCAATTTTTATTTATATATCGGCTTCGATTTTCCTGTACTATTTTCCTCACTGGAATTGTTTGCAATTATATTATCTTCCTTTTATAATAGCAACTCTAATACCGGTATTATATTTTCCATCCCTCTAGAGATCCTTTTCCCAACAGTTTATTCTGTCATGGAATCCCATTAGATTTCTTTAATTAATTAAAACATTTTTTTAAGTCAAAGATACCACATATAGCTTTCATTTCTTTTAAAAACAAGGGTTGCAGCACTGCAAGGTCATTTCCCTAAATAATCGTGCCACTTCTTTTTCATAAACTAAGTCTTCCTCATTGGTTAGTATCAGATCAAGGGTAGCTGATCCTCATTTTTGCATTCTTCCATCCTCTGAAGGGGAAGTTTATCAGAAAGACAAACCGGGAATTATCTGGAAGGACCAATGTTTGGCAGTTTTAGTCTCCCAACAAATGTAGAAATCTTTAAAGTCCCCCATTTCTTAATGACATTTTGAACAATCTGCAAACTGCTTTTGGAGGGTTTGCCGTAATCTTCTTGGTTGGGCTGTCAATAGTAGATCAGACAGTAGGTAGCATTGCTTTTATTTGTTCCTCCTTTTATGGTAGTGCAACATGTTCTCTACAGTAGTCCACTTGAATTTCTGAGCAGGAGTGCAATTCTTTTGCTCTGTTGTTTATGTTCCTTTTGAGTAATGTGTTTTAGCCATCTTTATCTGTATCTCTGCAAAAAGTGATTTGTAGCAAATGCTAGACTGACCTTGAAGAAAATGGCAAAAAGCAATGCATCCATTTGTCAAATACTTAGTATCAGCTGATTGAAATCCAGAATATTGATTATGTCAATAACTGTATTCATAATAGTATGTCAAAAAAGCAATGGCTATATTCCTCCACTACAGTTCACTGGAGAAATAATAGAATTTCTGACTGCTAGTCAGATGTATTTTAGAGGAATTGTGTTCTCCCAAAGAAATGTGAACCACAGCAAAATATATTTTGGTGAACAAACTAAATAAAGAAATAAATAAGAATTCCCCACCTCAAAAAACCCTACACTGTTTGCAGATAAATGTATAATGTTTTTATTCAGGTCTCTTTGATATGTCTATCACTGTGAAGACAAATTGTTCCGAGCTCCCTAAACACTGTGGCTAATGATGTAGGATATAATGTTGACAGACAACCACACAACTTGTTCCGTACAATGTGCTTTATTTTATGGGTTATTGCCTCTTAGGCAATTCAATATTATATTTCCATGTATATTCCATTTTCACCACTGTTTTTCTCTTCTTTTTGGAGTCTATATTTCAGTGAGCATTTGAAAAAAAAGTATCACTGCTTTTCAAAACTCTTTATCTGTATTTGAATTTAAGGGAATATTATGTTAACCCTAATTGTTTTAAAGATGGTAATGCCCTTAATAAATGTTTATTATTATTATTTGTTTATTTAGCTCTTCTGCTAATCATAATGTAGCAGATTACAATTTTTTGAAATTCTGCTTTTTATTTGTGTACTTATTTAAAATAAAAAGTATATTAAGCATGATGGTATTCATGATAAATAATCATCAAATTACTAGAACGATAGCCATAAACTTTACTCAGTATTATTACTAAATAAATAAATAGTAATAATACTGAGTAATATTCTTTTGGGGTCAATTTCATCTCTCTGACTCTAAATTTGGGGGGGGGAATAGGAGAAAAGGTTGTTGGGAGTTTTGTTTTAAATGTGTACACAAAATAAAAATCTGTGATATATTATTGATATATTAATATATTATTATCCAAAATAACAAGAGTACCTTTTAACAAGGGTTTCAGCAGTAAAAGAAACAAAACTATTTAATTTCCAGTCAGGCGGTAAAATATATCAACCATACTTGTGATTTTTGGAGTATTATGTCCAGGGAGCTCAAGAAGAAAATGTTGGCCCTTGATGAATTATTATATACAAAATCTGCTTATAGAGGTTAGTAGCAAGAGGTCATTATTTTTGTCCTTAAAAGTAAATATTCCCTGCATAGAGGTGCTGGATAGAGATGCTTTATACTGTAAATTAAAAAAAGAAGAAGAATTTAAGCTTTATACTTTCAAATTATATTGTAGTTAACTTTCCTAAAGTAGTAGCCTTCTGTATATAGAATAGTTTTACTATGTGTTCAAAGCGGTTACTTCAGAGGTGGGTTGCTACCAGTTCAGACCAGTTCGCCCAAACTGGTAGTGACCCGCTGGTGACATCACGATGGCGTCACCGATCTGGATCTTTTTTTTTTTGTCCGTGGAGGCCGCCATCTTTTTTTTGAATTTTTCTGCGCATGCGCAGAAGCCAAGTTTCCGGTACTGCGCATGCGTTGCCATCTTGTTTTCAGCTTTTTAATTTTTTTTAAATTTTTTTTAATTTATTTTTTTACTACGAGGCGCGGGAGGAAGTGAACCGGCAGCGAGGTAAGTTAGAACCCACCCCTGGGTTACTTAATAGTTGTTTCTTATATATATAGTTGTTTCTTATATATATATTTGTTGCAGGAAATAATTTATCATTGCCCTTGTGGTTTGACAGCTTGCACGCTGCAAATTTTTTCTGATCTTAGCAACTTCTAAGGAGATGTTCATTATTTGTAAACAGAATGAATATACATGATATTTATTACCCAGTTTTTAAAAAACAACATTTGAAGTCAGCTACAGAATCCTGTATCCTGATAAGGAAAGTACTTAGCAGTATCCTCCTAGACGTGGGCATCTTCAGAAGCTTCCTGCTTTCATCAGAATGATGAATGTGTCCCACCATAAATCCATCCCAATAGTATAGCACTGCTGTTGTCATTCTTTCCTCCCCTCCAGAGGTGGTATTCAGCCAGTTCGGACGGGTTTGGGCAAACTGTAGTAGCAACCTGCGGGTGGCGCCCACCCGCCCCGGCGCTATGCCGTCCTATTTAGCCACATTGTCAAGCCACATGCATGTGTGCAAGCCGTGCGCGCTCACATGGGCGAACCGGTAGGGAAATTATGGAAATCCCACCTCTGCTCCCCTCCCCCATATATGCTGCTTCTCACCCAACCCCCATTGAAGAAATATCTGAAAGGAAAAAAATAGATGGGGAAATCATGGAAGCTTGCTGCATTGCATTGACTTTGCTTGAAGACAAAGGCCTTCTGAGAAGATTAACTTGCTAAAGATCAACATAGCCTTAATAATTGGAAATGGGATTATTAAATGAATAAACATAAGACCGGCATACTTAAATATAACTTGAGCAGTTCTGAATTCCTCTTGAACTGAAACCTCAACTAATAATTTCCCATAGTAAACCAATTTTAGGTGACATTAAGCATGTTAACAATTTCTGATAGAAATATAAAGGATGAGTTGTGTGTGCATGCACAGTGAGCTAACAAATACGGTATATTTACTTTGAATCCTGTTTAACCAAACTGTCCACCAAACTGAGACAATAACGACAACTGAGTGTGTTTTAAGCATTTCAAAATCTCTTAGAGCTACAAGTGGCTTTTTTTTTTTAATCTTCTGAGGGAGAAGAAGGGGGTGGTCATTTGGCTTAAAAACTGACAACAATCTTAATACACTTTTCCTGTGCCTGCTGATTTCTGTTGAGAGAGGGAAAAGATCCAAATTCGAATAAGACTGATAAATGGAATGGCCATCCAGTAATAACATGGGGAGGAAAGGAGGAAAGGCAATAAGCCTGAAGACCATAATCTTTATTTTACTGTAATTACTGGCAAGATGTTCTGCCAGTTTTATTTTAAGCAACAACCTTGACCTTGGTTAATTTTGTGCCAATAGAATCATGTAGAGCAAGATAATTTATTGCTCTAGTTTAAAACAGAAATCATTTTTCTTCAGCGTAGAAAAATGTATAAATCCTTCAAATTTTCTTGTTATTAACGGGTGATTTCATGTTAAAGGAACTTCAGTTTAATATATAGAAAGAGCAGGAAAGGTTAGAGTGACCATATGTCCTATTTTAGGAAATGCAGCCATCTGTTTGAAGGACTGTCAAACCCTTATTTCAAGTGTTAATCATGGTTAGGAATGGAGTATTGGAGCTTTAAAGTTGCCCATTATCAGTTACTAATTCAACAGCATATTGAGCAATCTCACCGGTGAACATTATCATCTTGTTTTTTAATTTATATCCAGCCTCTCCTTAGAGAACCCAAAGTGGCTCTCTACCATAACAGCAACCCTGGGCTGAGAGAAAGGACAGTTTGCCAAAATTCGTCCAGTGAGTTCTGTGGTTGAGTGGGAAGTTGGGTCTCACGGTCCAAACATGTCCCTCAATCACAACACTCTATTGCCTTTCCCCATTAGAATGTGATATATAATGTATTTCTCTGTAAAAGTGTACTTCTAAAAATGTAAAGATTTCCCCTGTCCACTCATGCCTGACTCTAGGGAGAGGTGCTCATCTCCATTTCTTAGCTGAGGGAGCCAATGTTGTGCAAAGATGCTTTCATGCTTATGTGACCAGCATGACTATACCCTGGGGTACACAGAATGCTGTTACCTTCCCACTGAAGGGGTAATTACTTATCTACTCGCATTTGTATGCTTTCGTACTGCTAGGTGGGCAGGAACTGGGGCAAGTAACAGGAGCTCACCCCGTTGCATGCCGCTTGGGTCTCAAATCCAGCTTTCCAGCTGACAAGGTCAGCATCTTTACTCGCTGAACCATCACACCCCCTTAAAAACGATACATTCTTTCTATATGTGCACCTATATTTATGTGTAATATCTACACATCGGGGAAAAATTGTAGTGATGTATTATCACTTTTAGGGGGGACGCACAGGTGGCTCTTCTGGACGGTTTGTAAATAAGAGGAAAGGATTTGGATCTATGAATTGCATTTGATTTCCTCATAAAGTTTATTTTTCCTTGTGCAAAGAATATGGTAAAGGTCCCCAACTGTTCTGAGCAGATCAATGCATTTGAAGTATTAAGAGCATAAAATTCAGAACAGGACTGCAGGTATACAACAGTTGCACTTAATAGTTAAACTACACTAAGTGATTGCAACTTCTGTCTAGCCCTTTGTTAAAGGTTTAGTGGTTTAAATATGATTTGTTTCTTTACTTGCTTGTAATCTTCAGATGATGTACAGTATTAAAGCCAACAATTGACCAAACTGATTTATAGCTAACATTTTAGCTCATTGAGGAAGGGAAGACTGTCAACTCCACAAACAGATGTATTCTCTAATCTCTTAGAAATTTCCTCGATATCTGCTTTTCCTCTTTTTTTTTTCTTTCCTGGAAACATTGGGCTATTTAAACTGCCTTTGATGGCCTTAAGCAGTTAGCTTCACATTACATATGATCAATATGTAATCAGTTTAATAATAATAATTACAGAAAGTAAATTGAAATCCATTTTATTTAATTAATGATTTCCATTACTTTGAGAAGTAAAATCAATGAGGCTGTTTTTACTCCATATAAAAAATTTCGGTAGTGTTGTTCCTTGGTTCTGAAATCCAGGTTATAGTTGATTTTCCAAATATGGTCTTTTACACTAAGCTATGTTGAGTTTAATTATTTTTATTATGTGTTGAGAAAAGTGATTAGAATATCAAATGGTATCTGAAAAGCTGGTACCTTTAAGCCATATGGTTATTTTAAATCATCATTTTAACCATTGTCTATCCACTGCAGGATGAGGGCCTCTTCCGCATGTTTCCAACCTATTTGGTTCTGAGCTTTCTTTTGCCAACTGGGCCTGTAAAACTTGCTGATGTCGTCGATCCATCTTGTTTTAGGTCTCTTTCGTGGAAGCTTTTTATCAAGTGGGATCCATTCTATGACTGCCTTAGTCCACCTGCCATCAGTACTTCTTGCTATGTGACCAGCCTATTTCCATTTCAATTATTATTTTAAATAATATTTAATTCTTATTTTAAATACTTGTTTTTAAGTCAGGGTCATAAATTGCATTTACAGGTAAATTCTTATTTGAAACTTGCAGTATATATTTCAAGCTAAGTGCAAGAAATTAGTACCAAAATATTTTTGGTATTGTCAGTTGCATATAGATTTACAAATTCTCTCTCTCTCTCTCTCTCTCTCTCTCTCTCTCTCTCTCTCTCTCTCTCTCTCTCTCTCTCTCTCTCTCTCTCTCTCTCCCCTCCCCCCCCATCTCACAGGTTGTTGTTGAAGTAGGTATGGTCACTTCCTTATTTATAAAAATAGTAACAGAGATTTTTAAAAAAAAAATCTAAAAAAACCCAGTTTCATATAATTTGATATATTCTTTTCAATGGATTCTTTAACAGATATCAATATTTTCACAGATAGCAAATTGTGGGCTTTTCTAGCATGTCCATGTTGTACTGTAGGCATTAAGTGTTCAAATTCCAGGTGTTATTGATTTGCTAATTTTATCTGGGAATCATAATGACAAATATATTCATTCTTCAAAATGGCTCTTTCAGTTGTTAGTAAAATGAAATAATTTTTTAATCTTGACATAGGTTGTGTTTACCATGGTGCCTCCAGGGATGGTGTGTTCCCCGGCTTAGGTATTGAAACTCAAACATTTTTAGTGATAATAGAATCATTTGCACACTGGAAAAGATAGAGAAGTGCTGGTCTAGTATCTTGGTCTATTTAGCTGCTTTTGAGCAAGGAAATACAAGCTATGATGGCTCAGGTAGGCTGTGTTTCAAGTGGTAGGTTAGAATCTTCTATGCATAAGTAAGGATTTCGTGTCATACTCCATACTGGTGAAGAGACTCACTATAAATAAGAGTCTATAGAAACTCTATACAAATACACTTACAAACAGATAACAAGTGATAAGTCTATTTCCTAACAGTTTATAGAAATATATGCAACTGCATCCTGTATACCTTTTTTTATAGTGAAGCTGAAAATGGCCAGTATGATATAAAACTACTGCTAGTCAGTTAAACAGGTGCAGGGAAGAGGCTTGATATAAACAACATACATGATTTTCTGCATTTTGATTATGTTTCTTTATAGAATGAGCCATGGTCATCTGTATTCATATAAAATGTTTTGACTTGATTCAGCTATAATATATTACTTCTTTTAGAAATGGGTTTCATTTACAGCAGTTTTATCAGCATTATTTGGTTCCTACATTTTGCCTGCTAGATATAAAATATGTACTGTAATGCTGCTATCTTCCATTTCCCTGTAAACAGTGCATTTTAGAACTGCCAAACTTAAGTATTTATACTGCTTTCCTTGCTCATTTATTTAACTTTAAGACAGACCCTTGAAGTTTTAGCTAATAAATCTGGAAAATAGTAACTACTTTTGAAAAGTACAAATCTCTGTAATTTATTAATGTTATAATTTACCCAGACTTTTGGTTAATCCCAATAATAAAGTTGTTGACTCTAGCAAACATGTATCCAAGGAATCAGATAGGGAATTACCTTGCTGTCAAAAATAAACTAATTGTTTAAATAGATTATTAATCTGCTGTATTTTACTTTGGTCCAAGACAAACTTCCAATATTGTTTAGAATACATAAATTTGCTGGTTATACTTGGTGAACTTTTTATATATGCGAAAAATAGGAACAGTAGATATTTGTAATAATAGCTTATAAATGAATAATTTAAAATCCATTTGTTGATGCTTGCATTGATTATTGATTCAAGTATACACTATAAATTTCATGCTTGTTTTATTATAAAGAGTAATAAACAGGTAAAACTGAGGATTTGGAGATATTTACACTAATGTGTATTAGTGACCATTTTTTGAATTTGTTTTCTATTGCTTTCTGAAGTGTGCTATACAGGTAGTCCTTGACTTATAACTGCTCATTTAGTGACCATTCTTAATTACAACAGCATTGAAAAAAGTGACTTGCAACTAGTCCTCACACAACCATCTTAGTATCCCCGTGGTCATGTGATCAAAATTTGGGTGCCTGGCAACCAACATATATTTACAACAGTTGCAGTGTGTCCTGGGGTCATGTGATTACCATTTGTGACCTTCCGAGCTGGCAGCCAAGTAGCAACACCTAACCAATCTGATATAAGAGCCAAGGTGGCGCAGTGGTTAGAGTGCAGCACTGCAGGCTACTTCAGCTGACTGCTAGCTGCAGTTCAGCGGTTCAAATCTCACCGGCTCAAGGTTGACTCAGCTTCCATCCTTCCGAGGTGGGTAAAATGAGGACCCAGATTGTTGGGGGCAATATGCTGACTCTGTAAACCGCTTAGAGAGGGCTGTAAAGCACTATGAAGCGGTATATAAGTGCTATTGCTATTGCTACTATCTATAAAAGGAAAACACAGTCAAACTTGGTTAATACTTGAATGAGAGATCACCAGAAAGAAACAGGGCTAAAAGCTAGACTGGGCAGTCAAAGAAATAATAATGACAAACCACATTGATATTGTTGCTAAGAAAAAAACATGCACTTACTTACAAGGTTATTAGGTGTTATTAATCAAGATCAAATTGACATACATAGAGTAGGGTATACTGTACATAATATACTGAATTTGTGTCTTCTTAATCACCTGTTTATCTGATCTGCTAAAAACTGGATTGGCAGTTTACTCTGACATGGAAAGATGAGGACTTCTTCTGCCTCTCTTGATGGAGGAAGAAAAGCATCCTTCTGCTAGACGTCTCAAATAATAGAGCAACCTTGTAGTTCTGAGTTTCTGTATAATCCTTTCTCTGCTTGTTTGCAAAGTAACTTGTAGGCTATATCTCAGTGATAGCACAGTCTCCAACATCTCCTTTCCTGCGGTAAACATTCCCAGTGTCTATGCTATTACAGTCATTCTTTCCTACGGTAAGGAAAGAATGGGAAGACATTAAGGAAAACTGTCTGGCTTTCCTGGATTATGGTGTGCACATTAAGGAAGACAGAAGCCTTAGTGTTGAAGTTTACAGAAAATCAACACACGCTGATCGGTATTTGCATTTTAATTCTTACTACCCACTAGAACACAAATTGGGAGTGATCAGAACCCTACACTAGCGGATTGAAAGCTTGTCTATCAGTAAAGAGGAAAAAGAAAAAGAACTAAAACACATCAAGGAATCCCTCAAAACTTGTGGCTATCCTAACTGGGCCTTCATCAAATCCAAAAAAAGATCCAGCATGAGCTCCTCTACTACAGATAAGGAAGAGAGTAACAAAGGAAGCAACGTTGTCAATCCATATGTTGCTGGAATATCTGAAAATCTCACGAGGATTTTCAATCAATATCACATACTTGTACATTTTAAGCCCAAGAATACATTAAGACAGAAACTTGTCCACCCCAAGGATAAAACACCCAGACACAAACTGAGCAATGTGATATAAGAGCCGAGGTGGCGCAGTGGTTAGAGTGCAGTACTGCAGGCTACTTCAGCTGACTGCTAGCTGCAGTTCGGTGGTTCAAATCTCACCGGCTCAAGGTTGACTCAGCCTTCCATCCTTCTGAGGTGGGTAAAATGAGGACCCAGATTGTTGGGGGCAATATGCTGACTCTGTGAACTGCTTAGAGAGGGCTGTAAAGCACTGTAAAGCGGTATATAAGTCTAAGTGCTATTGCTATTGCTATATATGCAATACAATGCAGTGAGACATGTGCAGATCTGTACATTGGTGAAACAAAGTAACCACTTCACAAGTGCATGGCACAACATAGGAGATCTAACCCATCAGGACAAGATTCAGCAGTCCATCTGCATTTGAAAGACAAAGGTCACTCTTTTGAAGACAGCAAAGTCCCCATTTTGGATAGAGGGGACCAATGGTTTGAAAGAGGGGTTAAAAAAAAGGCCATTTATGTTAACATTGAGCAGCCCTCTCTCAACAGAGGAGGAGGGCTAAGACACCACCTATCCCCAATTTACAATGCAATTCTTTTGGCTGTTCTAAAAAGATTCCACACCTCTGATTCAGGAGACTCTGAAGTCATAGATAAAACCCCAAGTAACCACAATGGCTGTCAGAGAGTGTTAAGACTAGTTGACTGCAAAGAAAACACAATATTTCCATTTCCATTTCCATCCCCCACTTCCCACCATCCCATCAGAACCTATCATCCCCCCCAAACACCAACTAATCTCAACTGTCAATAACTGTCCTTCCATCTCCCACAGCATCCAATACAACTGATGAAGCTTCCAGGATAGGAAGCGAAACGTCTTGTTTTTCCTCAAAAAATCAGCCCCATTGCCTTTTTTTTTTTTAAACACTTTTGATATAACTATGACCTGGAAAACTGAGAATCTTCATAGACAGAGGTGTGTCTAATCTTGCAAGAGAACTTTGATTCATAACCTTGAATCAAGGTTATCAGTCAACATCATTAATAATCATAATGAACATTATGATCTGGTGTAGACATCACTTGACCATCCTATTCTAGATTCTTTAAACTTTTTTTTCTCAAGTAAGTCTATTTTTCCCCATAAATGACATTTTTTAATCCAATATGTATATGTGGCTGTGTTTATAGTTACCACATGGAAAACAGGAAAGCTTCATCTTATTTAAAAAAAAAACAAACTAGAAACCTCCTCTTGAAAGTTCTGAGAATTTCTGGGAAAATATAATAGTGCTGTATCTGTTTCTTCATTGACTTCTAGTTTTATTAAAATGTAACCACATCTCATTGTTTGGTTTGGAACGTAGATGGTTTCTTTGTTAATTAAAACCTTCTCTGTATTATAATTTATGGGTGAATTGTATGTTGCACTCAGTGCTGTAAGGCAGTACAGAATTGGCAAAGCTATATATCCCAGCCCTAAAGCATCTCAACTGACACTTTCATTGAATGCTTTCTGGGAATAGGAAGATCTTTAAAGATTAACCTAACATCAAATGCCTGTCTGCCAATATATATCTATAGATGTATATCAGGCTTGTAACCAGGTTTCATGGTACACTGAACCTGATAATCAAAGGGACTAGACACAGAACTTCTTAAAGCTCTGAAGACCATGAAAAACTTGTAAAAATTCTGAAATGCTTATGGCTGTTTTTCTTTCTTTCTTTAACAAAGCATCTTGTAATAGCTTTCTTTGTTTTCCCTTATATTTTCCCTTACAATGAATCAGTTACAATTTGAACAGGATGTATGAGTTGCATATGCTGGCAAACCTCATCAGTGTGTGACATAAGATTTGTAAGGAAGTCTTAGAGTCAGCATAACATTCAGCCTCTTTCAACATTTGGTTTTAACTGTAGTGAATGTTGAATATTCAATTTCTAGCTATATGATGAAGAAAAAGGTAATTGGGCAGTCTAAGCTTTTTCATTTAAAATCTCACATTAACTCTGAATTTTCATCCAAAAGACTTCTAGTAATTACTCTTTTCCCAATTGTTACAATGTGATATTTGAGGAGATCTTCATGGATATGGTACTTGTTTGTCTAGTGCAATTAAACAGATTGAAACACTGCAAAATAATTATGTAATCTTGGACACATTGGAGATTGGCTTACAAGCGTCAAGAACTAGAGATGGAAATATAATCAAAAGTCAAGCTGATATCACCAGCATCCATGCTAAATAAAGCTTATTAATTGTTCCAGCAATACATTCTTCTTCTCCCAAGCATTTTTATAATGTATATGTTTATGTATATGTTTATAGTTTTACAACTGGGTTTTTTCTATTTTTAATTGTTTTATACACTTAATTAGAACATTATCTCTCAATAGTATAGGCTTCAGAGGTAGATATGTTCAGTTTATAAGAGTTTATTGATAGAATAATAGATTGAAAAGTTTGTATACTTCTACAAGTTTCCTATGAAGCAAATTGTATTTGTTTATAGACCTATTTCACAGCCAACTTGTAGCATCTTCTTATAGCACCTAAATTAACATTTGATTATCATAGGATCTCACAGGGCCAGATAAAATTGTATAGATCTAAATCTTGTTATACAGAAAATCCTTACCTGACTGCCTCTTAATATTTGCATATGTAAAAGCTATATTTTATTAATTGCACATAAGGTTTGATTTTCGCATTTTTGTACTGTAGAAAAAAATGAATGTGTGGTTGTGTGTGCGTATCTATTACTGTCAGCTACTTTTTAAGCAGACTCTTCTGTTTGTATTGCATCAGTGTACTGTGAATGACTTAACACCAGTTTATCATGATGGAGTTTTTAAAAGAAATCATTTGTTTAAAATAGCACATCTAAAATGAAAGGTATTTTATTTCATAAGGTCTGTCATTTTCAGCCTTCTGAATACTGGTAATAATTCACATTATTCATCTTTTGAAAGCCATAAGTCAAGACTTTGTTGCCATCATCTCACCCCCTATTACTTATCCAGTAAATCTTTCCTGCTATACTGTAAGTAACCAGAAGAGATGGTAATTAATCATTTTCAGAATATAATAGTAAAACCAACAAGTAATGAATAATTTCTTTGAAATATTTTAAGTAATAGCATCAGGTCCCCAGCTTGGCTTCACAAAGAAAGCATCCTCTTTAAAAATCATCACTACCATTCAACCGTTGAACTGGAAGTGATATTTTCTATCATGGGTACTTCATTTTTCAGCATGTATCCAAAATTTATTACTTTGAGAAGTATCAAAAAGTACTTGCAATAGAATTAAATTATTTGAGAGTATTAAACTAAGGAATAGTTTGTTCACAACATTTAGGAGGAAATGCATGGCATTTTATCAAGTATTTCATGAAGAATTTTCAAGATGGAAGGAAATTGGATTGTCTATACGTACAAGAAAGTGTGGAATATAAAACCACTCACTGAGAGAGATTTCTGTAAGCTGTGAGGGTGTTATCCCTCCGGATGAAATTATTATTGTGTTAAATCGTTCAGAAGCTCAGAGACTTCTCTCGTTGTACTGCAAATAATTTTTAGTGTTAGTGTCTATGTAGCAGAAGAGTAGCAAAAAGGTATGATTTTTTTTTAATTGAGCTATTTCTCCACAAAGTTAGTATTTTCTTAGTCCAATATCAATTTATAAGACTCCACTGAGGTGTTAACAAAGCCAGTGAAGGTGAAATACATGTTCTTTTAACAACTTCAGTGCTCTCTGACCTTCTGTAGATGTTCTAAACCTCATTACCCACTTTTTTTCTTCTTCAATTGAGGTGAGGCCTCTTTGATAAATATACAGTAATGTTACAGAGATAGCATCCCCACCAGTAAATCTTGGAAATGTAATTCTCCAGGGATGCCTATATCTCAGGGTTCCTTCACTGTTGATCTAGTAATGCATGATGTACTTAGAAGAGAGCTATCACATACCCACTTCTGTTGTCCCCACCAATGCATTTTCAGGAGAAGGGTGGAATATGAGCGGAGGTCAAAGTAATAAGATGGTTGGCTTACTTATGAAAGTAGCCACAGGAGTTTTTAGTTTAGGTTTATTCCATCATTAAACCAGGTTTGGTAAACTTTTGTAAAGTGCTGATACTTTTCACCAAATACAGACTCAGAGTATTTGGTACATTTATGAGTTGTAGTTCACTTCTACAAGTTTGTGAAAGACAATTCCAGTAAGTGTTACAGGAAGATACTGTAAGGTCAAACAAGAGTTTGTATGAGTTTGTATGAGTTTTTAACTGTTTTTAACTGTTTTTATTATTTTTTCTTTTGTTTTATTATGTACTATTCTTTTAATAGTTTTTTATATTGTTGTGAGCTGCCCAGAGTCCCTTTGGAGTTGGGCGGCATAAAAATGCAATAAATAAATAAATAAATGAATAAATGAATAAATAAATAAATCACCCCCCCTGCCGAGTGGGGGATAAAGTTAACATCTGTCTAGCACAGATTTCTTGGGAAAGGCTCCATAGGTAGATAAAAATGACAAGTTCTGTCTAACTACCTGGCTGCTTCTGCAATGAATTATAATAATAATAATAATAATAATAAGATGATAGAAATTGGGAGCCACAGAAAAGCCAGCGATTCTATATAGTGTTGGTGACTCCATTACAGGCAATTACTGCTTAATATTTAGACTTGCTTTTCTTTTAACATAAACAAGAGGACTAGCTAATAAGCATAATCATTAAGTGCTTTTAAAATTGCTTTATAGGCTGTCTACATGCAAATTCTTTGGGGATCAAATAGTTCTGAAATGACTGGAAGGCATACAATTACAATTTGACACAATTTATTTAATACAAAGAGAAAAATAAAGTCCATTGACATATAGTACAGTACAGTCTAGCAAGTTAAACTACTTGCAAGAAAAATGAATACTGTTATCTGTGTTCGGGCAAAATCACAATCAATTCCTTAAAATTTGCTCTGTGCATGAGGGAGAGGAGGGAGTAAGAAGAAGTTTCAGATTATGCAGTATTTGTTCATAAGAAATTTCATTTGAGACAGAAAGTTAAAAAAAAAAGATTGTATCTTTAACCGCTTTTTTTCATGCTGGGATTGCTCTCATTCTGTGGCTGGGAATTCTTGGTGCTAGTCCCAAAACATCTGGCATATAGCAGAAAGGAAGGAAGCGTCCACAAAATAACTGAACTCAGCCCATCTTGATTTATAGCTCATTTTGTTCTTGTTTTGTTTAGAAAACTTTATTAAAGAGCAGCATTATATGTTAAATTGTGGGATGGAATGTATGTTTTTTTCTTCAGTAGCACTGTCCTCCAAATTAAGCATATTTAATAGCTCAGGAGGTTATCCTCAGATGTGTTGAGGTATGTAAGCTCTGTGTACACTGACTTAAATCGAATTAAAGTTCTGAAAATTCAGGCATACTGCTAATATAAAAGATTAGCTAAAATTACATTTACATCCACCTCTCATCTTTACGGGCTATATTATTTCTTTTATTTTAAGCCATTTTGCAGTGCTTTGTTGTTACGAAGCACGTTTACAGTTAATATGCTTGTCATGGTGAAGTATGGGGCATGCCGCACTTTGTCAATCTGCTGTTAATAAAAATGCTTTAGCAGTCTTCAGGATCTAAAAACGTTGTTGCATCTGTTTCAACGAGTCACGTGCAAGCGTCCTTCTTTCAGAAGGGCTTTAAGCTCTCTACACCGTACAAAGATCATAACGGACATGATGGTATCCCTCTCTGAATTTGTCTTTGGTGCTGCTGTAGGGGCGGGGGGCAGTATTTTTAGTGGCCATTGTATTCCATTAGTACATGGTACAAAAAAGTTTCTAGAAGGGAATTAATACATCACAGTCATTGATCTGCGGGACCTCCATTGGGGAAAATGGAAGAAGAAGCTAATATTCATCCATGTATCCTTGCAACCCTCAAGGTTCATAGCTGAGCTCAGCAGCAAATCACGAATCTCCCAACACATTTCATGTCTTGGCTTGACTTGGTAGAAGATTCACTAAGATGGGTTGGATAAATCAAATGTACTGCAGCCAAGAATTACATTATTTGCATAATGCTGGGAAAAGATGGAAAGATATCATGAACTTTAAGTATATTTCTGAGGGTTTAAACTCAAAAGCTTCTTCCTCTTACTCTTCTGAATCAATGAATGTCTGACATAGTGCTTGGTGGTGTTAAACTCAGTTGTGATTATGGTTACTTTACTTTACTTTACTTTACTTTACTTTACTTTACTTTACTTTACTTTACTTTACTTTACTTTACTTTACTTTACTTTACTTTACTTTACTTTACTTTACTTTACTTTACNCTCCTCTCCTCTCTCCTCTCCCCTCCCCTCCTCTCCTTTCTCCTCTCCCCCCCTCCTTCCCTTTCTCCTCTCCTCTCCTCTCCTCTCCTCGTCTCTCCTCTACCCTACCCTACCCTCCCCTCCCCTACCCGACCCTACCCTCCCCTACTCTACTCTACTCTACTCCACTCTGCTCTACTTTACTTTACTGTCATTGCACATGGTACAACGAAATTAAATGCCGTCTTCAGTGTACATTATAACTAAAAAAATAAAAACACAAACATACATCCTTTACATTCTGTATAATTAAAATTGCAAACCCGATATTGCACTATACCGTAGAATTCAATATGGTTATTGCCCTGGGATAGAAGCTGTTTTTCAGCCTATTTGTCCTTGTTTTTATTATCCTGTACCAGGGGTGAAATGCTCCCGGTTTGGGCGTGCCTGGCGGTCGTCGGAGAGCCGGTAGCAATGGCAGCGCTAGGCTTCACCCACCCGCCATTTGGGTTCTTTTACCCTCTGCGCATGCACAAAGCATTCTGCCGTCGCTACTGGCTCTCCGACGACTGGCAGGCACCCCTGTCCTGTACCGTCTGCCAGATGGTAATAGTTCAAAAAAAGAGTGCCCAGGATGAGATGGATCTTTAAGAATGCTTTGAACTTTCTTAAGGCAGCGGGAGCCATAAAGCTCTTCCAAAAAGGGGAGAGGGCAACCAATGATCCTCTGGGCAATGATGTTTACCCTCTGGAGTGCTGTCCTATCTGCCACTGTGCAATTGGCAAACCATACACAGATGCAGTAAGTTAAAATACTCTCTATGGTGCAGCGGTAGAAGGCCACCAGCAGTTTTTCATTCAGTTGTTGTTGCCTGAGAAGTCTCAGGTAGTATAATCTCGGCTGGGCCCTTTTGACCAGTGCTGCAATGTGAGTGCACCAGGTCAGGTCCTCTTAAAACTGGGTGTCATCCTAGTGGCTCCTCACTGGCCACGGCGGCCGTGGTTTGCGGACTTGATGACTATCTCACGTCCGTGGAAGATCCCCCCTCACAAGATCTCCCTCCGCCAAGGAGCCGCGCAGTATCCAGAACCGCAGTGGCTCAACTTAGCCGTTTGGTGATTGAGCGGGAGAATAAGAAAGCCCAAGATCCATAAGTTTAGACACTAGTCTATGAGGAATTATTGTGTTAAATGCAGAGCTAAAATCTACAAAAAGCATCCTCACATAGCCCCCCCCCCCCCGCTGTTCCAAATGAGTCAGAGCCAGGTGTGGGTTCCTGCCGGTTTGGACCGGTTTTCCCGAACTGGTAGTGGCCCGCTGGTGACATCACGATGACATCACCGAACCAGATCGGTCAGTGCTGGTCCGTGGGGGCCGCCATATTTTTTTTGAATTTTTTTTGAATTTTTTTTGGGGGGGCAATTTTTTTTCCCTTCTGAGCATGCACAGAAGCTGACTTCCGGCACTGTGCATGAGGTCGCCATCTTTTTTTTGGCTTTGTTTTTTTTCCAGATTTTTTGTTACTGCGCATGCGCACCCACACGAAGCGCACCCGCGCCCATGAGGTGCACCCACGTGGCACGGGAGGGAGCGAACCGGCAGCAAGATAAGTTGGAACCCACCCCTGGTCAGAGCAGTGTGAAGAGTGATGGCTATAGCATCCTCTGTAGATCTATTTCTTCTGTATGCAAACTGGTGTTTATCAAATGTACGCGGAAGACCAGAAATGATGTGCCGGCAGACCAATTTCTCAAAGCACTTCATGATGATAGGAGTGAGTGCCACTGGTCTGTAATCATTGAGGTTATTGATAGGGAACTTCTTTAGCAGTGGAACAATGGTGGAAGCCTTCAAACAAGATGGAATAGTGGATTGGGATAAAGACCGATAAATAAAGACCAATAAATACCTACCATCCATCCCTACCCTGGAAATTGCTGGTTCTCATCTCATCTCATCAGCTTCAGCTTAGACCCATTGTGTCAACCCTATGTTCTAAAAATGCCCCAATTCTCCAGGGCAGGCTGTGAGACGATGGAAAATTAGTGAAGATTATCACATCTACCATTCTGCTACTTAGATTAAAAACTCCCTCTGTATAGAAAGGACCCCTCCGTTTGTGGGAGGGAGACAATGGAGTTTGAAACCAGTCCAGAATTCATAATAGGTATTTAACTCCATTCTTTGATTTAAAAAGCGGCTGAAAAGCTTTGCATTTTGAATGGTTTCATAATACAGTTTCTTAAATAAATGTGTATTTCATGCGCCGTTCCAGAAAACAAATCCTGTATTATTAAATTCAGCAGACTTCTTGTACTTAGTATATTGATGGAAAGTCATATAATTTAAACAGGTCACTAAAAAGATTGCTGTTCCTGAAATAGAAGACCAGCTAAATTTTGTACATACATCAGAATCAGATTGCTGCATATCAGAGTGAACTGAGGAATTATATGCAGTAACTCCTGTATAGTTAATTCTTAAAACAATACATGTAAAAGAGAAAAGTCTACTTCAGAACCCTTTTCCTTGCCATGTTCCCCCTCGCCCCCCCTGACAGGACATAGGAAGCATCCAAACAATCAAAGTCCAGCCTGCAGCCTAAGTGATCCTGTCCTGGAGAAATGTGCTCCTTGTAGTTCAACCCTGAAGATCTGATAATCCATAGTGAGGTATCGGAAGGTTATACTATGCTCTCTGTTTGAATATATGAGATCACCCACAGCTTTTGAATAATACATATTCAGCCACTTTTGTTAAATGTAACCATTTGTTACCAGAAAACACATGTGCTGTGGGTAGGTTTCATACTTGTCCAAGTGATGGAAGCCCACCACCAAATTCTCAACAGATGTGCCACAATGCATTCATCTTTCATTTTCCAACCAATCCATACAATGCTATAAAGCTTTATATTCCCCAATGCAAGTGGTCTAACATAACATTCTTTCCCAAGTTTTCTATGCTCTGTTTTGGCATACTACTTCTAAGGCATGAAATAGTAAAGTAAAAATAAATAAATGTTATTTTTGTTCTACTTAGAAAGTAAGGAAAATATTTCATTGAGATTATGGTTTATCTAGCTATAATCAGAAGTGGGTTCCTACTGGTTCTAACCGGTTCTTTAGAACCGTTAGTAACTCGGCGATGACGTCACGGAGCCGGTTCCGTCGGTGTCTCCGTGGGTGCCGCCATCTTGGATTTTGCTTCTGCGCATGTGCAGAAGCTAATTTTTGATTGCTGCGCTACCCCGAGCGAACCGGCAGCAAAAGGATCCAGAACCCACCCCTGGCTATAATCCTTTGGTCACTTAATCTGGGAATAAGCCCCATTGAACTCAAAGGTATTTTTGAGTACACATATGCAGGGTTGAATTGCTAATTTGCATTGATATAGTTAGATTTGTTTATTCTGTCCCAATTCTTGCTTCATCTACATCTTTTGTTTGATTGTACATATTTCAGCAGAAGAACTGTCAACTCTAATATTTTTTTTGTTAGTGCAAGAATAGGAATATGAAACCAGATTTACTAAAATAAGAACTAAATGTGCCTCAAGATATACTTATATATGTCTTTGAAATATATTTAGTTAGTTTATTTATATTGGAACGTATATTCACTTTTGACAAACAGACTAGTAAATATTGAATTCTGGAAAAATTCTACTTTGAAAATCGCTGTTAAGACTTTCTATTGGAAAATTTGAGTGAAAGCCAGGACCATTATTTGAAGCAAGTTGAAGCAAGACTTCAAGGATTTTTCCTGACTTCAAATTGAATTTGGTTTTCCCAGTTTGCAGTACTGGTAGTTTCTCCATCTTGAGCATATTCTAGTGCAGGGCTGTCAAACTCACATTGTCACAGTGACATCACATGACGTATAAGGACTTCCCCCCCTTTGCTAAACCAGGCGTGGGCGTGGTCAGTGCGTGAAGCATCCGGCCCGTGGGCCAGGAGTTTGACATCGCTGTTCTAGTGGATCGATTTGGCCATCTCAAAGGCCCCTGAGATGCTTTCTATCTTAATGGAATTCAGAATTAAAAAAACATATCTCTATTCAAAACTCAAGACTATTGTTAAAGGGGACATTTCTTGAATATTTCAAATGTGGTCTAAATCTTCAATAATGCCCCACCAATGGATACTTGTCCTTAAAAATGTAAAATATTATCTATAGATCTCAGATTAAGGAATGCATTGGATTCCCCAAAGAATGTATTCGACAGAATAGGCATATAAAAGTTGAAGGTTGACTGGCCCATATGATATGGTCATGTGATCATTTGTTTTTGTATTTTTAATTGTGTGTCAAGTTATGTAGGTAGATTTATGGGAAAACAGCTATTGGTATTATATTAGAGTGTATTTATTAGTAAACTAATAACTATTGATTAGTGTACTATATAAAATAGATTTTTCCCTTTATGTCTTATTCTTAATAAAAATTTCTGTCACATATTGCTGCATCCTTTGATTAGTAGAAAATACTGCTTTTTCAAAACCAACAGATCATACGTGCATGATTTTTTTTTCTGCCATGGCGCCACCCAGTTATTAAGCTGGCAATATCCTGGCCCAGTTACAGCAGTGGAAGAAAATGTGAACAAGCAAAAGGTTATACAAGAGAGAGAACAAATACACTCTTAATAATGGTAATGGGATGGAGAGGGTCTGTATCCATTAATATGTAGCATTTAGGCTTAACGAGAGGAACAGAGTTCACCAGGATTCCTTCAGATTAGAGAGGGAAAATTACTACACTATAATTAGGAGATCATTGTCTTCCTAAACAGCTACTACTTTTGAGGTTTTTCTCTGTGCCCCCCCCCCATATTAATTCATTCACCTTTGTTAGACTAAGCAGCCTGAAAAAAACTTTTCTACTTTTCCCAATCAAAATGGTTAGCATTGTGTCCCATAATCATCATTTGATGTCAGTGGGAAAGCTGTTTGGCTGACCAGAGCTGATAGCATCACTTTTATTTAGTACTGGGGAAAAAATAATTATTATTTTAATTGTTTTTGCAGTTTTGTTATGTTTATTTGTTAAGATTTACATTTGGCCTTTCTCCTAAGAGCAGCTCATAGGGAGATCTTACTTTATTATCTTAGTTTATTTTAGCCCCATAATAGCAACTCTGAAAGTTCGATTGGGCTTGAGGGGCTGGCCAACCCCGATTCTAGTCCAGCACCTTCATCACTACACACTCTCACTTTCTTTTCTTCACTCTTCCATATGAATGGTCATGAACAAAAAAAAAAAAAACAAAAAAAAACCCGGAAAGAGTAAGCTATTCTTATTTTGTGTGCTCTGTTCTAATCTCCCCCCCAAATTGTTGAATTTATCTCGATGTTTGGCGGCGGTTGTTGTTTTAACCTTTTTCTTATCGCATCCATTGCATTACCCTAGATTTTCTCAGCCTGACTAACCTAGTAATATTTGTTCCCCTGGCCGTGTTGGTTTTTGATGTTTATTTAATTCTTCATCCTTTTCCAGCCAAAACACAAGGACTGTTCTGTTGAGCAAAAAAGCAAACACACAAGAGCCGTGATAGCCATCATTTTGCAGATAGATTCATTGCTCAGAGCAACTCGGATAAAAGCAGCGTTCGTTTCCACTGAGCAGAAAGCCCCGAATATTGACATCAATACACTTCCTGAGTCTTAAGGAGCATTCGATCTCTCCGATCCATTCAGCCTTTGCTGTCACATTAGACAGTTTTATTTTTCACTCATTATTTTTCATTTTTGTCTTTGATCATCTGCTGTGCCCTCCCACAGGAAGAACTGAAGCTGAACTGCCTGTGAGCCACTTGCAATGCTTAATGAGTATCTGTTCAGAGTTTAGCAGGGATTTTTGTTCGTTTTATCGGCCAAACTTGTCACTCATGTTTGTGGCTGCAAACAAATTTTTTGCTCTCTAAGAACGTGACATTTAAAACAATTTAAAAAAAAATAATGATCTGCATCTCCCCTTTGCCCTCTTTTTTCTTTTTTTTTAAATTAAGCTAACATTTTAAACTAACATTCTGTCAGTACGAACTGGGGTATGTTTACCTTGTGCATCAGCACCTCTAACCATCCATTCTCAGATGCCTCTCTTTCAATATCTGACATATAGGTAAAAGCGTTGCATATTTTATAATATGTATTTATTATGTATAATATATATTTATTACACCATCTGACATTTTAAGCATTGAAAATTGTGGTTGGTAACAGTAAAGTTTTCCCCTGACCAGTCATGTCCGACTCTAGGGGACAGTACTCATCTCCATTTCTTAGCTGAGGGAGCCAGCATTGTCAGAAGACAATTTCCCTGGTCATGTGGCCAGCATAACTATATACCAAGGCACATGGAATGCTGTTACCTTCCCACTGAAGTGGTACCTATTTATCTACTCACATTTGCATGCTCTTGAACTGCTAGGTGGGCAGGAGCTGAGGCAAGTAATAGGAGCTCAATGTCAACGTCCAGCTTGAATAGCCAAATAAAAGTCCAGGATCATGTCTTTTCTGAAAAGCTTACTGTTTATTGAATACATAGCATGGTAATGGCGAGGTAAAATTAACTCTGAATTTCTCAGGCAACAGTTCACAGTATTAAACAATAAAGTTCCCAGCCCAACCCCCAGGCATCCATGCAGACCATATAAACAAGTTTTCTTTGTTATGGGAACCATCTGCCTTCTTCTTCACACCTGTTGATATGTCCTTGAAAAGTTTCCAGAGTCTCACAAGTTTCAGTGGACCTGTAGAAGTTTTGTTTCTCCAACTAACCCATTCGTAATCAACACCTCCCTCCCCTCTTTAGTCTAATGACAAGTTGAAACGAAGAGGCACATAGCTGCCAATGTTTCACTCTTGACATTCATCCTGTCACGCGGCAATCAAGTCTCAAACCCAGGCTGTCAACTTTCCAGCTGAGAAGTTCAGTGTCTAAAGACCACTGAGCTATCAGGCCCCTTAACTGCAATGATGCAAAGTCTCCTTTAATAAGTCACATGTGTCTTTTGGGTTGATTTTTATTCTCCTGTCCCATCCAGCAGTTTTAGAGTTCATGACTGAGGGAGGACCACATTGTTCCCTCTCAGTTCCATCTAAAGTTACACTTTATATAAAACACCTTGGTGGCCTATTTTGGAATAAGGTGTTTTTTTTTTCCCTCAGTCTATTCCCACCTAACCCCATACCCTTCTTGTTCTACCTTCTAAAACAGATAACTACATTACACAGCTTGCCCTGTTGTTGTTGTTTTAGCTGTGTTAATTCAATCCATCAGCCATTTCCCTAGCCTACTCTATTTAGCAACGTCTGCATGGGGGCTCTCTTCTTTTCAGCTACTCCTGCTCTTCTGTGCTGACAATTCCTATGCTTACCCTGAGAAGAATATTTGAAAATATTAAGAAATAATAGTTATGGGAGAAGTGTTTGGTATTCAAGGGAGAGGGTTTTTTTGCCTAACAAAAAATACTTCTCTGGCATTGCTCCAAATGTAGTGCTTTGAACTTTGAAGTGCTTATTTCTACTACTGCTATTTTCTCTGTAGCTATTATTTAATTTTGTATTATTTCAATGTATACCTCAGAAGGCATGTGTATACCTCAAGGTATGTAGCAGCTGAACATGAGCAATTAAAATCCAAGAAAGATAGCTTTGTTTATTTATTTTAAAGACTTTCTAAACTTCTTAGTCTTCAAATAATCCCTAAGCAGCGTAGAAAATAAAACAGGATAAAAAAATAAGGTATAATAATTACAATTTAGGTCTTTAATCTATAGCAAGTCAAGAACACAGCTTGTGATGAAATACTAGAATCATTCGTGCTCATTGGCTGGGCTTACATGGCATTAAGCTCAAACCAAATAAACTATGTTATGCCTTCAGGCAATGTGCAAACCTACCAGGCCAGCCACTGCTTACCTCCAATACTAAAGTAGATTAGAAAATCCAAAGAGCCATTTCTTAAGTTCTGAAACTATCTTTTGAGATCAAGCCAACACAAAGGAAAAGAACTATGGTAGAAAAGAAAATGATGTCAATTCTTGTGATAACATCTGCCTAAGTTACATTCTCTGATGCCTACCCAGTGATATATCTCTATAGTAATCTAACAAAGTGACAAAGAACCTTCATAATGTTGCAAACCAAAAGTCATATGAGGGTTGTAGGACTTGCAGTAAGGAAGCAAGTTTCATTCTGGGTACCAGACTGAATTTCAAGGGAGTAGATATAACGCTGCCCAGGAAGTTGGCTCTCAGGTAGGGGTGATACCCTGTTTTCATGTGCTTTCAAGGATCTTTTTATTAACTGTAACCTTTGCATCTGGTTTTTTTTTTAATGGCTGACTTTGATTTGTCCATCCTGTTCCCTATGATATTGGTTTTAGATAGATTTCAGTTAATTATGATTGGTGTCTTCTGACTGCTACTTGGTGTTCACGGATGCCCTCTACTAGTCTTCTGCCTGTCTGTTCGACATAGTGGCTGTTACAGTTCTTATCCTGTATGTTGTAGATGACCCCTGTTTTTTTATTTCTTGGACTATTAGATCTTTTGGTTTATGTAAAACGTTTTGGCTTTAATTAGTTTGTGTGCTATGGTGAATAAAATGTCTCCAAGCAACAACTAAGCTCAGAAAGCATAAAAAAAAGTTTGGTTAAAAGTACATTAATTTTACTGTATTGCAATAGTCCTACACTGCTGGCAATACATCAGTTGTTATAACTTTAGTATGATAGATCCCAAATATTTACTGTAGTCCACAATATTTCAATTTGGAACAAAAAGTCTTGTGTATTCCAATTTATGATGGAATGCACTTTCAAGTATAGCTATTAGTGGAATGTTACATTTGCATAGTAACTTCTTGATTTATTCACATGAATGTACTTAACTTACATGTATCACTGCTATATTTTATTTTGTGTATTGTGCTCAGATAGGAGAATCCCCAAAGTGGAACTTTTCAAGATCTCATTTGAGTGTTTTGGAATAAATTTTACAAATACTTTTATTTTATTTTATTTATTAAATTTGTATGCCGCCCAACTCCCAAGGGACTCTACCATTTTCATATTTATACAATTCATATCATATTTAAAGCAGAAAAAGATCTTGGAGTAATGGCAAGCAGTTCAATGAAAGTGTCAACTCAGTGGGCATCCATTGTAAAATGGCCAACAGCAGATTAGGGAATAATAACAAATGGTACTCAAAACAGGGATGCCAATGTCATAATACTCTTATATAAAGCAATGGTGCAACCACATTTAAAATATTGTACACAGTTTCTCGGTACCATACTTTGAAGGGAATATAGCAGTGATGGCGAACCTATGGCACATGTGCCAAAGGTGGCACGCGGAGCCATATCTGAGGGCACGCGAGGCTTTGCCCTATGTCAGCGCTGGCCAGCTGATTTTTGGCCTTCCGGAGGGCGGGGGGAGGTTGTTTTCGTCTTACCCAGGCTTCAGAAAAGCCTCCGGAGCCTGTGGATGGCGAAAAACAGACACAATGGCCGAACCGGAAGTTCGGAAATGAACTTTCGGTTGGGCCGTTGGGCCGTTTTTCAGCCTCCCCAGGCTTCAGGAAAGCCTCCTGAAGCCTGGGGAGGGTGAAAACGGCCCACCGGCCCAACCGGAACTTTGTTTCCGAACTTCCGGTTGTGCCGTTGGGTCCATTTATCGCCATCCACAGGCTCCGGCTGCTTTCCTGAAGCCTGGGGAAGGCGAAAACAACCTCCCCTTGCCCTCCAGAAGGCCGAAAATCAGCTGGAATCCATTTTTCACCATCCACAGGCTCCGGAGGCTTCAGTGAGTCCTGCGCGCATGCGCGGGGGGCAGCGTGGGGGTTGTGCATGCATGTGCAGGGGGCATTGCATTATGGGTGTGGGCGCGTGCTATTGCGCGCACACACACCCTTTTGGCACCCGAGCAAAAAAAGGTTTGCCATCACTGGAATATAGTAAAGCTAGAGAAGGTTTAGAAGAGATCAGCTAAGAGGATCAAGGAACTGGAGCAGCTACTCTATCAGAAAAGCTTGTGATATTTTAGAAGTTTAAGTAGTTGGGCTGTGTTACTATTATCCTTCTCATATTTCTTACTACTTTCTCCTATTGGTATCTTATGATTTATCACTTTGTTGTTTGTATATACACTGAGAGCTTATGCATCAGAGACAAATTCCTTTGTGGCCAATCATACTTAGCCAGTATTATTCTGTTCCGTTCCGTTCCGTTCCACTCCACTCCACTCCATTCCATTTCATTCCATTCTTAGTCTAGAAAGAAGACAAATGAGAAGAGACTTGATTGAAGTGGATAAAATTATACATGTTATGGATGAAGTAAACATGCCGTTCCCCTTCCCAAAATATAGAATCAGAAGTTGTCCGATAACATTGAATCCAGGAAGAATCGGGACTAAAGAGTTGTTTTTATTTCAACAGTGTGTAATCAAACTTTCAAATTCACTATTATGAGATATGATGCTGGCCAGCAGTTCAGCTGGCCTTGAAAAAGGGTCGGCCCAATTCATGTAGAATTAATGGCTCTTAGCCTTGATGGCATTGGGCTGCCTCTAAAAGACATCTGCTGGAAATTAGTGGGCTTCCTTATGAAGTTGATTGACCACTGTGAAAATATACTGTTGGAGTAGATGGGCCAAGAGTCCAATCCAGGAGGGCATTGCTTTTTATGTAAATTAGTCATTCCAAAGCTGACTATACTTGAAGTATTAGATTCAGGAGCTGCACGGCTATTGTCCATATGTAGCGGTTCCCTTCTGCTAGGGAAGAAAAGCATAGTCCACCTATCAGCCTTTACTTTTTGGATTGTGATTGTCTGGTGTTTATACCAATGCACATTTGCTGGGGATGGGGTAGGAAATGAAATAGGTAGCACATTCTGTAGTTCTACTTCTTTTTGAGAGCATTTTATTCACTGATTAAAACTGGTTCTCACCAAAAAATAAATCAAACACATATAATCTTATAAATGATCATTTTACTTTTAAAAGTTTTGAGGAACAAATTTGCAGAACATTTAAAAACTTTGATCTAAAATTAAAATGTGCATATTGTGCCTGAACTGTTTAGGCAGATCTGTTCTCTAAAGTGTCTCTCCATGTGTGGGCTGTCAGTTTATTCTTTAGCTGAACAATTTAGACCATTCCTACCAAGGTACTCTTACTTTTTGAGAACAAGAAAAGTTACGTTCTTAAACTATCATAGCAACAGAAGTTAAAGATTTGGAGAGAGCTGGATTCAATATTTAAGCTCCAGACTAAACTTATTTTATGATGATATTGCTGATGATACTTACTGTATATTATGATAATACTGCATGTCAGTTTTAGGTGACATTTAGATTTGATAAAATTTTGCCAACTAATTTGAAAAGTTCATTTTAATTTAAATGGCAGTATTTTCATATCTTATTTCAAAAGGGATGAACTGAATACTTGATTGCAGTTGTTCTTTTTAAATGTGAGTCACCCTCAAAGTTATAAAAGAACTGGACAGAGGTATAATTTGCAGGGGAGTTTTCCTGGACAGAAATAAGAATTTTATATTGTCTCCCATATTTTCCTTCCCAATTCTCTACACATTCATTAAGGAAGGGTCAAGTGATGAAAATGTCTTGCACCATCTTGATGCAACCTCTGTCCTTTATGGACTTGCCAGTTATCTCAAAATGCAAGTATAAAAAAGATAAAGCTTGTGTTGTACAATCATAATGCAAGTCTCAACATGTTAGTATCAGTGTGGCTAGCCATGGATGTCTATGCTCCATCTGTGCGCATAAGATGGAACCCCAGATAGGGAGTTCAAAAGCCATTCATGTAGATGATGTGAAAGTATTAAGATTCCTATCTTACAGGTCCACCATTCTCGAATCCGAGATAGATGTTCCAGCCCCCTAACTTATTAGGCTATGAAAAGAGATGGCAGGAGATTTGTACTTTCAGATTGCAAGATTCTGTAAGTGTAGCCTTACAATAAAATAGAATTAGCTCATTTGGTCATATTTTCTGTCTAGTCTACCTAGGAAGGCTACCATCAATTTTGCAAGTCTCAAAAAAACAAATCTTTTTACAGCCCAATGTAGGGAGGCTTCCACCATCTCCCAAGGTCATCCCCACATACCATTACACATCCACTAAATGAAATTTATGTGGTTTTCCTGCAGAATTAATATTATAGAAGTGATGAAGAAGACGGTAAAGTTTATAAGATTAATTGCATGAACAATGAACTGCAGTAATTTCTTCAGAAACCAATTTGATGTTTATCACTAATTTGCAGAATTACTGTAAATTGTAAAACATTTGAAAACAAAAGTATACCTTTGTTTGAGAATTAACAGAATAGCAAAGAGTCTTAAAGAATTCATTCATGTTCAATATATTATGTTCATTTTGTGCTCCATTTTTTAGCTTTTCTGCTCAAAAGAATATTCATAAAATGTACTTCTTAACTGTTATGGGTACTGTAGTTCTCATTTATGTGTGCATTGCTTTTGATGAAGAATGCTTCCACAATAGAATATGAGTTCTTATGAAACTTGTGACTTTAAAGGACATGTTCGAAAGTAATTCCGTGAAAGATAATGAAAAATGTGAAAGGTAAGATATCTTTATTTATGCTAGGAAGTATGCCAGGAAGCCTGGCCCTTAATAAGATTATCAAAAGTACTCTGGGGATCAAAGAATGAATAACTGACTCAATGAATTAACAGATTAATTTCAATTCTGAACCAAGGTTAGGATAGGGGAGGATTAACTCCTAACAATAAATACAGTCTTAGTATTTAAACTAATATACAAGGGCATTTAAGTCAGGGAATCTGTGTTCACAGCAGACTCCTTTTCTCTTTAAAAATTACTTACAATTTCAGAATCTTTCATGATTCTCAGGGCACCAACTTTAATCTTAGAAAACAAAAGCAGTTGGCAAAACACCACGTCACAACTCTCTGCAATCAATTCAAGGGAAACTCCAGTGTGGTGCTTATTCATAAATCTCATGGCATTGCATTATTGTTCACAGCGTCCCTCCAACCCCTTCACTTGTATGTGTTTTTGTCAGATAGGAACATGTCATTCTAAATATTAACTGTAACTTGGAGGAAATAGGAAAGTGCAAATAATTTGACATCAAGAGGAAAAAAATTAGGAGAGAGCACAGAAGATAGCAAAAATAAATTAAAATTGGAACAAAGAGTGGTAAAGTGAATGAAAACTAAAAACTGCTGAGACATTGAACTGCAAAATGAAGGACTTGTAACAGGAGGAAATTACTGGGTAAACAAAAAGCTAAAATAGTAAAAGGGACAATCAGTTAGAATATCTGAGATCTGATATATCTCATAATGCTTCAGGCTATCCAGATGTGTTGGGTAAACATTTATTAAATAAAACTCCCACAATTGTTTGCAACCAGGCCATGTTATAGAAGATTAACATGATTGCACAGAAATTATCCTCTGTTGAAGTAGTTTAATAGTTTATGTAATTCAGAAGTATTTTTAAATTCTGCTTTTTTAAAAAGAGTGGGGCTCCTCATTGCTTTATGGGGAGAAATCAGATCATCCAAACCAGGGGTGGGCTGCTGGGGATTTGCAGGGGTTCAGAAGAACCTCTAGCTAAGATTCTGTGCAGTTCGGAGAGCCCCCAAATCCCACTCCTGGCTGGCCCTGCCCACCCCACCCTGCCCCTCCCAGGAGTCCCCATGCGCCCATTTTGGATGCAGGTAAGTGCAGGGTGCGCGCGGAGGCTCAGGGAGGGCAAAAAACATGCCTACCGGAAGTTCGGGAAGGCCGGAAACGGGCCCGTTTCCTGCCTCCAGAGGGCCTCCGGAGTCTGGGGAGGCCGTTTTCGCCCTCCCGGAGGCTCGAGGAAAGCCTCCGGAGTCCAGGGAGGGCAAAAACGCCCCCCACTGTGGTGCAGGAGGCCGACTAGGCCACGCCCACCATGGCCACACCTACCCAGCAACCGGGCAGAGAACCCCTTGCTAAAATTTTTGAAGCCCACCCCTGATCCAAACACTCCATCTTATATTCTATCTTCTCCTCTAATCGCAGGCATAAAAGTAACAAGGTAGTAATGTCTTTAACCTCTGTTAACCATTTTAACCCAGATTTCCTGAGTCCTAATCTCACTCCTCAGTCATTATATTCTCAACTAAGACCTGTTGTTGAAACAATCCATGGAATTGTTTGAGATTTTTTTTTTTAAAAAAAATTCAGATTGGGCAAAAAGCATTGTTTGTTTTGAATTCCAGTTTCAAAATAACATTCTAGTGGCATTAATGTAGTCATCAGGAATTATATATCTCATTGCTTCTCCCTGGAATGTAATTGCTACCTTGGCTCTCTCATGTATTAAAACCCTACCATTAATAACTATTTGCCTTTTCCCGTTCATTCTTATAAGGAGAAAAAAACCTATTTTCCCCCTTTTTGCTCAGATGTTAGACTACAATATAGACATCCAGTTAATATACATTCATTCTCAGAGACAAAGTAATATGTTTTGGTGAACCTTCATATTATGGGTATAAAAAAAATGAACAGCACTAACAGTGAACATAAAACAAGCATGATGTGATGAATGCAGAGGGTAATTTCTGTCTATGGACAAGTGGCCTTTTGTTGCTATGACACAGACGCATTCTTAATAGGCTGTTTCTCATACCCAAGTACAGGCTACGTTATGCATTATGCCAAATGACACATAAAATTCCTGCTGGGATCTAATTAATGGGATTTTCCCCTGCCAAACTGTTTGTTTATCATGATCCTTAACTAGACTATAGTGATTCTTAATTGGGGTTCTTCAAAATTACATATCAAAAGGCAGTACATTTTTGTTTATATAAAGCTTCAGGGAAGCAGAAAACCTCAGTAGATGGAGACCCAGAATAATCTATCCTCCAAAGAAGTCCTTTAAAAAAATAAATAACTGTTACATTTATGATGAAAAAGGGTTTTGGCCATGTAATTCCTTAAAAACAGCACAACACAACCAGAGGTGGGTTCCTCCCGGTTTGGACCGGTTCGCCCGAGCCAGTAGTGACCCGCTGGTGATGTCACAATGACATCACAGAGCCGGTTTGTTCGGTGCTGGTCCGTGGACGCCGCCATCTTTTTTTAAAATTTTTTTATTTTTATTTATTTATTTATTTATTTTTGGTTTTTTTTCTTCTGTGCATGCGCAGAAGCTGAGTTTCCAGCACTGCGCATGCATTGCCATCTTGTTTTCGGCTTTTTTGGGGGGGGATTTTTTTTTATTTTTTTGCACTGTGCATGCGTGCGCCCACGTAGCGCGTACGCGTCCACGAGGCACAGCCACATGGCGCGGGAGGAAGCGAACCGGCAGCGATGTAAGTTAGAACCCACCCCTGAACACAACTATATGGTTTAGGATATATAAAATCTTATATATCAGTCTTCCTTCCATATAGCATCTTCGGGATGTTTTGGGTTCAGCTCCAGGTATATGTGATTTTTTTTTTAAAAAAAAGTTCCACTAAGTTTAATAGAATTTTTTTCAACATTGACCCAAGTCTTTTAAAGTATTATTTTTTAATTAGATTGAATAACCCATATTAAGTTGTGTACATAATGCCGTTCTATCAGAATGTAGACAAGCACCCATATTAAGATATTAGCCTCAGGTCTCAGCTTCCATGGAATGCAAGCAACATGCCAATCTCAGTATTTTTGCTATAAGTAGATCCAGAGCAGAGAATAGTCTTTAGTGCAGAACAAAAAAGTAGCAAGTGCAAAATGAATCTTATAAAATTATAATAATAAAATATCAAAGAGAAATAATGAAAAGTAGCTTAGAAATCCCATACCTGAGAGATGTACATTTTCTCTGTGCACCAGGAGCTACTGCTTTTTGGGGTAGCAGACTTTGCTTCTTGCCAATGGCATTGCCTGGAGGTGACATGGCTGATGGCTTTGTGATGATTTGTATTTTGGGGGTAGCATTCAATGCTTATCTGTACTTATAGGATGATGTTTGGTCCATGTCACGGTGAACTGACAATATGAGCCCTCTCTGCTTATCTGTTGGTTTTCTGAGGCCGTGAAAGCTTGTTT
The DNA here is from genome assembly GCA_003457575.1 of Thermophis baileyi. Classification (NCBI taxonomy): domain Eukaryota; kingdom Metazoa; phylum Chordata; class Lepidosauria; order Squamata; family Dipsadidae; genus Thermophis; species Thermophis baileyi. The sequence goes on from QLTV01000974.1 coordinate 10,411,675, forward strand.
GAAATGTTCATGTCATTTATACCAAATGTATTGGAGAAAAGGATCTCAGTGGACCAAAAATGTATGCTGTTTGACTCCCAGAATCAGAAATGATGGAAAGCCCAGATTAGGAAAAGAGTAGTAAAAATATGTCTTCCTTGATGAAGGCTTCTCCAGCTTTGGTACATCTCTGAACAGATGCAATCCAAATTGAAACAATCTGTCTTAGCAACACACTGTCAACAGTAAGAATTTTTTGGGGGGAAAAGTGTACCATAAGCAGGCAACCGATTTCCAAGACATCATGGTAGTTACTCAAGATAAGAAGTATAACTATATACGATGTGTGGGGTGTATGTGTATACACACACACACACACACACATATATATGTTTTTTTCTGTTAAATAAATAAAGGGAGACTAGTATAGATCTATTTCAAGCTATTTAGCTCTCATCAGCTAGCCATATATAAAAAATTTATATATAGTATAACTGGTTTGTCGTGAATGCGACTGTCTGAGGGCCCCTGGAGTGGGGCTGAAAGGCAAAAGGAAGCAGTATGCTCCCTCCCATATTTGGGTATACCAAGAGATATACAGACAACACATACACACACACACACCCACATACACACATACACATACAGTATATATATATATATATACATACTTCTAATTCTTATATATAAATCCTTCCTCTTTCCTACCCTTATTAACTTTAAAATAAAGTATGCCTGGCTACTTGCAATTATAAGCTTCTTTGAGAACCTTTTTGGGAGAAATGCAGGGTAAAATTGTTTCGGAATAAATATGTAAGTAAAGGTTACTTTCAGTCTGATCCATTAAGCCCATATTTCTTTGCAACCCAGCAGGAATTCATTGCTTGTGAAAGACAAATTGAGACAAGTAAGTTTAGGGATCAATAATGGAAAGGAGGTGCAGGGAGAGAAGAGATCCATAAGATAACACAGAGAAGCACTTCCTTAGTACACATTTTTCAGCTACGGAAACTTAACACACTGCTAACAAATACATATTAATTTCAAAATGTATATTAAATAGAATAGAAATAGAAATAGAAATAATAGAATAGAATAGAATAGAATAGAATAGAATAGAATAGAATAGAATAGAATAGAATAGAATAGAATAGAATAGAATAGAATAGAATAGAATAGAATAGAATAGAATAGAATAGAATAGAATAGAATAGAATAGAATAAAAATTTTTATTGGCCAAGTGTGATTGGACACACAAGGAATTTGTCTTGGTGCATATGTTCTCAGTGTACATAAAAGACAAGATACGTTCGTCAAGAATCATAAGGTACAACACTTAATGATAGTCCGGGTACAAATAAGCAATCAAATCATAGTAGGAACCAGTCAATGTAAATCGTAAGGATACAAGCAACAAAGTTACAGTTACAGAACATATACCAAGAAAAGCTGGATGGAAGATGAGCATGGTTTTAAAATTGGGGGAAGAAACACCAATAACCTGAGGTATGCTGATGACACTACCCTGACAGTTGAAAATGCAAAGGATCTGCAAGCCCTAGTACTAAAAGTTAAAGTGCACAATGAACATCTGGAAATATAAAGAAAATCAAATTACTGTAATGACAACAGACAAAACAACCTGCCTTAGAATTAATAATGAAGATATTGAAGTGGTGAATATCTGCCTTTTAGAAACTACCAACAGAAAAAAAGGAAATATGCTGCATACTATCACTCGGTAAAGCAGCCAAGAAGGCTTTGGAAAAGATATTCAAATGCCATGATGTATCTATACTTACAAAGATCAGAATCATGCAAGCCCTGATATTCCTTGTAACACCCTATGGAAGCAGAAGTTGGATTTTAAAGAAGCAGAATAGGAAGAGTAATGATGCTTTTGAACTTTAGTGTTGGAGAAGACTCTTGAGGATACTATGGACAACCAAGAAAATAAACCAATGAATCATCAAACAAATCAAGCGCCAAGGACCCTTCAGGAATATGTCTTAGATTTATATTCTTCTGTAGTTAAGGGGCAAACAAAGCGGGATACTTTAGGCAGGAAATTTACATCAGAAATGCAAAAGGCAAATCTGGGGATGTTGAAGGCCTGATTCTATGCAGCAGAGTTGTTAAGGTTTTTATATAAAACAAAGAACAAATTACCTCAGTGAACAACAAATAGGCTTGAAGATCTAAAAACCTAATAAATAACAAGTGATTATTAGCACAAAATTTAAAATGATAACAATAAAGGGATGAAGTGGGGTTTTGGGAGAATCAAAACAGAAATAACAAATATACAACAAAATAAAAAGCTAAAAAAAGGAAGGGCTAATCCTTCTGCATACCTGCATGCTGTTGATGAGGAAGGGGAGTAGCATACAGTACACAGTGCTCAATTTCTTTATTGTAGTGGAGAAGGGATAGAAGTCCAAGAGTCTAGCGGAAATCTAAACGATTCCCATGTGCACTGATGAATTCAAGTTCAAGTCTGTGTCTATACTTACAGAAATTTTCTGGGTGACTTGTGGCCAATCGCTCTCAACCCTACTTCCCTCATAAGGTGTTAGTTATGTGAAAAAATACATGGATCCTTGAACTCCTGGATGAAAGATGGGATATTAATCTAATAAACAACAAGAACTGTTCAGCAAATGTAAAAAGCGAATGGCATCACTTTAATCCCCCAAAAGGTCCAAAATGGTTCCGTTTTTAAAGCAAACCATGTTGAAGCCAGCTGAATTTTTCAAGGGAGGCTACCCCATAGGGCCAGACAAACAACATCTGCAAACTTCAGCAATTTTATCATAGGAAGCATTGGGGATTGATAGCAGTTTCTCCTGCAGGTTCTAAATCTGGCAAGTTGAATGGAAAAGATGTTCCTCAAGTGCATCTAAATAAAATATTAAAATTAAAAGAATATTATCATTAGCCTCTTATTAGACATGAAAGGAAAATGTTGTAATCAGTTGTAATATAACAAAGATGGAAGGAAGCAGGGTAAACTTGTATCGGCTATCTCCAGAACACTACACAAGAATGTAAGAGACCATAAAATATCTGTAAAACTTTATCAAGTTAACCACATAAAAAAGGAAAAGATAATATTTAGCAGGAGTGTTAAAATATGTAAACAGATGGTTACAAATAAATAACTAATAAAATAAATAGAAATGTGTTTTGCTTTACTAAGATATTGCATTCATTTATAACATTAGTCATTTCACCAAAGCAGCTGTACTTTTGGGGGAAGGGGGGGCTTACATAGAAACTTGGGGGGGGGGAAACTGCAGCTGCTTTAGTAAAGTGCTTGTGCAAGTACTAAAGCAATTCTTTCAAAACTTGTGTGAATACATACTGTACCTCTGCTATTTTTACCCAGATTTTAAAATGGAAGATTCCCAATACCATTTGTAAATCAAAATTTAATGTTTTAATCTTACAAAATTGTGCAAATGCCTTAACATGAAGTAATGAAAACAAAAGGAAAATTACAATACTTTCAGCAAAATTCATCAAGAAGATACTGCTAACAATAAAATTCAAGAACAACTTCAGTAGAGACAAGGAACAATCAACCAAAACATACACTGTATGTTTACTGAGTCAAAGGGTTAAATGAATAGAATGGATAGTGTAAGAACATCAGGATTATTGTGCAAAATGCTGTTTAATGAAAGGACAAGAACAAAAATCTGATTTGGTTTAGCAATCTCAACTCACTGGTAACAGTTGAAAGACTCCATGAGTTTATAGGAGCTTGAGTTTATGATAATATTCTTGGATTTTTTGTCCTTTATCAGACCCTCCCT
>QLTV01000974.1:10415566-10444242 GCA_003457575.1 Thermophis baileyi
TCCCTTCCTTCCTTCTATAGATGCATCAAGTCTTGATGAAGTTTGCTAGGGGAAATATATTACAAAATGATCTCTTTTCCAATTGTGTTGATGGTCCAATGAAAACTATAAAACAGAAGAATTTTTCCTCATTTAGACTGAGTAGGACAGGAATGCAGCAGCATCTTGAACTGCCTAATATGCTTCACTGTATGGCTTAAATCTAACGATTATAAACTAATTCTGAAATGATCTGCTCCTTTTGAGAGACAACAAATTGTAAGCTTCGGGTGAAAGCAACAAAATGAAACATAATGGTCTATAGTTGTCAATTTTTACATTCTTTTGGAAAGAATGAATGTTTCTTCCTTCAGTTGCTGATATTAGGTAATACCAATTGCACTCTTCCCTGGTAACAGTCTCAGTAGAATTAAAAAACCATGAAGATGAATGTATAATCTTATCTTTACTTAGCACTGCTCTCTCAGTTGCCTTGCTAGTCTATTTCTGAGGCCAAAGGCAAGACCAGTGCACAATTGTGCTCTTTAAAGTTCAATTTCATTAAGCCCAAGAGGCAATATCAGAAGCCCACTAAAATTACTGTTTTTTACATACTATTATCCCCATTGGCTAAAAATTGAATTATCTTATTATTTCAATTAAAATTATGGTAGCAAAATCACTTTATTGATGAAGACTAGAAATATTCTGTTAAAAAAAAAAAAAGATATGCACTATTTTCCGACAAGCCAGGGATGTCAAACTCAAGGCCCAAGGGCCGGATCCGCCCCGCGGGGTGCTTAGAACTGACCTGCGGGGCTGCCCTGGAAACAGTGAAGGACCGGCCCGCGGTGCCTCTGCCAGTGAAAATGGAACTCGGGAGGGCCACGGGCAGCCCTCCCGAGCTCCGTTTTCACTGGTAGAGGGTTGCAGGAGGCCGTCGCAGCAGAAAACGTAGCTCAGGAGCCCATTTTCGCTGGCAGAGCGCTCGGGCCATCACAGGCACCCCCGACATGAGTGACGTCGAGCTGGCCATGCCCAGCCTGGCCATGCCTCCCGTCCCCCCCCCGAGTTCAAGCACAACCTTGATGTGGCCCTCAATGAAATCGAGTTTGACACCCCTGCAACAAGCGAGCAATTTCATCTCTGATTATCTTTGGTTAAGAAATTAATGTGGTTGGGAACAATAAACAGTTTATGGTTACCTATGATAACTTATTTTTCATAAGTACAGGTAGTCCTTGACTTACAGCAGTTCTTTTAGTGACCGTTCAAAGTTACAACGGCACTGAAAAAAGTGACTTATAACCTTCTTCAAGAGCTGTGGTGGTGCAATGGTTGGAATGCAGTATTGCAGGCTAACTCTGCCCACAGCCAGGAGTTCAATCCTGATCGGTTCAAGATTGACTCAGCCTTCCATCCTTCTGAGGTCAGTAAAATGAGGACCCAGATAGTTGGGGACAATATGCTGATATTTGTAAAGTGCTCAGAGAGTATGGTAAAGCACTATGGAGTGGTACCGATATATAAGTCTAAGTACTTTTGCTATTGCTATTCACGCTTACAACCATTGCAGCATACCCATAGTCCAGAGGTGGGTGTTCTGACCTAGGCTTCCTGATTAAATAACACGGCACAAACGGTGTCTCACAAACCTCTTTTATTTGTAATGGCTGCTAATTATTTTCATTAGCAGTCGTCATAAGTCCAAACAAAGTAAAGCAAGTCCGACTAAAGTCTTTCAAGGAAAGGTAGATAAAAGTACTAACAAAGTAAAACAAGTCCGACTAAAGTCTTTCAGGGAAAGGCAGATAACACACATGAACCTTGCTCTTCTCTGGCAAACTCCCAAAGACCAATTTGCAGGAAAAACTTGGCAAGTTCAAACAGGAACAAAACCTGAATCCAAGTTGCAATGACAAGAACGAGAGATGAACTGAGTTTCTTCCTGCAATGAACCATTTCGTTTTCTCCACTTATATAGCCTATGGGTGCCACCATCTTTTTTTTAATTTTTTTTAATATTTTTTTTTTAAATTTTTTTCCGGTTTTTTCCTTCTTCTGCGCATGCACAGAAGCCGAGTTTCCGGCACTGCGCATGCGTCGCCATCTTGTTTTTGGCTTTTTGGGGGGGGGATTTTTTGGATTTTTCAGCACTGTACATGGCGCCCACGAGGCGCGGCCACACGGCGTGGGAGGAAGCAAACTGGCAGCGAGGTAAGTTAGAACCCACCCCTGCCATAGTCCTGTTATCAGAATTCAGATGCTTGACAACTGACTCATAATGATGACAGTTGTAGTGTCCTAGGCTCATGTGATCACCTTTTGCGACCTTCTGACAAGCAAAGTCAATGGGGAAGTCAGATTCACTTAACTGTGTTACTAACTTAACAACTGCAATGATTCACTTAACAACTGTGGCAAGAAAGGTCATAAAATGGGGCAAAACTCACTTATCAACTGTCTCGCTTAGCACAGAAATTTTGGAATGAGTTTTGGTCGTAAGTAAATGACCACCTGTATTGTTCTAATTTTGGATCAATGAAATATGGATAGATGCTTCTTTGTGAAGATGTAATTATTTTGGGGGAAATGTAGAAATTGTCTTTTGCAGATGGTAATAATTTATTCCACAAAATATACAAGTATATCTTGTGACCATTGCAATACATTGTTAAACATTTCACTAGTTTAAATAGATCAAGTAATTCCCCAGTCCCATGCATTTTTAAATATGCTTGTAGTCTTTGAAGTTCCAGATGTTTATTAACTCATTGGTGCCACCAAGCACACAGTGTAAAACAATAATGTAGAATTACTTCTGTATTGCAGTTTAAATTGGGCAATAAACCAAGAAGAGAACTTGTAGTAGTATAATTAAGGCCATAATGAAGGTGAAGGGATAACTTGATAATTCTTTCGTTTGCAATTTGATATTAAATTGCAATACCTACGAAGTGGCAAGCAAAGGGACAAAGTTTTAAATGCTAATTAAACATATGTTGCCGAGTGAAACAAACAGCAATCAAGGAGAAGGTAATAAAACTTGATAAAACTGGAGGAACAAAAAATGTGATAGGAAAAATGCAGCATAATTACAATATACTCCCTGGAAATAATTAGGAAAAATTAATAATACAAGGGATTTCTTCAGTATTTTGATCAATAATTCACTAAGCCAACATTATTATTTTTATTGTCACATAGAATGTGATTGCACATCATCAGCATCTTTTCCAAATACTTGATGTAATTAGCACCATTTGACATCCATTTCCAGCAATATATCTGCTTGTTAACTCAAACATTCAACATCATTTTTAATGTACACGGATGGGATTGGGATATTATTCTTGTTTCCTTTATGCTGTGTTTTGCATGGATATTGTACAGTAAAATGTACTGGATCGTGTTTTTAGGTCTGTAGGGGGGAAAAGATCAGTGCCAGTGTTAAAAACAGGCAAAAATAATAGAATTCTCTCTTTTGGCCATTCATTGAAAATCTCACATAGTCTTTCTTTTTAAGCACAGAGGGTAAAAGGGTTGCTTTGCAGAGACAAGGAAGGTCTGGAAAGTGATTGACTTGTTTGAGGCAGACCTCTTGTTCTTTCCGTGCTGCCAGAGGTTCAGGCAGGGCAACGAATCTCTCTTGGAAACTGAAGGAGCACTCCGGAGCTAGCAGCGAATGAATCAAGGAGAAAAATCAAGCCCTAATAACAAAGACTATCTGTCAGGGCAGAAACCAACAATCCAGCCCTTTGTATGTAACAGCCCCAGGATTTCAATCTTAAGTCTCTTTCTCCTGTCCTTGTATGGCAAAGAACTTCTTGCAGCTGGTTTATCAATCTTAGAAGCAGAGGATACTTGCATGTGTTTTGGATAACAACCATGTCTCAAATCAGGGTCTTTGCTTCTGGGCTTTGTCAACTTCAGCCCTCAAACTTTGGAACAGGTTATGGGACCGTAGAGGAGAAAAGTGGCCTTGAAATAGCTCTTCAGAAGACCAAGGAATACCAGTCCTTCAGAGACATCTGTGTGACTGAAAATAAGGTTAGAAAGAGATTCCCCTCTTCCCATTCTCACTGCTCATACCTCAAAGGAAGCATTGGGAGAATAGGAGAACATACTGGTGGAGAAGAAAGGTCAAGATTTTCTTCAGATGATAATCTGATTCAGGATAGTTCCGGGCAATGAACCCAATTCAATCAGGACTCGGAAGTTCCATTCAGGCTTGAAAGACCTTTTATTGAGTACATCATAGCGGCACTTAGAAAGGTGAAGCTAGCTCTGAGTATTTCCCGCGCTTCAGAGTAATAAGAAGAATAGAAACTTCCTATCCCCCTCAAGTGTCCTGGGTCACATTAACCAATCAGGCCAGTAGCAGTTTCCCACTCGGTCTCAGCAGATGTTCGTTGCCATGACCTTAGTTCTCTCGCTGTGTCTGGTTGATGTTTTGTCTAGCAGAGTAAGGCACCACATTCCAGTCCATCCTAATTCCCCCTCCCCCCCCCAACGAGTGGCAACTAAGAAATGAAGCAAAAGTAAATATGGCTTCAGCCGAAATCATTTCAAAGTTGACAATGAGATAGATGGAGGCCTGGGACTTGTAATGCTTCTTCTTTGAGCTCAGATATTTCTGGTATCTCCTCGCTGGACCCGAAGTCCTCACAAAGCACTTTGAAAACACCAACAAATGGGTCAGCATTTGGAAAAAAGAAAATAGATTTTGTTAATTGGCAGTATTTGCAGTGGGCTACGGTATTCATGAAAATGTGGGTAAATTCAGCCTAGTACAGAATGGCTTACTATAAACAAAAGGAAGGTTGGATCCATAGGTACTAAGGGATTGATTGAGATAAAAGGAAAAGAAAAGTGGTAATGAGAACACAGTGAAGTGTCATATTATCACATAGTTTTTTTTATTCACTAATATACTACAAAAACATACAGTAGATCTGTAAAATGCTGACCCTACTTTGCCTTCTACAGCCAATACATTAACTTTTTTTTAAGTTCTTAATAATTTGTATGACTTCAAAGCCATTTTTTGGCCATCAGGAGAAAAGAAAAAAAATGGGTGAAATTATTGTGTTTTTTTTTAAAAAAACAATATTTAATTTTAAAACAATGTTTAATTTCAAAACAACTTAAAAATCTCATTTAATAAACTCTGTTTTACAGTTCATGGTTTTTGGATACTCCACATATTTTTTTTCTCCTTAAAAATTATATTGCTGGCACTGTAGAATTAACATCTAAATTGCCCAAGGATCTATTTTGCTTTCTTATTCATAGAAGTCTCTTCTCATTGTGCTCTTTTCCCCCAGTATCAAAACCAATGCATAAGTTAATGTATTTCTGACTGATCATAAGTTTACAAACTAAATTTTAAAATATAGTATTATTTAATGCCATCTGATAAGGTCTTTCCTCTAAATCAATATGAATGAAATTGTCTCCAAATAATGTTTAAGTCAGGGAATGTAAGGTATGAAACAATTTACATTTTCCCCATTCTAGGAAAAATCCCAATACATTGTGCAAACTAAACAGATATCGTTTAGTTAGTTCACAGTCTATTTTTATGTGGGTTTTTTTGCTCCTATAAGATGAGAGTAGCAAAAGTATAATTGGGTCACTAATTAAATGTCAAGCATAAATTGTCTAGTGAAATTGGAAGTTAACCAGTTATAAGAACATTTGTGACTAGATAGCTACTATGGCTCAAGAGATTCCAAGTAGCTAATCTGGCTTTAAATAACTTGCCCTTTTCTGTTCATCACTTATTTCCATTATTATCTGAAATGTAATAACCAAGATAATTTCCATTTTGTCTAAACAGAATTTGTATATAGTCTGTTTAATGATATTTTTATGAAATTCTGTTGCTGATAATCACTTAATGTTTAGTAAATGAATTGGAAATCTTATGAATGTGATTAATTTTAGATGTAGTCCTGCTCAATTATGTGCAGGTATATGCAAATAGGTGTAAGTAATCCTACTCTTCAGTGGGACTATACGACTCATTGATTGCAGTAAATCTAATCTAAAAAAGGCCTGATTCTGGTTTTAAACTACTGTCCCAGCTAAACCAAAAATATAACTCATTTAGCAAGTACAACTTAAGACACCTCTTGATTTTCTCATTTTAAAATTTTATAGGTAAGTGGAAAGTAATTTATCCGTGTTTCCTAAAACTGAAATCATGGTTCAAAGGCTTGATATTTAAATCTGGTCTATGTATTTATTTCATTGTTCTGCTCTGGTTGAAGCCAGTTTTTTCATACTTTGTTTTATGAATAAAATGAATAGAACCAATTGTTCATAGTTGAAGTCCTTTCGTGACAAAGGTTCTCAAAACCATAGCCTATGAGTCTTGTTGAGGTAGTCTACAGAACATTTGCCTAATAACCGAGAAGTCTACTTAATCTCAGATTTAAGTTTCCCCCTTTCCCCTGGCTCCATGATATAATGATGAACTATAGGAGTGGTGGCTCAGTGGTTAAGACGCTGAGCTTGTCGATCGAAAGGTCGGCAGTTCAGCAGTTCGAATCCCTAGTGCCGCGTAACAGGCTGAGCTCCTGTTACTTGTCCCAGCTTCTGCCAACCTAGCAGTTCAAAAGCACGTAAAAAATGCAAGTAGAAAAATAGGGACCACCTTTGGTGGGAAGGTAACAGCGTTCCGTGCGCCTTTGGCGTTTAGTCATGCCAGCCACATGACCACGGAGACGTCTTTGGACAGCGCTGGCTCTTCAGCTTTGAAACGGAGATGAGCACCGCCCCCTAGAGTCAGGAATGACTAGCATATATGTGCGAGGGGAACCTTTACCTTTTATAGGAGTTGACCAGCAAGTTAGATGTCTAAATTGCAGGTAGAAGGAAACTTGACTCATATCATATGCCAATTGAAACTTAATGCTTTGGTGATTCATACTATAAAACAGCAGGCCCCCAAGTTCAGTATGTGCTACTATGAGGGGCTCACTCCTAAGTCCTCCTGGAGTTCTATAACAACATCTTCAAATATTTGTGTATGTATTTTAAAATAGTCATATAGCCACCCATCGTAAAACAACTCTGTGCAGCTGACAGTATGAAACAATGCAAAACCAACAGCTATAAAACTGAAAACAGAAAACCGTGTGCCACAAACACACTTCTCTGCTGTACCCACATACTTGTCCCACACTGACTTCAACCTATCCCAACAGCTGGGGAAGAGCTAGGTTTGTTGTGATGCTTTTCATTGTTGCTATGCTATGGCACGTAGGGATAAAATCTCTCACATTTGGGAGGCTCTCAATGTAGCATCAATGATGCTGAGTCAATTATGCAGTAATACCTGTTGAAAGGTTAAATTGGATGTTTCAGTCTGGGTCATTTGAGATCTGGGGAGGCTGCTTGGAGCAATATCATCAAAGCTGGTTCTCTGGATCCTTGCTCAATTTGATTTATAACTTGTAGCCAAGATGGCATCAGAGATATGTTAGTTAATGCATATTTGAGGAAAAGCAAGCTGAATCCTTTTTTACAGGGGGCAATTATTTTATGATTAATAACCCTGGTTCTTAAAGTTGCAACTGATACATAATTTTTGGTTAGGGGACCAACCAAATAAGTGTGACTCTGTTGCTGCTTCTAGTGATTTTTTTAAATTACTGACAGTGAATTGCAGTAGTATTTAATCTATATGTCCATTGCTATCATCAACTATGAGGGAGACAGGATAGCCTGAAGTCCAAGGCATAGAATTACCTAGCTGAACCACTGAATATGTTACTATTATAAGGTATAAATATATATGCAAGATGCAGGAAATGTACTTCTCAAATGCTAAGATGAATACATATAGGATTACAAAATGGATATTTTAAGACCAATTTACTTGGTCAATCTTATAACTGATCGTATGGACTATAAAACAGTCCCTTTATTTGATGAACTTGTTATGTGGTATGCTTCCTGTTTAACCTGCTAAATATTTTATTGTACATATATTACTATTTAAATATTTTATAGTAAAGAGATATTAAGCCTACAATCGTACAGCCACTTACCTGAAAATTAGTCTATAGATCTCAATGGGACTTATTCCTGAGTAGGCAGATCAAACTTATTTTCAGTCTATTACAGGCTTGCATTTCCATACATGTCTATTTCTTATTTACGGTAGTTCTTACCTTAATCCAGACTGTGTACTTTAAAAAGAAAATTGTACATTTTTAAAGAACACATCCATTTTATACCCAGGTTAGCATAAAATTTGATTCCCCACATTTTCTCAAAAGAAAGATAATCTGGAATATGTGATGATCCATCACCAAAAGAAAAATACACATACAAACTCATGAATATGCACAACAACAACAAAATCCAATGCATGGCTCCCTTACCTAGTTGGAGGTTGACCATTCTGCCTGAATCAAACTTTGTCAGTTCCTCCTTCCCAATAAATTTGTGCATGTCACCCACCCATCTGTGTATGTTCTGATATACAGTATCTACACCCCAAAAGCTCCACTCCAAAAATATAAGCAGAATGATGTATAAACATACATATATACACCCTGTATGTAAATAAAGTCTGATGAAAGTTAATTGCCTAAAAAATAAAGTGCCTTTCTTATAAAATTAATTAATTTCCCATTTGCACTGCTACACACAGCTTCACACCAATACAGACGTGTGCTCACACAACTGCCCCCCCCCACAGATGACTGAGAACCACTTTACTAATACCTCTCAAAGCTTAGTCATCAATTTAACTTCAGAAAGCTGGAAAACTGGAAGTGATATCTAAGTATTTTTCAGGCTTTGCCTTAAAGTATTTCTCTTTTGTTATATTCTGTTCCTGGTATTTCATTTTTACTTATCCAACACATTTGACAAACATCTAGACCAGACTGCTCATATTCTTGCATATCAATAATACAAATTAAATGGTTATTTGCTTCAAAGTCTCAAGGTTGGTTGTTGTTTTTTTGCAAACCTAAACATCTCTTTAAACCACTTGAAAGAAGTATTTTCTCTTTCTGCTAGTGTAATAAAACTTTTTCACACCAAAATCACCCAAGAATCTCAATTCTTTTATAAGGTTAATTTGAATTGGGGGGGAAAGTTCATTTTACTATTTAAGAGATAGAAGAGTTGATTTTATATTTAAAAAAAAAAAGACATGCAAGAAGGCTGCTAATTTTTCTTTCATTAAAAAGATTGAAACCTTAGCATAGTTAAGAATTTAGTTATATATATTTCTTATATATGAGAGCATTAGCATAAGAAAAAGTTATGATGGTCTGGAATACTATAGTCATCCACTCTTAGTAATAATTATTTTTCTTTCTCCCTTTCAGTATTTTGTTTGACAAATTCAGCAATTATATAAGAAGCTAAGAAAATAGTGTAGGCTCCATATCAGCCAGATACTGTTTGCGGATGGCTAGATTTTAATTATATTAGATATGTTACATATTAAAGCATGATTGTGAATGATGTGTGCTGTAACACTTGGGATATATATTCCTATCCATATCCATATAACGATCTAGATTTGTCTGTCTGTCTATGTCAGGGGTCCCCAAACTTGGCAACTTTAAGACTTGTGGACTTCAACTCCCAGAATTCTCCAGCCAGGAGTTGAAGTCCACAAGTCTTAAAGTTGCCATGTTTGGGGACCTCTGGTCTATGTCTTCTGAGACGGACAATTTTGTACCACTCTTTTAATGGAATTAAATATTTAACAGAGAATTTCATTTTCTAAAGATTTCAGCTGTCATTTTTAATTTTTTAAAGGACAAGTTTCTATTCCTTTGGAAAAAATCATTTTGAAAGGTGACATCAGCATCTGGAAAAAGCTTTTAGACTTCAAAGTGCTTTGTACATTAGAGAGAAGTATTGATGTACAAGCCTATATTCAGTTTTTGATTCTTTCTAATATCTGTAATCAGGCACCTCACCTGCTGTGAGTTAAGCAAGGCTCATGTGTATTTGAAATCATACTTTTCATTGTGAGAGAGATGAGAGTTATTCTTAGGCCTGGTGCAAATAAAACACTAAGCCAGGTGTCTGCAATATTTCTTTAGATGTGGCAATTTTTCATTGTCTCTGAAATTCAAAGGTTTCAGAGTTTGTAACTATGGGATGCAAAAATCCAGGCAGCCACCAGCTTGCATCCAGGATTTTTCTGTCATTTTTCTGCCTTTGAAATCCATTGTGGACTTTGAAGTGCCATTATGGACTTCAACTCCCAGAATTCCTCAGCCAGCCATGCTGGTTGGGGAATTCTGAGAGTTGCTCAAGTCTTAAAGTTGCCAAGTTTGGAGACCCCGTCTTAAGGAAAACATATTTAGAAATTATAGGCTGCTGCTCCCGCAGTAAAGTTCAACAGCGGAGACTTTCATTCTGAGAGAATCCTGAAATGGATCAGAGACCACCAGAGATCACCAGAGATTACCAAAGATATGTGATGCTTCACCTTCATTCCACACCAAAGGGATCATCTGACTGGTTTTGCTACCTACTACTAACTTGAGTCAATTATTTAACTTAAAGTGATGCACCGTTTTTGCAGTCTTGCTTCTAATTAATTATCATAGCACTTTTTTAGTCTTTGCTGACTTAACGGCTGTTGAAGCTGACCATAAAGATGTGTTTCTGCTTTTGACCAATAGAGAATCTCCCACCTGGTGTGACTTTGACAGGTTTATAAGATTAGTTGCTTGCCAAAATCTTGAAATTTGGCTAGTTTGAGGGCATTGGCCAAGTTGGCCAAGAATGTCCTCTTGATTAATGTCCTGATGTAATGCAATCCAAATAAATTGAACTTATATTCATGGCTATAGCTAAGAGAGCAGTTATCACAGATTGATGTGCACTTGATAAAATAGCATACTTATACCCCATTTCCAGTTGCTTTCAGTCTAGTCTTGAAGATGAGAGTTGGATGGCTCTAGTTCTCCTTCAGACTGATACACATCAGTAGGGATTGATCCAGGGGTGGGTTCTAACTTACCTCACTGCCGGTTTGCTTACTCCCGCGCCGCATGGGCATGCCACATGGGCGCGCCGTGTGGGCGCGCGTGCGCGCATGTGCAGTGCAAAAAAATTAAAAAAATCCCCCCCCCAAAAAGCCAAAAACAAGATGGCAACGCATGCGCAGTGCCGGAAACTCAGCTTCTGTGCATACGCAGAAGAAAAAAACCTGGAAAAAATTCAAAAAAAAAATTCAAAAAAAAAAATTCAAAATAATGATGGCGGCGTCCACAGACAGGCACCGACCGAACCGGATCCGTGATGTCATCGTGACATCACCAGCGGGTCGCTACCGGTTAGGGCAAACCGGTCCGAACCGGGAGGAACCCACCTCTGGATTAATCCCATGTAATAAAGCAATTACACGTGCAAGTATGATCTTGAATTGATACTGTAGAATGTACTGAATGAATGTTACCACTTGAATCATATGCAACACTGCATGACTTACAATCCTAACTTCAGTAACAACATTAAACTCCAAAATCAAGAATATATAATATTGATAGAAGAGAATATTTGTAGATCTGGGTTGAACTGGGGGATCTGTGGTGCTCTCTGAACTTGGTTATTTTCTTGCTAGAATAACACTGATAGTGTTACCTAGTTTGGTAATGAAATGTCTGCAAGAAAACCATCAAGTTCAGAAAGCACCAAGAACTCCAAATATAATATTCAAAGTAATGTTTTTTATCTTACGCACTAGGATGCAACCAAACAATCAATTAACAAGCACTCCGGGAGAAGACTTGTCCCCTAGTCCCTGATGATGACCTTTCCAGGGTTAGGATGCTTAGGGAGATTATATATATATATATATATATATATATATAAACAAATGATATAATTGCAATGCTTAATCCATTTCTGGAGAAAGTAGTGGGGATGTATCTTCAAAGCTAAAGCCTATCAAGTATTTAGCTGTGTTTATCATACCAAATAGACAATCAGGATCATCCAGTGGGATAGCATATTAGCATGATCTCCATCCCTTCTCTTTTCCCTAATCCTCCAGCACAGAGAATATGGTTCCCCTACATGTTTATTTTAATCCAATAATTAGGAGCTGTCATGTTTCTGTTTTACTAACAGTATATGCCATTGATCGTATTTTAACTCGTACATTTATTCTAACAGACTCCTTTTATTTTGGCAAACAAGTCCACCAAAGATCAGAGTTTGTTTTATCATGGATTGTTGTCATAATGGGGAATATGCCACCAGCTATTTGTCTTTAAAATTGCTCACCTGAGACAGACAAATGTCTGCTTAATATATAATTTTTTAAAAATGTGTGCATTATCAGGGGAAAAAAACCTCAGTTAGATGACAAGATTGGTTTATTCAAAGACTCAGGAAGAAGAGTTGAAAGGTTGTTCTCTGCATATATAAAAAGTTGAAATTACATATTTCTGTAAAATGCCTCTTAAAGAGAAGGCAGAAACTTCCAGAAGGCTCTTTCAGCTGAAGGATAGCTCATTACTAAAGATGTATTTTGACAGCTGCCTATCTTTTGATTTTGAATAAAACATCTGTTCATTCTTACTGTTTTATAAATCTTTTTATGTATATACAAGACTGTGGTTTTATCTTTCAAATGACAATGGTTTGGGGTGGGGGAAAGATGCATTAATCTTCCCTTTTACCTGTGAAATATGAATACAGAGCAGCTTTTTATAGGTAGTTAAATTGTCAGGTTTAAGGCTGACAGGTTAAGGTATTCTTTGGCAGAGCTTCAGGATGCCATTAACAGAGATCAAAGAAGTATCCAGTTATTTCTGAGTGCTGTATGTGTGATGGAGCTCAGTGTTCCAAACAACAGCTCTGCTTTCCATCCAATATTCCTTTTCCAAAAATGGTGGGAATTTCAAATAGTTTTTAGTGTGGGATAAAGGTCTGCAGCTAAATAGGCAAAAATCAAAGCTCCTTTTAGGCAAACTTTGGAGACACATCTAAAGTTGCTTTTTGAATCCTAGCCAATCAATCTTATATCTGAGAAACCATATATTTATTTGTCTCGTGACATATTTGAGATAAACTACTTTTAATAAAACAGACTGTGATGTAGGTTTGTACTTCTGATTTTACAATTACTAGAACAAATGGTATTTTGCTTTTGAACAGGTCATTAAAAAAAAAACCAGAAGAAAAGGAGCCAAAAATAGGCAAAGCAACAAGCAATTTACTTGTATGAATTATGGCTTGTAATGATAAAACAACTTGCTCTTTCTATTGGATTCCTAATAAATAATTATGACAATGGGATCCCCATTGTGATATCAGTTAGGTTGCTAATTGAGTTTTAGGTTTAACCATTCAAGAACCAATTCTGTTGCATATTGTGATCCTTCTCCATTTATGGGTTTCAATAGGATGGGTTCCAACACGAGTCCAAAAGCTCGGAAGACTAAACCTCCGGTCCCAGTGACCAAGCCAGATTGGATCCTGTGATCCTTCTCCATTAAATATGCAGGGGTTTTGTGATGATGGAGAAAGCATCAACACTGTGCTGGCAGTCCCAATGTCAGTGCATGTGGACACACAAGTAGACAATAGAGAAGACCTTAGAAGCAGCTGTGCTCTCCAGATGATGCAGTTGTTTTCACCATTCAAGGATGGGGCTTTCTTTACATAAATATAAAGTGTTCTCTTTAATATTTGGTACAATTATTCTGCTTTCTTCTTCTTCCCAAACTAGTACTGTAGTTCTGCATTTCCTTGATCAGGAACAATTTTGCTCTCACCTAGATTAAACATTAGTAGGTTTTTCTTCACATAGTTTATAACTTAGGTTTGAAGCTTTTTTACAACTTGAACCAATTCCTCGGGTTCAGCCCTTGAAGATTTACTTAGGTGGAAATATATTCTCCCGGGTTTACCTATAGAGAAGGAACGGCTAGAGTAAGCTACCAAGAGTCACTCTGAATAGTGAGATGGGTGGCATGCAAATTAATTAAATAATATGTTCGTTTTATTAACTGTTTAGTCAAAGAAAATAAAGTATGCAATTTTAGGAGCATTTTTGCAGTAATAAAAGCAATGTAAAAATTATGCTAACCGGAGGCAAAAAAGACATCAACTAACAGTGCGAAAATAGCATTTGCTCTGTCATTCCACCACATGCTCCAAACCCTGGCTAAATATATCTATTTATCTCCATTGCCACTGCAAAAGATGCTCCTCGTTGATTTTACTGTTACTCTTTACAAAGGAAGCTCAGTGGCTGAGGACGTGCCTTGCATACAGAATATCCCACTCTTAAACTTGGCTGGGAAAGATTCCAGTTTAAATACAGAAGGGAGGATGCTAGTTAGGCAGCGAGGGGTGAATGTGCTAGTGACCTGATTCACTGTAAGGCAAAGGAATAGGACACTGACAAGAAAGCACATGTACAAGAAATCAGAACTTGTATGTTTTAACAACTTGGACTACTTTCACACAATTATGAATTCACCTTACCCTGCAGTTTCCTTCTTTTCTCTTCCCTCCATCAGGGGTGGGTTCTAACTTACCTCGCTGCCGGTTCGCTTCCTCCCGCGCCGCGTGGCCGCGCCTCATGGGCGCGCATGCGCAGTGCCGAAAAATAAAAATAAAAGCCAAAAAAAAAAGCCCAAAACAAGATGGTGACGCATGTGCAGTGCCGGAAACTCGGCTTCTGCGCATGCGCAGAAGAAAAAATAATTTTAAAAAATTCCCCAAATTTTTTTTTCTTCAAAAATAAATAAATAAATAAATCCAAAAAAAGATGCCGGCACCCATGGACCGGCACCGACCGAACCGTATCCGTGACGTCACCGTGACATCACCAGCAGGTCGCTACCGGTTCGGGCGAACCGGGAGGAACCCACCTCTGCCCTCCATCCCTACCCACTAAATTCAATAGACATTGACAATGTGGAGGTTGTCTTTAGTACAGAAATTAACATCTGTTTATGGAATTGACATCCTCGCATTCTTATTTAAACAATGTGAGTGACATTGTTGTTCTATATTTCTGAACCACTGAAAGCTTACTTGGAGGGAGGGTTGTTTCCCCCCCCCCACTTGAAAGCAAAAACTTAAAATGGAACACTTCCTCCTAGCATTTCATGTATGTACCTAGTATTTAATGAGGTTTTTATTTTTCTAAGGAAATATAATATATTTACTTATCCCTATTTATAAACTAACATAAATTGTCTTAAAGTGTCAAATCTTGTGTGATAATCAGAATAATTATATTAGATTTAACTAACAATTGTATATAACCTTTATAAACTTGCATACCTATATATACTTATATACCTACATATATATATATATCTATACAAATTGGTCTTAAAATATAAGGATATTACAACTATAGCAAACTAAATACATACATACATACATACATACATACATACATACATACATACATACATACATACATACATATATATACCGGTATGTATGTATGTATGTATGTATGTATGTATGTATGTATGTATGTATGTACGGTATGTATGTATGTATGTATGTATGTTATAAAAGACACAGCTAAGTTTGCTTAGGATTTGCCTTGACCTAGGTAAGCTTGTTCAGAGATTGTGATCAATAATGCCACACACTGGTGGGAAAAATGAAAGATAATATTGGCTTGCCTTAGCTGGGATTTCTACCTTCAATCAGAACAAAAGGGTTGAATCTGCTAAATAAATGCAGCCCACTGACCCAGGTATTACTGAAATGGATTTGGACATAGTCTGTTGGCTAAACAACCTTACTAGCACAAATTTAGCTGAAATGGTATTAGCGTTTCCTGCCTTATGTGTAATTTAAGGAAGATTTCTTTGATAGTCTCCTTTGTTAAGTAGAGTCTTTTGAAAGGACTTTGGCTGAAATCGCTCTGTTTTACTTTGCCCTTGTCACTGAAAAATGAAGTTAGAGTCTCCTGGAATTTCTTTTTTAGTGAACCTGGATAGAGGAGTAGAGTTCTTTGGAAATAGAGGCTACAGCTAAGGATATTGGCAGGAAACAGTGGAGGGTTTGGGGAAAGCAAAATAATGAAGCTGCATATTTACTGAAAGCACATGACCACTAATTGAAAATTGAAGTGAAAATATAGGATGCCCTTGCAGGCTCAAGATTACTTTGTGAACCCTCATTAGTTCCTTTTATGAGAAAGAAAATCTAGAATTATAGATTCATACCACATTTGTTGATTCTTTTAAAATATTGATAATCTGCCAAAGGAGAAATATGTAATCGAATATTCTTTATTGGCCAAGTGTGATTGGACACACAAGGAATTTGCCTTCGGTGCATAAGCTCACAGTGTACATACAAACAACAAATGATAAGTCATAGATCATAAATCATAAGATACGATAATGAATCATAAGATACAAACAACAAGTGATAAATCATAAGATACCAATAGGAGAAGGTAGTAAGAAAGATGAGAAGATGAGAAAGATGAGAATATTGGCTTGGATACCAATAAAAATATTGGCTTGGACTACCAACTGAGGAGTGCCCAAATCCAGGTGACCACTTGATGGGAACAAGGAGAGACAGAAAATCATCACTCTCTGCTGCTGTCTAATGGTCATCTGGATTTGGGCCATTAGGAGCCGAGGTGGCGCAGTGGTTAGAGTGCAGTACTGCAGGCTACTTCAGCTGACTGCTAGCTGCAGTTCGGCGGTTCTAATCTCACCGGCTCAAGGTTGACTCAGCCTTCCATCCTTCTGAGGTGGGTAAAATGAGGACCCAGATTGTTGGGGGCAATATGCTAACTCTGTAAACCGCTTAGAGAGGGCTGTAAAGCACTATGAAGCGGTATATAAGTCTAAGTGCTATTGCTATTGCTATTGCTATTGGGCAGCCCAAATCTGATCCAGCCCTTGATCCAGAGACAACAAGCAAAAGTGTGACTTTTCCCCCCCACTCAATTCCACCCTCTTGTAGTAGCTTGCCTTTTAAATTGCATGGTATTTCCAAGTGTAACTTCCTTTTCAGGACTCACTTGGGGAGAAGGGAGAGGAACGTATGAAAACCCCATCTGACAAATTCTTCATTAATTAAGTTTTGGATGTTTGTACATGGCTGACAATATTTAAAAACTGAGCATCACTTACAAGTTCTTGGAGTCCATACCATTTTCCAGGATAACTGGAGGGATCTGAAGTGTTCCTTCTCTGTAGGTCTCAGGTAGGCTTGGTCAGGAGATGTCTTTGAAGCTTTTTTCTCCCGTATTTTTTAATTATTTTAATTAATTGGGTTGCACAATATTCAAAGCAGCTGTACGGATATTTCTAACAGAGCCAGAAACGTTTGTTCCAAGTAGTTTGTCTCAGTGCTCTAGTTCTGAATGGAAGACAAAACGGTTGTTCTCTTCTGAGACACTTGATTTCTGTGACCTGCTTGCTATTTTGTGAAGGGTGATTTGCTTCTCAGTTTTGTCAGCCGTTTAAGTTGTGTTTTCCAAGCCAGCAAAGTAGCAGGGATCAGTTCTATTTCTGTGTTTGACTGAGCTTCGGGACAGTGAGTGGGGAGAAGTAGCAGCCATTTAAGCACATGTTCAGAGGCTCACTCATGCTCAGTTCCAGCCACTAAGAGGTTCAATGATCAGGCTGGGTGCTGCCTCTGCATTCCCGGGAGGGTTCAGAATGGCCTGTCCAAAATGTGTGAGCCAATGGAGAACTCTCCCCCATAGCCCTCTGCTTTCTTTGAGAAGGGCGAAAAGCATGGTGCTTGGGAAATCTCTGCCAGCACAGTCTTCCTGTGTTTCCAAAATGGGGCTCATAGAATTTCTGCCCTCAAATAAGAACAGCAGTTAGGTGGGTGAGAAGGAAAGAAGGGGAAGGGGTATGCCCCCTGGTGTATGCCCTTCTCCTCATCCTATCAAGTATGGATTCTCCTCCTCCTCCCCCTCCTCCTCCTCCTCCTCCTCCTCATCCTCATCCTCATCCTCATCATCATAATTTCCCTTCTTCTGTGCTCATTGGACGGCTTTGCATTTGGTCCCAAGAGTAGCAGCACAAGCAGCAGTGAACCATCACCCCTGTCTGGACCAAATGCAGTTCCTTCCAATACCAGAAGTTTGGTGCATGTGCTTCTGCCAGTGCTGGGGGCACTGCTTTCACAAATGTAGAGGGGCAACAAAAACAGAGGAAGGTGAAGAACTTGTGGAGTGGGAGATAGGAGAGGCAAAGATGGAACAGCATAGTGAGTAGAAGGATCATTTTGGTGGAAGGCAACAGCAGGATGGGTGAGGGTTACTGGTGGGAATCCAGATCTCCATGTTCGCTGGAAAACCCTGAAAAACCTCTTAGAAGGAAGCCAGAGAGCAATTTAGTGACTCCATTTTGATTGATCACGGTCACATTTTGTAAAATATGCAATGTCTGTAGGTTATTGTCCCTCAGGCATTTCTCTAACTCAATTACCCAAAGCATGGTTGTGCTGGGTTTTATAAGGTATCACTCTATAATTTACTTTTCACAATGTTGGGGTGCTGCTAGTTAATATTTTGTATATTTTGTTTCTTGGGGAAGGGTTGCCAGGTTTTTTTTTTTTCATTTAATCTCCCATGTTTAAATTTATATTAGACTAGTTTTAAAGCATTGCAGTATTTTTGCCAGAATTGTACATAAAAAGCTGTTTTGAAGATGTATAGCGTCAGCATAAAAGTCCTACTCCTTTTGTGTGTGAGGGTCCTTCTCAGTTTTCTTGATTTTGATTTTTCTGAATAATTTAGGACAGTGAGTGTGTTACTTCTACAGTTGAGAAGATAATCGAAACAGATTCAACATTGTGAATGAATAATCTTAACATAATACAATATATATGCAATGGCAGGCATCCATTATCTGGGCTGGTCCATTATTTATTTCTTTGAAAAAGTAGAGCCATTTCCCCAATGAGCCGCTCAATGAACATTATTGCCATAGGCATCTGTAGTTTGCAATGTTTAAAGTGCATTTTTAAAGACCTGCTAATTACCCATTTAATTACATGTCCAGGCTTAGAGAATGCATTTGCTTTTGTAAGCAGTTATTTATCAGAAAGCACTCTTTTCCTAATGCTTTTGTTTCTTCTTTCTACAAATTACATTACAGACAGATTTAATTTTGAGCTAATTAGGCATGAATATAAAAGAAGCTGTGTGAGGCACTAAGGACAGTGAATCTATCCATATAAGTTATATTTCTGTGAGGTTAGATTTGGTGATAAGTTTGCATCTAAATATACGTGCACTTTACCGTCACATGTTCTATTAAGCTATAATGTGGTTTGCTTGTTTGTGGTTTGCAAAATATATGAATCTAGCTATGATGGTTTGATGGCTGAGTATGGTAAGTCAGTTGTGGCTCAAACTATGTTTAACAAAAATCATGTATTTGCAATGATTTGTGAACCAACCATACAGAAGATATTTGCGTGCAGATGAAGGGTATTGGGCTAAACTGTGTAAAATACCAAGATTACTTCTAGTTCAAACTACCGGTATGTCAAATGCTGGACTTGGTGACAAAGTCACAAGTGAATTTTTACGGCATGTTGAAATCTGACAGAATTGTTCTTGGAGGCCTTTTAAAACTGAACGTGTGCTCAACTGGTTTATTTCCAATTCTGCATGAAAAAGAAAAGAAAAAATGGA
Organism: Thermophis baileyi; assembly: GCA_003457575.1. NCBI lineage: Eukaryota > Metazoa > Chordata > Lepidosauria > Squamata > Dipsadidae > Thermophis > Thermophis baileyi. Next base: position 10,435,203 of record QLTV01000974.1, read on the forward strand.
AAAGGTGCACAAAACCATAATGTTGGTTATAATGTGTGAGGGTTACATATGTTTGTTTTGCTGGGAAGCAAAGTCTGCTTTCAGTAGAGGCAAGCACACTCAGTAAAAAAGCCAATCATCCTATCTGGCAAGGAACTCATGACCTTCATAAACAAAACTCTTTTGTTATTATTATTATTATTATTTTTAAAAAATCACAATTCTGCTTGAATTCTTATACTGGACAGTATCCAGTGATGCCATTCCACTAATCCTACCAGGAAAATGGATTCCTTCCCCCCAGCTTCTCCTCATATATGATCCCAAATTTGCTTTCAAAGGGTTGAGAGACTAAAACAGATTTGGGACCTACATGACGATGCATGGAGAAAAGAACTGGGATTCAATGGAAATCTGTTTACCTAAGGTGGACTATAGCCTGTTGTCTCTCTTTTTGCATAAGTGGAACAAATACATAAAATGATGGTTGTGGGAACCTGTCTTCTGAAGAACAAGTAAGATGTCAAGGGTCAGCTTCTAGGTAGGCCGGGCTGCTATCATTTATGCTAGAATTCCAAAGAAGTTCACTGCAAGCTCCTGCTTTAGCAAGTGATTCATGCAGAAACATAGTAATAGCTTTAAGATACAGCATCCAAACGGGAAATTGAAGACAGGACCCTCTCTTGTAGATGGCCTCTTCTTGCATAATATGAAAGAACAAGTTTCCAGGAAACGGAAGAAATTGTAATGGGCCTTTCAACTGAATGGGATTAAACAGAAATTTCATAATGTTTTGTGTAGATTCATCATGATATTAAAGGTGAGTTTCCAGTTTTCATATTAGAGAAATTGACTTGAAAGGAAATGCACGATGGAAAGAGACTGTAATGGATTGGGTTTATCTATTATTGTATTTGATTCTACTTACTAGGCAATAACATGAGATCTGCCACACACAAAGCACATGCTCTGTTACTGGACTCAGCTCTTTTTTCTGAAGCATTGCTTGGGGTTTCCCCCCGCCCCCCAAGAATATCCAATATTATCATGATCACATCCATTCTTAATAAACAACAGTAGCTTATTCAAATTTGTTCCTAAGTCTACCATATGGACCTTAGGCAATTGGACAGGCAGGTTTCTACCTTAAAGCGTAAACATTTCCCCACTTACATTTATATACCCTACCTCATTTATAGTTTTAACAAACATCTGGTCATGTTGTGTGTGCATCTTTACAGTGTCTTTAAATGTATTTCTTGCAAAGAAGAAAAAGGGGGTTGCTTTTAGCTTTTCTCCCAAGATCGGCTTACAGTGGGCGATACCCTTTCAAATATCCCCTTTCTTGAAATAGTATTGCCCAGTAGCAATGACACTGCGAACAGATGCTGTAAGTATTTTATATCATCTTTCTGACAGGCTTCAAGTCTGGTCATTCTCACGATCTGTGTTGGGAAGAAAATATAGATGAATAACACCCAATTATTACGACAGACATACAGATTTTATGAAGAAGAGCATTATCTAGATTTTAAACACACACACACACACACACACACACACACACACACACGCACACACACACACACAAATAAATAGTTAATAGCTTTCTAGGAAAACAGCAATCTAAGAATTCCTAAATGCTACAAGACTGTTGGAGAAGCTTTGCTCCAAGTTATTTCTCTTAATGAAACAAATCCTTGCGGGATTCAGTTCAAGGTACTTTCAGTGATAAGAGCGAATAATTATCTGGCACTTCATATATTAGGCTTGGGGTAGATGTCGTTATTATTATTATTACATATTAAACACTACCTCTGTGATCTTCTTCAGTTTTTAAATGGATTTAAATGCATGTCATTGTTCTCTTGGTGTACTGATAAATTGGTTGTATACCCTGAATATCATTTTAGAGAAACCAGTTAACTCCAATGTAAGGTATTAAATGTAATACAACTATTTCCTTAATGGGTATTTTAGGTCCAGCCAACTATTGGATTCTCCAGTGCCAGCAGATAAATCTTACACCAACTGTGACAAACTAGAACTGCTATGTTACTATTACAGTCAGCCATGCCAAAATTAATATTTTGACTAGATGTGCCAAGGCATATAATATAGCATGGTATGTCTTCAATATTACAAGAGAGTATTCTGTCACATGCACACTACAGGAAATGTCAGTAGGTGTGTCAGTATGGTATTTCACTGAATTTGCATTCATGTAAGCTGCTTGTGCGGGTAAGCAAGGGTGGTGTTCTGGAATGCTTATAATTACAACATTTCATATTCCCAGGAAAAATGAGCCATTGGTGATAACTGCCGTTTGTTTGAACAAAGAAGCAATTGTCCATTTATAACAATTCACATACAGATACTGGAAACAGATTTTTGGTAAGAGTCAACAGCTATAAAAGAGTAAAAAATGTAGAGGGCACAAGAAGATAACTGAAGAAAGCACATGATGACAAAAACAATCAAAGGGAAGGATGTGGGGAAAGTCAGATGAAGGTAAAGAGAAAAAAAAATAGAGAAAAAACATTCAAGTGAGAAGATCTGTGTACAGAAGGTAGAGGAAAGTTGTTGTTAGATCTTCAGGCTATATGAATTACAACACCTCCATGCTGAATTCTCTGGACCTAAGCAGAAAGAATCAAAAATCAGTTTCCTGTCTCGTTGGAACAAGGTTTTCTTGATCTCTGATGTGTGGCATATTTCTGCCTCTCTGCCATCTAAACCTAGATGTATTCTCTGGTCTGGTTCTTTTGCTTTGCCCCCTGATCCTTATTGTTATTGAAATACCACACAAAACCATGAAAAAGTTAGAGGTTGGGAAGAAAAATAGAACAATAGGAGCGACATACAATAGGAAGAAGCGAAGACAAATCTATGGTCCATTATAGGTCTCCAGTATAGAGTACAGTTAGGCAGAAGTGAAAAAACGTATGGCATAATGTAAGCCCCATCCTTACATACTTGGGTTTTGTTGCTGAATGCAAATAGGTTAAGTCAGGTGACTTACATCATGAGACATGTGTTATTATTTGTTCCACCCCTCAATGTGATTAATGGATGAATAACTTGTGTGTTACTGAGAAGAGGGCAGGTGCTAGAGTCTGACAAACTTATTGGATATATAATCTAAAGTCTGACAAATCTGTTGTGCCACTTTAGAGATCCTGACTCAATTTAGTTATTGCATTTGGATGTGCTTTCCTTAACTGCGGCTTATAGAATAGAATAAGCCACAGTTGGTTGAGTGTGTACAACATTCTAAGCAGATGTCAGATAAAAGGCTTTATGGACATTGGTAGGAGATGGAAAGAAATATAAATGGTATCAAGCAAACTAAAGGTCAGAAATAGCTTAGGTTGGTGATAGATGCTCAGGACCACAAAAATAACTTTTTCAAATGTGTTCAAAGGACTAAAAAATGGTACACCAACAAAAAGTAAAGATAGGAAATGCTGTAAAATAATAAAGGCAGAGCAAGTCACTTCCCATTTTAGTAACAAGAGAATACTGTACTGTATGTGTCCCACCAAGCAGTCATGAAGAATGAGCATAACTCTTCAGAGCTCTGTGAAATGTATCCTGGGATGGTAAAGAAAATTATAGGTAATCTGGTTAAATTTCATTTAGAAAATCCTGAGCTAATGAAGTGATAGATGACTGAAGGGAGCAATAGGCTTATCCTAAAAAAGTGAAAAATCCATGGAATTACCAAACTATTGGGGTGTAAGTGTCTATATGTGCAGGTGAATTTCAGGAACAAATTAGGAATTCTGCTGGTGTATCACCCAATGGCATAACCACTTGAGTTTCTTGGGCTCACCTTTGCGCTAGTGTTGGAATTCTTCAGGCTATTAATGCTGGGGAATCTACATGGCCTTTAGGAATGGAGTCAAACATGGCTCAGGATTTCCTGGCATCTATGACAATTACATCCTTAATGCAAATAACATCAGACCCAACCCATCTAAATGAACAGATGCTAGATCTTGTTTTCACCTCAAAGCATTTTATGGATAATCTGAAAGTTTGGTTACTAATTGTTTGTCATGATCAGATCACTATTTTGTCAGTCTGCTAGTGTCCACAATTAAGTTCTGCAGTGGTGTCATTTGTAATGGCATGTGAGAATGACCTTGGGAGACAGGTCAAAGAGATGCTGCTTAAGGAATGGTCAGATAAAAGACATCTGAGCCCTCAAAATGTGGGCAAGGTAAGAGGCTCAAAAGAGACCCTTAGTTTCTCAGATTGTAAAAGAGATAGGAGAGATATGTGCTCCCAGACTTGCAAGATTCTGTTAAGGCAATTTACATTAAACTAGAATTAGCTCATATGGTTATGTTTCCTGTATGGCTCACCTCATAAGGCTGACAGATCGGATTAAGATAACTCATACCAGACAATTTATGGGCATCAATGTCCTGGGGGCAAAATGGCTGTTAAAGTAATGTGAAATAATCCTTTTGTATATTCATCAACAGACACTCATGTCCTCATTAGGACTAGGTTGGATGATTCAATATACCATACCTGATACTGCCCACAAATACTATCCCTGCCCTCTGATTAATGTCAGATTGTTCAGTAGTATAACACCTATGTTTACCAATTCTGCAGTGGCTTCCAATTCAGGATACTCTTTTTAACCTATAAAGCCCACAGGCTCTGGTCCCAGAATATCTATGTCTCCTCCATGTTGACTCTTAATGACTTCTTCATTCTACTTTTAAGGGGATAGTCCAGATTCCTTCAGTTTAGGAGGTGAAAGGGGCAGAGACCCAGAAGCAGTGCTTCTCCGTTGCTACCTCAGCCCTCTGGAATAATAAGTTTCTGCCAAATATGAAGTTGGCTCTTTAAATATCTTCTGGAAAACTGTCAAAACAGGGCTGTTCCAACAACTCTTTGGAGGTTAATGTCTGCTTTTTGCTTGCCTTCTGTTTTGCAATGGGCTATCTTAATTTTGTATTGTGTTTAATGAGTGTTATAATGAGGCTTATTGTTTTGCTGTTTTTATGCTTTGTGAGCTGCCTGGAGATACATAAGTGTGATACACAAGTAATGGAGAGAGAAAAGAAAGAGGAAGGTCAGTTTTAGAGTATGTTTTAAAGAGGTTGAGCTGGAAGTACCCTAAAAATGATGTGATAGTAAGCATGGATTTGTCAAGAGCAAATCTTTCAAGATCAACATTATTTCATTTTGATTGGGTGATTTCCTAAACACATTATGGAAATGCTGTAGATGCAATGCATCATGATTTCAGCAAAGCATTTAACAAAGTGCTCCATGACATGCTGGTAAGCAAGCTTTTTGATTGTGATTGGATGGAATGACAATTATATTGAAAATGTGCTCATCAAACAAAAGTAGTTTTTCATCATTGGAGCAAGATGCCACAGGGTTAGTTCTGAGCCTGTACTGTTCAACATTTTTATTACAAACTTGGATGAATAAGTAGAGGGAATGCTTATTGCATTTGCAGATGGTACAAATTAGTTGGAAGAACACTGTGGCAGTCAGAAATAAAATTTAAACTGATTTTGATCAGTTGGAGAAATGGTGAAAATAACAGAATGAAATTTAGTAGAGGCAAATACAGTTATGCACTTAGGAAGCACAAATCAAATGTACAGATACAGAATGGCTTTACTGGCTTGGCAATAATAATTTGGGAAAGATTTTTGAATAGCAGCAAATTAAAAATGAATCACCCATGTGACATGACTGCAGGGGAAAAAAAGGAAATCAAATTTTAGGTTGCATTAGGAAAAATACAATTTTCATATCACGGGAAATAGTATTTAAAATTTAACAAATATTTATTTATTCTGTCCTGATCAGATCCCGTCTCAAATATTGTGCCCAGATCTTGGCACTTGAACATGAGAAACAATTCAGGCAAACTGGAATAGGTTCTGAGAAGGGCTTTAAGGATAAGAAGGGAAACGGAAACTAAATCCTATGAAGGGAGTTTGAAGGGGGGAAAAACGGAGTGGAGGAGAATGTTTGCCTTTGAGAAGACAAGACCAAGGAGGGAATATGAACAAATTCCTCAGATGTCTCTAATAATATACAGAAAGTTGTACTCTATTCTGTGCTATTTCTCAATGGAAGACATTAAATCATAGAGTTAACAGCATGAAGAAATATTTCGATTGTTAGATTATTAGAAAATAGTAAAAAAAAAAAAATCAGCCAAGAACCAAGTAGAATTGGTAGGCTTGTCTTAATTGGATCTCTTCAAGCAGAGACTAGACAACCATTTATAACCCCTTCTCCCTCCCCATTTGCCAATCTCAAGTTTTACTAATAAATGTTATACTACAGACTTTAAGAGGGAATGTCAAAACATATTCAGTGCTTGCTTTTTCCATTACTAGTTGATGTAGAATGACTCACACTGATATTTCCCTTATTAAGTGATAGATGTACAAGGGACCAACTAACCCATAATCTTACTTGCATGATACTTCAGAAATTCCAGTATTTATCTCTAAATGTTTATGTCAACAACATTGTACTGTTAATACAGTAATCCCTGCTATAGTACAATATAACGGCTGGTATTAAATCATTAAACTGGCACAGCTTTCAGTCAAAGCAAAAGTAACAACTAACTTGTTTCTAATGCCTAGGCATATGTCACTCTTTTCAGCCTCTAAGTGTCTTTAATTTGTGCACATGGGATGAGAGTGACATTTTCACGTGGAAAAAATTCTGTTCTATTTTTGGGTCGAGAGAGCTGCTTTAGCCTGTGAAAAAGTAGATATTGCATATCTAGTATTTATTAACACTTCCAATTTTCACTTATTATTCTGATATGTATTTCTTGGATAAGTGAGTTGTTGATATGCAGCTTCTTCCCATAAAATAGTCCATTTGTGATCAGCAATCCATGTCCTGGTATAGTCAGATAAGTTGGGGTGTTTTGTTATTGCTAGGACCAAATTCTGTTTTCACAGACCACAGACAAAAATGATAATCAGATGCTATCAGTGTTATATATGTTTTATAACAAAGCAGAACAAGTTAAGTAGGCAAATAAGTTCCACATTTTGAAGAAGTCAGGGATGTACACACTTTAGCATTTCTGGAAAAAAAAAAAGAATTGGCCAGCAGGTACTGTACAATTGTGAATCTTTTCTATTTATTTTATGAATGCGCTTGATTACTATCTGTACAGTATTCCTGCTGACAACCTAACAATGGTTATCAAAATCACCAGTTCTGATGAAAGCTGTTTAGCTTTAAAGGGTTCTTTTGGAGCAGGGTGAACCTTCAATATTGAATCAAGCTGAGATCAGTTTGATCCATGAATGGCAATAACCACTGCTCTTGTGAATCAGTAGGCTGGGTAATAATAGGGACCCAATACAGACCTGTAATCAAACCAGCATGGCACCATGGTGCCCAAAAAATTGCCATGACTTTACTTTTTTTTTAACATTAGAGAAGAATGTGAAAGTGAAGGGAACAAAACAAGATACTTGTAACTGTCCAGCAATCAAGGACTGATTGACTGATATACTAGATGTTCAACTATTGGCCCAGAAGGCAAATGCTGATGTGTTGCAAGCTCCGTAGGCTTGTGAACATGTCAACGTGCCTATGCCCATAAGTATTCTGGTATCATAATAGAGTCAGACAGGCTGTTCAATCTCTATTGCATTTTAATTGTACAATTAGGAGAGGTGTGTGACAGGCAGACTGATGGCCAAATATAACATTGCATTTTAGCGAGGAAGCGGGAAAGGAAAGTAGTATGTAAATCCATGGGGTTCTCCTTCTCCCCTACTACTAATTATGTTATGGGATCCAGCTGCTTTATATATGTGGTGTGTCAGTATTTTACTGTTGCTCATTTGTCCATTACAAACACAAGAGCAGTTTGTTTCACAGACACCAGCAAATAAAAAGATGAGATTAAAAGAAGCTGTTCTAGGTAGCCCCAAGTAGTCTCCCTTGTCTTATTAATGTGATTTGCAAAATAGCTGATCATCAAGAATGGGCTTTGGCTGGAGTAAATGCTGATGTTTATCGAATTGTGAGTCATCTTTTTCTTCAGAGCACGACTGTGCCACATTTGGAACAATTAGACAGCTATATCTCCCTTGTGTGGTTTATTTTGTAGGGTGGTGAAACTTTTAGTACTGCTGTGATGTAATTGTGAGATGGCCATTATTAATTAAAAAAAGATATTGGGGGAAAGATCTGGTTGAAACAAAACACAGCACCTATGTTGCACATGAGCAAAAGAAGCTTGATATTATACGCTCTCCAAAAACATTTGATTTAAATCTGGTTACATGATAAGATATATTTCCCAAAGATATCTAAACTTTGATTTCAACTGGAAAAGTGCAGGCTAAATGGTTTCTGGGTGTCACAGCCTTCATTTTTTTCAGAGATTTTCTTTAATACTACCCCATTTTAAAAGTAGATGTACAATGTTAAATTTATATTCAAATTTGAACAAAAATCCCAAATATCTCCAAATGAAATTGAACATGAGCATCGAAATCAGTTTTGTCATAATGGTTTTTCATCAAAATAAGTTACAGGACAATTTGCACAAAATGCAGCGGATTGAATACCATAGTTACAATGCCTTGAGTTGGGTGTGACTCAGCATTCTTATTCTACTGTATATACTGTAGCTTATTCTAAAACCACAAACAGCCCATTTTTGACACACATTTCGTAAGCCAATAAAACCACTTACAAGGAGGCTCATCTTGTGGATATCTTTGCCGCTTCTACATCAAAAAGTTGACTTACTTTGCAGACATCACATCAGGGGTGGGTTCCTACCGGTTCGGACCGGTTCGCCTGAACCGGGGGCGACCCGCTAGTGACGTCATCCGAACCGGATCGGTGGTTACCGGTCCGTGGGGGCTGCCATCTTTTTTTTTAATTTTTTCCGAATATTTTTTGGTTTTTTTTCTGAGCATGCTCAGAAGGTGACTTCCAGCACTGTGCATGTGGTCGCCATCTTTTTTTGGCTTTATTTGTTTTATTTTTATTTTTTTTTTCAAATTGAAGACCAAAACAG
>QLTV01000974.1:10444956-10472784 GCA_003457575.1 Thermophis baileyi
GACCGATGGTCGTTCAGTGTGAAAAATGGTCATAGGTCACTTTTTCACCACATTTTACAAGTTGGCCACTCCCACCCGGTCACACGACCGCCAAGCCACTCCCACCCAGTCACATGGCCATCAAGCCACTCCCACCCAGTCACATGGCCGTCAAGCCACTCCCACCCAGTCACATGGCCATCAAGCCACTCCCACAAAATTAAGCCACGCCCACAGAGTGGTAGTAAAAAAATTTGGAACCCACCCCTGCATCACATGTGTAGTTGTGTCCAGGTGTGTGCGCGCTAAGTCAGGCATGACTGAACACAGTGCACTTGAGCTTATTGGGAAGGTGAATTTTTTTCCAACAACTTCATATTTTAGTAAAAGTGTTGTGTTACACAAAACAGTGGTGAAAGAGGGCAGGAAATCTTTCTTTCTTTATGGAAACTGGAGTTGCTCTATATTCATATAAAAGGTTTATGTATAGCTAGGAGAAAGTAGAACTCAGTCAAAATGGTCCTCTTGACTCTGCAGTTCCAATAGAACAAATTATCAAATACTCCACATGCTTTTAGTATTCCACCTGATTTTATTACCAGAATTATCAAGGACTCCAACTGAAGGAAACTATCAAGGAGAATATACTGCTATGCTGTCTGCAAAATTTGTCAGACTTTGCATTGATAAACCCACCATTAATTGTAATACACTGTTATGTCTTGTTCTGTTCTGTTCTGTTCTGTTCTGTTTTGTTTTATTTTCATGTTTTAATTTTTATTGTGGTCTGTGACCAGAATAAAAGATTGATTGATTGATTGATTGATTGATTTGATTGACATCAAAAAAAAAAAACTACACCCACTTCAGAAATTGGAAGGGCAAGCTACTGTATACAAGGGAGAAAACTTCACATTCACTTGTAGTAATGATGTTACCTGGTTGGGTAATGAAGCATCTACCAGCAAACCATCATGCTCAGGAGCATCAAGGACTCCATATGATTCTGCAGTCCTTTGCACAACATCTGAGGGGATCTCTGAACCTGGGGAAAAAAATTACATGCTAAAGGAGGGGAAGATCCTGTATCTCGGCACTGCATGGGGGACTATAAAGTCCAGGAAGTTGCACATCAGAATTGAACGGTGAAGTGCAACCCTATCCCAGACCATCAAATCTTGCTTTACTTCAGGAATGCAGCAATTTCATAGGCCAACCGAGTGCCAGAAGTGAGTGACTTTACCAACTAGGATAACCTTCAATTTTTTTGTATTGCTACTCTGCCATTCCGGCTTTGAACTGTTGTGAAGTCTCTTGCCATTATGTATGCATACTAATTTTATTGATCCATTAATTATATATAATTAACAAAAAAAATAGCATGACCCTTTTGGAACAGCAGAAAAACAAGTACCATGGGTCCACCAAACATATATGAAAATTACAGCAGCAGTATATGCTTGGAAGTCATTTTCAGTCCCTATACCCGTAATTTCTCTCTCCCTGCTCCCATTCATTGATAATTCTTTTCAAGTCCTGGCAGAAGGAACTCAAAGGTGATCACAGTTTCAGATAATTTAGCGTGCAAATGGGAGCTGCATTAGCAATTCAGCAGTTCAGTTCTCTAACTGTCTGACTTTTATCAATCTGGCAAGCTTCATCTTTGCCAGTGTGCTAATTGGTTAGTATGTGAAATAATGAACATTTTTCTATATTCTGGATTCTTGCTAGTCAGTCTTTCGAGCCCTTCTTTTTTATGTCTGGGAACTTGCGGTGTAAATAATAAGTATTCATTCTCTTTGTTCATTACTCTTATGAATTCTGAATTATTCTTTTTGTGATTGAAACCTGCCACTTGAATGACAGTAGTGGTACACCTCAATAGTTTATATATATATCAATATATATATACATATATATATACATATATATATAGACATGTATGTATGTATGTATGTAGCATGAACATGGTAAATATGGCTGGTCTGAAATTAGGGGAACAAGAATGATCAGTAAGATCCCAAAGGTTCTCTCTCTCTCTCTCTCTCTCCCCAACCCTCTATCTTCCAAAGGAATTGAAATGTACTGAATTCATTGCAATCCCACTTTATCATTATTCCCCTGCTAGTACTGACATTTTTCTAGAATAGTTATTTCTGCTTGAACTGCTTGCTTAGAAGTGAATGCTTAATATTCTACTAAATAATTATTAACTTGTCAAAAATAAATGCTATCTTTCTTGTAAAATGAGGGGCCTATGACCCAGCATACATAATATAAGCAGTGTAATTTAACTATATGGTATGATATATATGGCAAATACTTTGATAAAATGCCATGCATTAGTTATCTCTTGTCTGTATTAACGCTAATCAGCATTTTGTATATAGTGTAGTACAGTTAGTCCTTAACTTACAACCATTCATTTGGTGATTGTTTAAAGTTACAAAAGCGCCAAAAAAATGACTTACAACTGGTCCTCACACTTATGACCATTGCAGTGTACGTATCATATTAGTGTTACACATTAGTGCTGCAACATCCTGAGGTCAAGTGATCACCATTTGCAACCTTCCCAGGGGCTTCTGAAAAGCAAAGTCAATAGGGAAAGCTGGCTTCACTTAATGACCATGTCAAAAAAAGGTCATGAAATTGGACGCAACTCACAATAAACACATCACTTAGCAATGGAAATTAGCCCTAATTGTAGTAAGTCAAGGACTACCTGTACTACCTGTATATACAAATTGGAGCCAGGACAATAATAATGGTGATGATAATGGTGATAATGATGAATGGGTGATGCATTACATACAAATATTACCCCATGTCTACAATTGTTCAGTTTTGTTATTAGAAATAAATGTATCCAAGGATAGTGAAAACAATCCATTAAATTAAAAAACAACAACCAAGCAATGCTTTTTAAATGGGCCTTTTTGCACATTCCAGCTTTTTCCTGACATCCACTTTTGGTTCTAAATGCAATATGCGACAAGGAAACTAGCTCATTACCCCACAACTAGAGCTTCTCTATTGCATATGCTACTTTTTGTGAACAATTTGATGGAGGGGACAAAAAGCAGTAGTCTTCTATTTCTGGTTGCTTTCACAACTTTTATTATGAATATAGTAGGCCCCAAACAAGTCTGAGATTGTCTTTCTCTTTGTAGAACTTTTAAGAATTTCTATGTAAAAGTCAGGTTATATGTATATTTGGCCTCACATACACTGTAACTCTTCGATATTTTCTTAAGTATTAAAGCTATTGCAAGATACCTCGGTCAGCATGATATAACTGTTGTAATATAATAAATATCTGCAGGTCCTATCTGTTGTCCTTCTCTGCCCAACCTAACTGTAGAAGCAGTTAGGCCAATAAGGTTCCAATTAAGATCTTAGGTAAAGGTTGAATCATATGGCCAAAGGTGGTCCTTAAATATATTTTCTATCTTATTAGTTTTTTTGCTTTTTTTAAATAACTTACCTTTATTATTTTTATAAATAAGTCAATGTGGCAGACATACCTAATACTACTTCTTTCCCCTATTTTCCTCACAACAACAACCCTGTGAGGTGAATTGGACTGAGAGAAAGTGACTGGCCCAAAGACACCCAGTTAGCTTTCATGCTTAAGGTGTCATTATCAACACTTTATCAAAGTTATTCCTGTAGTCAGTGCAATTAAGAGAAAGCATTTTTAATCCCCTTTACAATCCAAATAATCCATCTTGGATATAATTAGGGCAGACCATAATCACTAATTGAGGCCAGACCATTCACCAGATAGTGCTGTTGCTCTCATAAGAGTCTAGCCTTAAACATACTCTTGATGATTCATGTTGTTAATTGCCCTATTTGAAACAGTGGTTAAGTTCCCCAAATCTCAAACTGTGGAGCTGGTCTTTCAAGAGTATTGTAGTCCATCCTGAATTGGAATAGCAACTCTATCAAATTTAGCAACATTTGTCTTGCCTCTCTAAAATTGAAAGTAGAAAAGAGAAGTAGGCATCATCCATCATCCAGTAAGGCAACTCATATCTTCAGATGATGTTTTCACAGTGACTTCACAGAGAATGACGTTGAAGAGTATGTGAAATATGTAGTAATCCCAAAATCAAAATCCTTAGGGTGCTATTCAAGAAGAACCAGAACCACTGTAATGCAATACCACCTACATCCAGATCAAATTTAGGAGGCATAACATTATAATGACTCAAGTCTTCTGACACAAGCAAAATACCATACTCAGAGAGGCCTTATATTTCTACCACTAAATCCCCAATGTAATTCATCTAACAGGGCAAACAAGGGTAAAACTAAGACCCAAATGATTCCAAATAACCAGTATCTTCCAAAAGTAATGGCAAAACCATGTTTCTCTCTAATTCTGCCCCAAAAGAGAAATTGGGGTACACTAAAATGTCCCAAGTTCTATCCATTTTATCTATCAAATCCTTAACCAAGGGCCATAGACCTTTGTTTAAAAATATATCAGCAAACTTTTCTCTCAAGAGACATTTCCCCTTGTTCATATTCTTGGGTGGAATAGGTTAAAAGTATCTTTTAGCTGATTAGATGGTTTGAAGGAATATAGACCTGGCTTTGGAACATGGAATGAATGAGAAAATCATTAACCAGAGGAAAGGGAAAGTTCAGAAAAGATTGCTCACTTCTGAAAAAAGTTGAGAAAGGCACTCCAAATAACTTTGCCTTGATGTTTTTTTCTGGAATACAATGGAGTAGAGAGAAACTTTGTGAGGCTTTCAAATTCTATTATTCTACCCTAGAACGATAAAGAGCATTCTTAGAATCCCTGCTGTGCCTATTTCTTGGCCTTGCTTACTTTGAAGGACTGACAGATTGTCATCTAACTCCTTACATCTTCAGCCTTGTGACATGAAACTTGATGTATATGTGATCCATTGTATCTGCAGCATGTAATGTCAATTATAGCTTTCAAGGGTTCCATCACTCTGGGCAAGCATTTCACCATCCCAGAAAGATCAGCATTTCAAATCTTAAGCTGTATCTTGTCTGAGCTTGGTCATTTTCATAGCAAGGTTTCTTCCATCAGTACCCTAACCATTATACTATCTTCAGATACTTAGAATAGGAAGAATATTCAAAAATAGATCTATATCATCTCCTTGTTCCAGGTAGAGATTTGAATCTCAATATGTCGGGCCCCAGGGACAATATGTTGACTCTGTAAACCACTTAGAGAGGACTGTAAACCACTAGGGAGCAGTATTTAAGTCTAAGTGCTATTGCTATTGAAGTATTATCCTTAAGTGCCAATTTTATTTTATTTTTCATTAATTTTATTAAGAATTATATTAAATAAAACTTACAGAGAAACCTAATGCAAGGATATTGCAAAATGCAAAATGTGTGGGGGAAAATCCCTCCTCCAAAAAAGATAGCAAGAAAATTAAATTTCCCCTTTCTTCCAGAGAGAATTTAGTCAATCTGGATTTCACATCCCACTGTCTTTTCAGCTGAAATGCCCCTGCAGCCCACATGGAATGGAGAAAATGCAGACACTAGCTTTCTTTGCCTCACGAGAAACCAATTTTATTTTCCAAGATACCAAGTAAGAAAAGCAGGTAATCACACCCAGGGCATTTTGCCTTGGTTTTGTGTACGATATGTGTCTCTCATCTGTATTTCATATTTTGGTGCAGACATATGGTACAAATAGAAAAAAGCAGCAGCAGCAATATGTCTGCTGCCTCAAAATCTTGACAAACTGTTTTTGGGAAATGATAGTGGCTCCCAGGCTGATAAATCACTCTTACTAATTCCAAGTAGGCCCAAAACAAGGCCTTTCTTGTTTAAAGCAGCGATGGGCAACTTGATTTCCCTTTCTGCAATCCTCAGAGCCCTCTAATCATGATTGCTGGAAGCTGACAGCATTATTTCCTGCCATTTTCAGATGGGGAAACCCCTAACATTTGAAGTGTAAACCCCAAAGCAGGCATATCACCATCTTCCCTACATGTGAGATGTGGCTCTCATATTTGTAAACAATAAAGGTTACCTACCCAGATATAATAAATCCTGTGTAATTTGACACAGATCATGGTTGTGACGACTAGGAGATTCTGTGCTATTTCTTTTCACAGCCTGGGCTGCCTCTGCAATGTTAACAATGCTTAAAGGTGAAAGGATTTTGGATTTTATGTTTAGGGGGGGAAAGTATTCACCTGTGATCAGTCTTAATATTTTGTGAGATATTTTTTTTTAAGTAAAGAGAGGAGGAATAAAATATTAAGAATAGCAAATGAATTGGTAGATATCTCTGTGCAAAAACTTGCATGTGAAAAAAGATTCCTATATATAAAACAGCAGGATCAGTAGATTAAACGAAATACCTATGCTTTGTTTATAGCTTTTTTCTGTAATGATGATACTTTATTAAACCCTTCCCTCCATTTAGCCTTTTTATGTGCCCTTCAAGGGTCTTTACCTCGTGGTCATTTGCCACCGTTCAGAAAAAAAAGTCCTTGAGGTCAGCAGTACGTTTTCTTTTCATTTGACAAAACAAAGCAACTAATCACAGCTGTTTTCTCTGAAGGCTACATGACCTTTATGCAGTAACAGGCTGCGTGTCAGGTGGAGGAAGTGAAGGTAACTTGTTTCACATCTGTGTTTTTGAATTTGTTGTCCATTTTGAGCTGTTCCTAAGGCTGTAGTATTGTTTCGCTCTAAGATTGTGAAGTTGCCCAGGGGGGATGTGGGAGAAGCCCCCACCCCCACCCCCCCAGCAGTTCAGCAAAGGAATAAATCACTTCAGTCCATGTATGGCTTCAACCGTTTTCTAAAATCTGTTATCGGCACCCTCCTCATAATAGCATCCCAAATTAAGTGTTAGGAATTTTAGGAATGCCGAAAGGATAAAGCAATTCTTCATTTTCCCTATTGGGAGAAAATGGATAAAGATATAATTGTATGAATGCTTGATGGCCATTCACTTGCTTCATTTGGTTTTATTTAATTATTCCAACAAGTAGGTAAATAGATTTTGTACAGATACTGTACTATGTATTTGCTTTTTTAAAAGAAAGCCGCGTTTACCTGTACCTATGTAGAGTCAGCATTTATTTAATGTTCTTCAAATGATAAAAGCATTTAGGTGTTGCTATGCATAAGCCAGCTCTCAAGAAAAAGCAGGAGATAAAACCTTGTCCTGTTCAGCTACTAATTCCCCATTTAGTAGGTCCCTGTGCTTGAACTCCTTCGTGCAATTCAATTTCATCCAATTGCAATTAGATAGATCTTTTGAATAAGTGATGTGTATAGCTCACTGTGGGTCACTGTGTACAATATCGTCGTCCTAAAGTAAGCAGCCCATGTTTTTATTTATTTATTAAATATATATGCCACCCATCTGGCAGTTTGAGGTATCTCTGGACAGCCACTTTTGCTTAGTTTAATGTCAGATCAGAATACCAGTTGTTTGCAATCTTCACTCGGGCTTCAAATACAAACACTGTGCATCACACATAAATCGGAAGCTACAACTATTGAATATCTGTCTGGATGCATCCATTCCCACTCCAGTATTGACCTGAAGGACCATGGTAAACTGTAAGAGCTATAAAGTCATCATAATATTTCAAAAAGTATTTACAGCTTTTTTTGAAGCTTTGAAGTTTTGAAACACAGATGAAAACTGCAAACATTTTATACGCTCACTGTAACCCCAGTAAAAGAGGTTCTTTCATTTGTTTACTGAATGTAATGTCAGTATCACATGGCAAACAGCCCAAAAAGAGTCTAGGGTTTTTTTTTTTTTCAACAATCCATGTAAAGCAGAGAGAGGTATTGTATTACTAAATTTTAAGAAAGGAAAAATATTGAGTGTTGGGCAGGAACTCGAGTCTATTGGTATTAACAATGTATTTCACTTTTTTTAAAAAAAACCTTATTCTCTGTTTTTGCTTACTTTGACAAATGCCATCAACTTTTCCCTTTACATTATTTTGTTAAGGTCTCAGAGTGTAGTTCCATTCATGCTTGGGGAACAGTAGTGGCCCTTTCCCTTGACCGGCTGATTTAAGGTGTAGGAATTACTTTTAGAAAAATGTGGGGAGGGATGTAAGGAGCTAGAGGAGTAGAGTTCTCACAGATGGTTTCATGGCTCTTTCAGTAAGAAGCAGCCATTGGGTATCAGTGCCATGAAAGGAGAAAGATTTTCTATTTACTTAATGGCCAAACTTGATCCAGCTAACAAATATTTAAATAGCACTGTGAGGTGAAATAACCTATCCTTTTAACTCTAACCTTATATGGTCCTCAATTTATACTGGGCGCTTTACTCAAAATAATATTGTTTCAAGTGTCACTATTTGTCTGGGGTAGTTTTAATGTAGTAGATTTAATTTGTATTAATACATAAGGAAAATGTGTTTTACGGACAGCTATTGTAAAGCTACATACAGTAATTGTTGGTTTTACCGACATAACATAGTTGACAGTTTGCAAAATAAAAGAAAATATATGTATTAGCTTGAACGAGTGGAACAAAGTATTTTAAAAAGAGAATTCATTGTAATAGCAATGCAGTAATTATGCAGAACTTATTGTTTTCTACATCATTAATGATGAAAAATAACTGACAGTACAATAATGTATATTTATGTTGTGAGTGTTTAGAACAGTAGATTTACATCCCTTTGTTTTCTAATAGTTTGCTGCATTTCACTGCTACGATACTATGTAATGTAATAATGTGTGTGTGTGTGTATACATTATGTATGTATGTATGTATGTATGTATGTATGTATGTATGTATGTATGTATTTAGTTTTTCTTACATTTAATTTCTATATATTGGATAGTTTCTTTGGAAAACACAATATAAAAAATGGAATGGATATTGAATTTTTCTCAGACAAAAAGCAGAAGTGAGTCACATCTCTTGGGACCTGAGCTTAAGGAAATCTTGATATTGCAATCCTGATCCATAGACTGCTAAGCCTTTTTCTCTGACAAAAACACTTCAAGAATAGGCTAATAATTCAATGGCATCTCCCAAGGGCAAAATAAAGAATAAGGCTCCTACACCTTATGTAGATAGCCATGGATCAAAACTGTAAAGCAAACTAGAAATGAAGTCTCTCATGTACAGAGTCACCTTGGAGCTTAATATAAGGGCATAAGTGGGTGATCTAAAAAAAGTGGCAGATGGAGGAATTTCAAACATGTAAGATCCAGCCTTTTCTTGATAGTTTTCTTATTTAAGTGGTTAGCCTTTATTTAAAAAATAGCCACTCCAACTGTTTATCTTTTGATGGTGTGTGTGTGTGCGTGTAAAGAGTGAGGAAGAGGGAGGGAGAGAGAGAGGGAGAGGGAGAGGGAGAGAGAGAGAGATGTCCTTGATGGAGATAGGCAAAACAGTGTATAATACTATGAGCCGTGGTGGCGCAGTGGTTAGAGTGCAGTACTGCAGGCTACTTCAGCTGACTGTTCAGCAGTTCAGCGGTTCAAATCTCACCGGCTCAAGGTTGACTCAGCCTTCCATCCTTCCGAGGTGGGTAAAATGAGGACCCAGATTGTTGGGGGCAATAGGCTGACTCTGTGAACCGCTTAGAGAGGACTGTACAGCACTGTGAAGCGGTATATAAGTCTAAGTGCTATTGCTATTACCAAAACAATGAGGCTAAATGCCAAAGAACTGATACTTTCAAATTGTGGCATTGGAGAAGACTCTTGAGAGTTGCTTGGACTGCAAAGAGATCAAATCAACTAATCCTAAAGAAATCAACTCTTACTGTTCTTTGGAAGGACAGATAATGAAGCTGAAGTTCAAATACCAAACAAGAAGAAAGGACTCATTGGAAAAGACCCTGATGTTGGGAAAGACTGAAGGCAAAAGGAGAAGGGAATGGTAGATGATGAGATGGTTAGAGAGTGTCATCAATGCAATGAACATGAATTTGGGGAGATAGTGCAGGACAGGGATGCCTGAGGTGCTATGGTTCATGAGGTTTCAAAGAGTCGGACATGACTTAGCAACTGAACAACAACATCGCAAACTGTGGTGGAATGTAGTCTAGACCCAAAGCTGTTTTTTTCAGGAGGCAACTGGACTTCCTTGTTTTTTCTTTGAAGACGTTTCGCTTCTCATCCAAGAAGCTTCTTCAGCTCTGACTGGATGGTGGGGAATGGAAGGATTCATATTCCTTGCAGACAGCTGGTAATTTGCATCCTTTTTGAGGGTCATTGAAGCACTTGGATGTTTATCTGTGTCCTCAGGGTCACCTGAGTAATGCTAATTGTTCCTGTAGTCTGCAATTTTTTCTGGAAATCTGTTCATGCTCCCACACCATTCGAAGGGTGTTCATCCCAAATCGCTACAGACTTTTACAGTAGCTATGCAGTTTGGGATGAACACTCTTCGAATGGTGTGGGAGCATGAACAGTTTTCCAGAGGAAAAATTGCAGACTACAGGAACCAGGAGCACTACTCAGGTGACCCTGAGGACACAGCTAAACATCCAAGTGCAATGACCCTCAAAAAGAATGCAAATGACCAGCTGTCTGCAAGGAATATAAATCCTTCCATTCTCCACCATCCTGTCAGAGCTGAAGAAGCTTTTTGGATGAGAAGCGAAACATCTTCAAAGAAAAAACAAGAAACTCCAGTTGCCTCCTGAAAAAGCACCTTTGGGACGACCATGACCTGGATGACTGAGAATCGCTACAATGTAGTCTAGAGTTGCAGGAGGTACCGCTGTTTCCCCAGGAGCAAAGAGACAACATATCTTGGAATGTTTGGTATGCAGGGTGAAGATGGACTCCCTTCTAACAGTTCACAGGGTATATCTAATAGTTATGTAGATAAATGCTTTAGTCTGACAGGATTTCTGTCTATAGACGAGTAGCAATAAAGAAATTACTTTGAAGTAACTCCTCCTTGGTTCCTTAGGCCTGATACAAACTACTCATTTCTCCTCCTATTTTTCCCACAACAACAACAACAACCCTTTCAGGTGGATTGGGCTGAAAGAGAATGACTGTTTTCATGCCTACGGCATGATTAGAATCACAGTCTCCTGGTTTCTAGGCCAGCAACTTAATCACTACACCAAACTGAATATGAAGAGATGCATGTCAATTTCATTAATATGACAGTTTCTTTCTAACCACAAAAACATGAATACATATGTATGTAGGCAGGGGTGGGATTGAAAATTTTTAGCAACCGGTTCTCTGCCCGGTTGCTGAGTGGGCGTGGCCTTGGGGACGTGGCCTACTCGGCCTCCTGCACCATGGCAGGGGGGTGTTTTCGCTCTCCCCAGGCTTTGGAGGCTTTCCTCGAGCCTCTGGGAGGGCGAAAACGGCGTCCCCTGGGCTCCGAAGACCCTCCGGAGGCCGGAAACAGACCCGTTTTTGGACTTCCGGTACTTCTGGGAGGCCCATTTTTCGCCCTCCCCAGGCTCCGGAGGCTTTCCTCGAGCCTCCGGGAGAGCGAAAACAGTCTCCCCCGGGCTCTGGTGGCCCTCCAGAGGCCGGAAATGGGGCCCTTTCCGGTACTTCTGGTAGGCCCGTTTTTCGCCCTCCCAGAGCTTACGCATGGGCCCTGCACTTACCTCGCATCCAAAACGGGCCGCGTGGAGACTCCTGGGAGGGGCAGGGTGGGGTGGGAGGGGTCAGCCAGTCCTTGCAACTACCGGTTCGGCAAACCAGATGTAAAATTAACATCCGGTTCGCCCGAACCGGTCCAAACTGGCTGAATCACACCCCTGTAATGTAGGATATTATCCCTTATATGTAATGCATTCATTATTTTGCAATAATAGACATTAAAGAAAATCAGGTTTGGTATAACAAAACTGTTTTGATAATTGGTCATTGTTGTAACAAATGCTGAAAAATTTAGCTTCAGAAAACATATGTGGAAAACTAAAATAGGACTTTCAATGTCTTTTTGTCTTGTATTTTCCGTGCATTTTTGGTTCTGTTTTGATAATTGGTTGTTGTTGTAACAAATGCTGAAAAATTTAGTTTCAGAAAATCTATGTGGAAAACTAAAATAGGACTTTCAATGCTTTTTTGTCTTGTATTTTCCGTACATTTTTGGTTCTGTTTTGATTAAGTTGTTTCAATGTGACACCTGTCAACGTCTTCATACATCAATAGGAGACTTGTTTGGCTATTGCAACCAAATGACTCCAATCCCCCCACCGCCCATTTTAATCTTAGGACTATCTTATGGAATGTCTTCAAGTTGTTGGGGAACATCAGTGGTCCATAGAACATAGCTAAAAGGAAACGTTGCAGCAGTCTATTTTCTGCTTCCTAATGAACTGAAACAAATACTAATTACCTATCATTTATTTCTCTGGGTAAATGGTTTCTATCACCTGCTGTCTGACATGTTTTTTTTTAAACAATAAAATAATTTGATGCTCTAATGCAAATTTGGTAAATTTATCACTTCTACAACACACAGTAAAATTATTCTGAATACTTGTCCTGTCTAGAGTTCAGCCCGATTTAATTGCTTATACCCCACATTAGGTTTAAATTTGGAACTCCTTACAGCAAACTATAATAAGAAATGGCTTGATAGTGAGTGTGCCATTACACATATTATATGAACATTATTTCTCTTTTTGAATACTGTGCTTGTATGGCTTTCCCCTTTTTTCCATTCCCTTTTACAACACATACTTTTTATATTAATTATTTTTAATTATAGTAATCTTATTTTGTGGTTTAATCATTTAAAATTTTATCATTTGTACAAGACTTTGAGATAATTATATGGGAAGTAGTACAAAAATACATGAAACAAAAGTTTCCTAGTTACAATATACATAGAAAATATTGCTCTCGTAGCCAAGGTATTATCAGATAATAACCTTGTTTTCTCATAAAAGGAATAAAATCAGGCTTCAGGCCATCCACATTCTAGTCATCTTTCATTTTTAAACTAAGAAGAACAATTCTGAAAATTTGGATTACAGGCAATTACTCAACTTTGAAAAATCTATAAAAACATGTCTAGAATAGACCATTCATTCCAAATTTAAATTTGAAACTATACTTTAACCCATACATATATAATCACATATTGTCAATGTGTCTATTGCCACAGTCTATGCCTATATAAAAAGCAACTACAGATGAGCTCAACTAACCTTTGGCTTAACATGGGCAGTTTGCAAACAACCCATAGTTCTTAGCCTACAGTTTTGGAAACGTTATATTACTATATTTGGGAAACAGATGTCAAGCTGTGTTGCTTTGTTCCAAGAATGCAGCTTGGATTGAATTCATCTAAAGATGAAAAACATGAGTTGCGCATCTCTTTTAAAAAATCTCAAGTTGTGAAAACAATAGGGAAGACCGATATAAAGGACTTGTAACAATTACTGACCATCTTTGCTGAAATGGCTCAAGTTAATTATGCAGGTCCATGAATCAATTTCTTGGAGTATCTCTCAACAGTAACTGGACTTTCCACAAAACAGACAACAAATTGTAAACTGTATATGTGTATAGAACAGAACAGTACTTTTTTTTAAAAAAAATTGTTTATCAGATACCTTGCCAGGGGAGGAATTGTTATAGCCAGAAAGGATCCCTTCGAGAAGGAGAAACAGGGTTGTTAGTCTAACTTAAGAAAAAGGATTAAACTCTAAAGGAACATAAACATAAAGGATTTTGCGGATGGAGACTCTGTGGAGAGAGTGTACCAAGAGGAGACCTAATAAAGAGGCAGCCAGTTAATGCCTATATTTGTGAAGTCTACTGGCATAGGGAGCAAAATTATTTTGTGTTGCAAACACTTCTTCCAAAGACACCAATTAGAGCAGAACTGGAAAGGAACAAAAATCCCAACTTAACCTTACTTATTGCAGGCAACAAATCTGCACATCCTCAATAAGACCACATTCTTCATTTCAAAGGCCACCTCAGAGAGGACATAATAACTTGATCAGACTGGACTTAACTGTAGGGGGTCGACCTATTATGAAGTTTTCTTTTCTTTTTATTTATTTGCATTTTTGTATCAATTTTATATATAGTTGATACAGTCAATCAACTTAATTTTTCTTCAATAGCACTTAGACTTATATACCACCCACTAGTGCTTTACAGCATTCTCTGGGTGGTTTTCAATGTTAGCATATTGCCCCCCAAAATCTGGGTCCTCATTTTACCGACCTCAGAAGGCTGAGTCAATCTTGAGCCAATCAGGATCAAATTCCTGGTAGTGGGCAGAGTTATCCTGCAATACTGCATTTTAACCATTGTGCTACCATGGCTTTTATTCTATTTTATCTCACCATACCTATTTTATCTCACTTTACTCTATCTTATCTCATCTTATTGCATTTTACTGTGGCTGATGCTCTTATTTGATATGGTCAATTGACTAATCAGTAAAGTATATCGTATCACCTAACTTAGCAGTTTCTTTTGCCTTCAAATTGTCATGCCTTACTCACCTGTCTTCCTCCATCACCATCCTGCCTCCCACCTGCCATGCCCTTTATTTAACAAGATTGGGATCACAAACTTTTCCCAAGGCCTACTATAACTGGGTTGTCACAACCTGGACTCCTGCCACAGGGAAGAAAACTGCTAGAGGTTTCTATATTGTTTTTCTGCTGCTTATCCAGGGTTTTTTTTCCAGAGGGGGTGTGTTGAAGATGTTTATGCATACCAAATGTGATAGTTCTAATTTTCCTTTATGAAATTTTATACATGGTGCAGGTATGATGTAAATAATAATAAAACGCAGGTGGAGTTTTTAAATAGTACTGAGATGGTTTGAAAGAACAAATTGTAGTATTGCAGGCTTTTTAAAAGAATCTTGAAAAGAAAACAATCACATTAATAAGCAACTGTGTCTGTCGTGTCTGTGTGTGCATGTGTGTGCTTGCATGCAGCTACCAAGATTTTCTTTTCAGTCTCTCATGCTCTAACCTATCTCAGTATATCTCTTTCTATCTATCTCTGTATATATCTCCTGCAGTATGTTTTCAAGTAAAACCTGCCTTTCTTGGGGTGATGTATCTCCTTTCTGTTTTGACAGTGAGCTGCATTAGTGCATCCTTGTTAAATGTGTATGTCTAAATTCCATTTGTCAGACATTCAACTACCTGCCCACACTTTTGTCCAGAGCTCAGGTTGCACCACTTGCCAAGCACTTAACATATTTCAAGTGCTTGAGTGCTAACAAATGCTTCCTTACTTAACTGGCTTCTCTGCTATTAAACAAGCCGCACTGTTTTAACCACCGTGTGGGAAAAAGTATATGTTTTTAAAGCCATTTTCAATGTTAACGCAGGAAGAGAAAAGAAAACAAGGATTTTCAAACGGGTCAGGTACCAGTTATTCACAGTAGGTGGAAGTGCCCCTTCAGCTGCCATCTTTTAGGATCATCATGTCCATAATTATGTGCTGCTCACCCCTTTCTAGCCTTCACTGTTAATTCATAGCAAAAGTGTTGGCCATGGTTAGAAAAATTAGAAATTACCATTTCTGGCTTACAAAACCCTGACAACCAGTTTGAGTTGTTTTCTGCCTTCTCGGTGCGGGTGGGGGTGTTTGTGTGGGTGAGAGTGTGTCTATGTGCCTTCAAGTCAGTGTTGACTCCTGGCAACAGCCTGGACAAGTTTCTGCAGTTTTCTTTACAAGATTTTGGAAGTGGTTTGCCATTGCCTCCTTTTTAGGGCTGAGAGGAAGTGTCTGGCCAAAGATCACCCAGCTGGCTTTGTGCCTAAGGTAGACCAGAACCCATGATCTCCCATTTCTAGCATGATACCTCAAGCACTACACCAAAGAGGGTCTTTCTGATCAACTGGTAGTGAGCTCCAATTTTAAGCCCAGATCTGGTAGCCCTAAGTAAACTGTTGTTTCTTAATGCTTGTTTAGTGGCAGTTATAATAGCTGTGTGATGGGGAAATAATCTTTCTGCACAAATTCTGGCATACCTTTTGGACTAGCTCCATGGATCTTAAACTGTACTTTAGCATGGAAATTGGCTTGAGGGCTAAAGCTGAAAGTTTCTTATTGTTCATAGAAGCCAGAAAAACTCGTAGTGCAACTCTATGCAAAATTAGTGTTATTTTGCCAGTATTATCACAAAGAAACAATACTTTGTACAATTTTAAACATGTCCGTGCCCTCTTTGAAGGACTACTTGGTTAGTGTAAAGCAGGGGTGTCAAACTCAATTTCATTGAGGGCCGCATCAGGGTTATGTTTGACCTTGGGGGCCGGGTGGGCATGGCCGGGGTGGGCGTGGCCAGCTTGACATCACTCATGTCGGGGGCACCCCTCCCAGGCTCCATTTTCAGCTGCAATGGCCTCCTGCAGCGCTCTGCCAGCAAAAACGGAACTCAGGAGGGCCACATGCGGCCCTCCCGAACTCCATTTTCACTGGCAGAGCATTGCAGGAGGCCGTCACAGCTGAAAAAGGAGCTTGGGAGGGCCGCACACGGCCCTCCCAAACTCTGTTTTTGCTGGCAGAGGCACTGTGGGCCGGTCCTTCACTGTTTCCAGGGCAGCCCTGCAGGCCAGATCTAAGCACCCCGTGGGCTGAATTCGGCCCGCAGGCCTTGAGTTTGACACCTGCTGTAAAGGATTGCACGTTTATGAAGGCAAATGTAATATCTCGAGTTGTATTGAAACTATGAAGTGGAGGAAGGGGAACAAAAGAAAATATTAAAACAATGCAGAGTATCATGAAAATACTGGCCGAAGATCCCTGGGTGTGTTGAGAAAGAAGTCATCATGCAGTCGGTATTCCTGATTGCAAGCTAAAACCTGGAATGGAACGTACTGGTAAACAGTTATTCAAATACAAGCTCTCTCTAGTGCTGAAGCTGCTCATGCTTGCCAACATAGTTAGGGAGGTTAGGTTAATTTGGAGAAATATTGTGGAGCACCTAAGGGGAAAGCTGCCTCCAACGATTTTGCAATTGCCGCTTCTGCAACTCTGCATTATTATTTTCTTCAGTTTTATTGGGTCGGTTTTTATCATTTTCAGTGATGTGTCTCCACGATGGATGTTTATGCTTCTGCAACATAAATAAATACCTTCAATGATTTCCCCCCATTTCACAGGATAAAAGGAAAAAACAGAATAGAAGTTGCCTTTTAAAGATAATTGAATGTGCATTTAAATTTAGCACCGGCAAAATAACCTAACTGTTCCAAACTCCTCATGCAATCCTAAATGTCCTGAACAGGCAATCCTCATTTTCCAAGTCGGAAATATCCATGAGAAGTAGATATAAGTGGGGTTTTTTTTGCCAATCCCTGCAATGTGATAAATGATTCAAATTGCAAAACTTATTTTTGTACTGTAGTTTTATTTGTCTGTTTTTCCTTTTCCTGAAATCATAACCAGTTATTAGTGACCAATGTACCTTAATAAACCTTATAGTAGTGCTGGATAGCTTATTTACATGTTGGACCAAATTCCTTAACAGAGACATCTTAAGGCAGGGGTGTCAAATTCAATTTCATTGTGGGCTGCATCAGGATTGTGCTTGACCTTGAGGGCTGGGTGGGCGTGGCTGGGGCCAGCTTGACGTCACTCAGTTGGGGGGCTCCCTCCCAGGCTCCGTTTTTGGCTGTGATAGCCTCCTGCAGAGCCTCCTGCAGTACTCTGCCAGCGAAAACGGAACCTCCATTTTCACTGGCAGAGCGCTGCAGGAGGCCGTCACAGCCGAAAACGGAGCTCGGGAGGGCCGCGCACAGCCCTCCCAAGCTCTGTTTTTGCTGGCAGAGGCACCGTGGGCCAATTCTTCATGTTTCCAGGGTGCCCCTGCGGGCCAGATCTAAGCACCCCATGGGCCGAATTCGGCCCACAGGCCTTGAGTTTGACACCCATGTTTTAAGGCCAACTAGTTCATTTTGGACTATTTTTTTCAATAAATGTATGCTTGCTCTGATGAAATCAAGTTATGAAATTCTTCCCGTTATTTATAGATGCAGTTTTCATGAGACCTAAGCAGCCATATTACTTTTAAAAAAAAGAAGAGGGGGGGAAGAAAGGAGAGAGTCAGAGTGAGAGATTTATATATATGACCTGAATCATTAATATTTCAGCACTTCTGAAAATATTTATCTCCAAGGTGCTGACTAAAGTTTTTTTTTTATTTCACAGCATTATGTTTATTATATGTACGGTATCCATACAAAAGGATAAAGTGCTGTCAACAAATTAATAACACACATCAATTATTTATAAATATTTACCTTTTGAGTCTGGGTGTCACATGCTCAATTTTACCATACTGTACTACAAAGCTATTGAATTTAATGGGGCTTATATGGAAATTTGGGGCTTGCTCTGCGACAACAACACATAAAATACAATTCGCTGTACTAAAACAGAAAATGCCCCTGCTGCTGTGCTGGTATTATTCAAGAGTGGGGTATCCAAAAAGCCCATTGAATGCCAAATAGGATAGAGTAGAGCTGCTGTATTTTATTGGGACTTTCACATCTGGGCTACAGAAATCTGAATTGAACAACTGATGGCAGCAGAGAGTTAGAGTTTTCTATTTTGCTTTGCTGCCATCAAGGCGCCTTCCATATTTTTGCAGGCCAGATGTGATAATATTGGTGACATTTATTGCTCTGTCATGTTCACATAGAAAACAGTGCTGACAGGAAAATGTAGCCAAATGGATCAAGCTGAATGTTCCATCTCTCTTACTTTTATGCATTTTTCCTGCAGCCAGAATCCACTTGTCAAGCCTAAAATAAGCTGAGAAAACAAAAAAGCAGCAGCTTGAAATGTGGTGTGCAGTAAGATAAGGATAAGAAGGCTTCAATCCTGTTCTGCATACTGTAGTTTAGGAAACAAAACCTAGCACTTTTTAATATTTCCTCTTCATTCTTTTATGGTGACTGTTATTATAGTTACTAACTGCAGACTATATTTGATTGATTTTGTTTTAATTATGTTGATTGGCTTTGTGTTTTTTATTCCTGTGGACTGCCCAGAATCACAAATGTGAGATGAGTGGTTATAGTAGTAAAAGACTTGTTTATATAGATGTAGTAAAAGATAAGTAAAAGACAACTCTCCCCTTGCCCCTCACATTTTAATTTATTAAGTCTTCAACTGCCAAGCAACTAAAATACCAACAGGGGCTGACTCACAAGTAAGAGCTATACAGCCATGCTTGTCTTCCCCATGGCTGAATTCACAGCTGGTGAGGGAATTTGCTGCTTCACAAAATCCAACTAAGCTTGACTTTCCTATAGGGTTGTGTTGTCATCAAAACCAAAGGTAGTGTTTTCTGCCAAGCATAGCATCTGAATGTATATTTGCAAATAAGATGGAATGAATAGATTTAATGTTGATGCATCTTAGGCCATTTAGTAAAAGAGTGTTGGTTAAGCATAACAGGATTTTCAACACATTTTAATTGTTAATTGACAAGGTACTTATAATCTAGCTCACATGTAACCTGCATTTGCCTTACTAACGTGTTTTCCTTTCTCTCCCCTCACACTGCAACTTAAAACTTACATCATAGCCATTGCATGCATGTGATGAAGTGAGCTGCAGCATTTTAATAAATTTGAGAGTCAGAAAAGGTGCTATTAAACTCCTGTTTGTTGATTAAATGCTAAAATTGATTAAAGGACTGAAGAAACTACTTGCATAAGCAGCAAAATGTTTCAAACTAAAAAGAAAAGAAATCCAGTGGCCATGACTGAACTTCCAGGCAACACTACCTGGATGACTGAGAATCTTCATTGACATTAAAAGCTAACTTAACATTTTTGGGGAACTGAGAGCTTGAACATTTAGAATAACAGAGTTGGAAGGGACCTTGGAGGTCTTCTAGTCCAACTCCCTGCTCAGGCAGGAAACCTTATACCATCTCAGACAAATATTGTCCAATCTCTTCTTAAAAACTTCCAGTGTTGGAGCATTCACAACTTCTGGAGGCAAGTTGTTCCACTGATTAATTGTTCTAACTGTCAGGAAATTCCTCCTTAGTTCTAAGTTGCTTCTCTCCTTGATTAGTTTCAATCCATTTCTTCTTGTCCTGCCTTCAGGTGCTTTGGAGAATAGCTTGACTCCCTCTTCTTTGTGGCAACCAGAGGTGGGTTGCTCCCGGTTCGGACCAGATCTATAGAACCGGTAGTGGGAATTTCCCCCCACTCACTGAACCGGGAGCGATGGCCGGCTGGCCACGCCCACGACCCGGGTCTCTCAGCGGTGCCGTAGGCGCCGCCATTTTGTTTTTGGCTTCTGCGCACACGCAGAAGCTGTTTTTTGCTTCTGCGCATGCGTAGAAACTGGGTTTTCAGCACTGTGCATGCGTGCGCACGCACCCATGCAGCGCTGGAGGAAGCGAACCGGCGGCGAGGTAAGTTAGAAGTTAGAACCCACCCCTGGTGGCAACCCCTGAGATATTGGAATACTGCTATCATGTCACCCCTAGTCCTTCTTTTCATCAGACTAGACAGACCCAGTTCCAGCAACCGTTCTCTATATGTTTTAGCCTCCAGTCCCCTAATGATCTTTGTTGCTCTTCTCTGCACTCTTTCTAGAGTCTCAACATCTTTTTTTACATCGTGGCGACCAAAACTGGATGCAGTATTCCAAGTGTGGCCTTACCAAGGCATTATAAAGTGCTATTAACACTTCACGTGATCTTGATTCTATCCCTCTGTTAATGCAGCCTAGAACTGTGTTGGCTTTTTTGGCAGCTGCAGCACACTGCTGCCTCATATTTAAGTGATTGTCCACTAGGGCTCCAAGATCCCTCTCACAGTTACTACTATTGAGCCAGGTACCACCTATACTATTTCTGTGCATTTGGTTTTTCTTGCCTAAATGTAGAACCTTACTTTTTTCACTATTGAATTTCATTTTGTTAGATAGCTACAAGGTGGATGAGGCCACAATACATATATGTGATTCGGCTTGAGTTTGGAATTTCCCCCCCTCAAATAATAGAACAAAAAAAAGACCTTTCATTTAGTCTTTCAAACCACAAGTTTGTTCCTATATTGTATGTATAATTTTGAACAGGCGTAGACAGAGGATACTGAAAGGCACAAAACATGGAATTTGAGAGTAGCCTACCCCTGGTTTTGGAGAAAAGCTATTTTTTAAAAGTACTTGGATGGGACCCATTGTTTCTTTGGTAGACTTCCATTTATCCAACAGTTTATCCTCTTAAATCTCTATGTTCAGAGAGTTTGAATGCATATGGGGCAAACATAGTAAGAAGGGAAATTTCTCTGCTTGTCCTCCATCAGAAGAACTGATCCCAATAATGGAAGTTTATTATTGGATTCCACACATATTAGTGGCAAAATCATTGTTCTCATTCTCAGGAATTATGAAAAAGCTATGCTGGAGCTTGAAGGAAGAGCTAGCTGGCTGTAAATCAACTGGACTGAAAAGCTGGCACGCTGAATTCAAAGCAGCTATGGAGACCCTTGGGAGGGTCTTGAAACTAGCATTAAGTAGCTGCTGCCAATGCTGTCTTGAATTATTTTGTTAAACAGGTTAGAAGATACAGTGCCCGTAATTCTCAAATACATTTAAATTCAACAACTTTAGTCTTCTGCAGTCCAATGCTTGTGGCACCGTTTGGATTGCTTTTCTTTCCTATTGAAATCTTCACCGTGTTTTATATTTTATAAATCCATACTAAGCACATTTTATTTCATTACATCCCTTTATTTGTGCCATGATGTTTATGGCTAAAATGTTTATTTGAATGGTTAACAATCAATTGTTCAGCATTATGTTGAATGAGACAGCTTATCTCAGGCAGCTGAATCAGGGGTGAGTTCTAACTTACCTCGCTGCCGTTTCGCTTCCTCCCGCGCCGCGTGGCCGCGCCTTGTGGGCGCGCGCATGCGCAGTCCCCCAAAATAAAATAAATAAATAAATAAAAACCGCCAAAAACAAGATGGTGATGCATGCGCAGTGCCGGAAACTCGGCTTTTGCGCATGCACAGAAGAAAAAAAATTAATTTTAAATCATCGTGACGTCACCAGCGGGTCGCTACCGGTTCGGGAGAACCGGTCCGAACCAGGAGGAACCCACCTCTGAGCTGAATCCATTGTGAAATGAAGCATATCAGTATACTAAACTGGCTTTCCTGCACTTTACTATTACATATGCATTTTTACATTATCACGACACTTTCTAGAGATGTGCAAACAAATAGCAAACATGTTGGGTTGTCATAGGTTGTCATATGTAAAGAGTTGAAACTGAAGATTGCTTATCAGATTAGGCTTTTCTTCAGAAGAATGCAAAACTACTTCATGACTTTGGTTATGTGTCGTATATATATGACTAAACTGCAACAATTGCTTTTCTGCAAAGCTCTGCTCAGTTCATAAAGAACTTGCATATATTATTCATTTTGGCAGATTTTTTAGGGCATATACATAGACATATGAGTGATCTCCTAGAGTGATTGCACTTGAGAAAAAAATATAGGTTGGGGAGAAGCAGTATGATTGTAGTAAACAGACAAGTGCCTGCATTCAAATTGTGACGCTTCTTTCCACAACATGTAATATCTTTTTTTAAAAAGGTACCATCAGGAGAAGTTATGATGAAAAAGGCAAGTGTGTCCCAATATCAATTTGTAATCAGTGAGCCTTGTCTTACAACAATCTTTTGTCTAGAATAGACATACAGGTATTTAATAAAATGGTATTGATTTATTGCTGTTTGAAACTTCATGGTTTGCTTCTAAAAATCCATTTATTTTCTAGGCCTAGGCATGGAACAGATGGCAAAATAATTGTTGTCTCTTATTATCCAAGGCTACAGCAGTGATGTTCTTTCACTCTGTTTTGAGGGCTGAAAGCTGTCTTGTGAATGCAAGTGACACAAATAATGAATGAGTTTCTTGCTCTCTGGATACCACATATAGCAGAATTCATGTGTTTACTTCAGGCTGTGTAAATGAGTCTTTAAATCTGTTTCTCATTTATTTCTACATAAAGATAAATGCAATAAACTTAAAGCACAAAATCATGCATTAATAAAAACCTCTTTCTGATCCCAGCTGGCACATGAAGTAACAGTTGTGTTTCAATGAAAATGCTTTTGGTCCAATATTTTGATAGCTTCTTGGGTTTTGTGTTCATCTTTGCTACAATCATTCATATGGCATCCTGTTTTATTGCTTTTTTATGAATGTTTTCATTTATCAGTAGGATAAAGGGGGGGGGAAACCATTTAATGGTTAGGGTTAGTTTCTGTGGTGGAAATGAGTCTGAGATACATGTCCAAAGATTACAGAAATCAGCAAAATTAGAAAAATTTGCGTTTTAGAAATAACTTTTTGTAAAAGGTTTTTGCTAAAACTATTAGGAAGAATAATCTGAATAATTGGTAAAAACTTTATTTTTTCATAATGGTTTTTAGGAAGTTATTGACTTCTCACTCCCTACTTCTAGATGATGCTGTGCTGGCAAAGTGGAACATATCAAATCATGCCGTGCTGGATTAGTACATGATCACAAACCTAGACTGGTCATTGGAACTATTGGTATAAATAGAATAAGCAAGAGGTATTTGGAGCCTGAGGGACCAGAACATTGGTCTATAGCAGCGGTTCTCAACCTGTGGGTCGCGATCCCTTTGGGGGTTGAACGACCCTTTCACGGGGGTCGCCTAAGCGTGCGCTAGCCTGCCAACTTGGTGCCACGCCCCCTTTGTCAATTCATCATGCGCGAGGAGGGGGCGGGGTGGGGGTCGCGGCGGCGGGGCGGGGGTCGCAGCATTAGGAAGGTTGAGAACCACTGGTCTATAGTGACAACAGAAAGATGGAAGAGAAGAGGCAAAGCTGTATAATTCTCCCTTAAGATATGAATAGAATCTTCATTGATTGATTCTGTGCCATCAAGTTATTGTTGACTCTTAGCAACCACATAGATAGATGTTATCCATAATGATCTATCCCTAATCTGATCTTTCAGGTCTTCCAATGGTGCACCCATTGCCACTGTAATTGTGTCTATCCACCTTGCTGCTAGTTGTCTTCTTTTTCCTTCCACTTTTCCCGGCATTAAAGGCCTTCTCCAGAGGTCTTTACATAACATGCTCAAAACATGATTATTTGAGTGTAGTCATTTGCGCCTTCAGCGAGAATTCTGTGTCCATTTCTTTAGTAATCCATTTGTCTTTTTTCTTGTCTGTCTGTGTTATTCTCAGGAGTATTTTTGAACACCAGAGTTTAAAAGATTCAATACTTTTCCTATCCTGCTTCTTTAAAGTCCAAGTATCTTGAAACTAACTGTCAAAAAATATAATCCATTCTAACCCAACTTTGTTTATACTACTGCACTATCATCTCTAGTTTATCTAGACAGCTGAAATCGGGCAGCATTAAAAATGAAACAAATAAGTACTTCCTTTTTTATTTTTTGTTCTTATATTGAATTTTTCTGTTTCTAAAAATGTTTACAATTTACTCTAGATCAGGGGTGTCAAACTCAATTTCATTGAGGGCTGCATGAGGGCTGTGTTTGTCCTTGGGGGGCCGGGGTGGGCGTTGCCATGGTGGGCATGGCCAGCTCGACATCACTCGTGTCAGGGGTGCCTGTGGTGGCCCGAGTGCTCTGCCAGTGATAATGGGCTCCCGAGCTCCGTTTTGGCTGTAACGGCCTCCTGCAACCCTCTGCCAGCAAAAATGGAGCTCGGGAGGACCGGAGCTCATTTTCACTGGCAGAGGCACTGTGGGTTGGTCCTTCGCTGTTTCCAGGGCGGCCCTGCGGGCCAGATCTAAGCCTGGATCTGGCCCCCGGGCCTTGAGTTTGACACCCCTGCTCTAGATACTTAATTTTTTACTTTACTTGTTTTTCTTATTTTTCTTCATTTACATATGAAAAGATTCATGAGAAAAGCTGAAATGAGGAAAATATGCTGTTTATTTTTGGATAGAATTCTCCAGCCTCTTTCTTCTGCCCAACATGCTATGTAGCTCAAACCTCTGCCTGAGGCGGAGAACAGGAAGGGGAAATGTGCAAACCTAAGGCTAACTATGATTTGTTGTCTAAAGTAGCCGTTTCTAACTGATACATCTGAATAATAGTTGTGGTTCTTGATATTTATCCCTTTTACTACATGGAACAGATAATATAGCCATAATTACATAGATGAAGAAAGAGAATATGAGTTCTGTGATGTAATAATTCTAATACCTTCCAAATTATATATCTCTAGACAAGGGCCATCAATGTTTCAGTTTCCTCTAGTTTTTCTGACCCTGAAAAATTAAAAGGATCTGTAAGTAATATGGATGAATAAAGGTTGGTTTGTGTATGGATTAATAAATAATTCATGGACCTTAAAGCCTGTAATATCCTTCTATGTTTGCCTTGAGCAAACTATAATGATATAATGTATGAGGTAATTTTCCTACTAAATGCCAGCAAGTACCATTCAGAACTACTCACTACGTGTTTTTTTTTTTGTTCTACAGGAAATCTTAAACCTTTTGCTAAAAGATATTCATACTCAAATATTTTGCATATCTCCAGGGAACACTGTAACTATAAGAATCTGCTTCGGGTTGATAATTATACATTACATTTAATGCTCATTCTGCCCAGATTTTGCTTTGTAGGTTTTACTTCCTCTAGCAGAGCACATGCCACATAATGGATGAGAGGGTGTGGATTCCCCCCCAAAAAAAGTTAGCTTGCCAAGATTTCATTGCAGGGAAGCAATGTGAGACACTAAGAACTTGAGAAGCAGGTTGAAGGTTGAAGCCATTTATTGAACAGAACAAATGCAACATGAACCTGAATTCAACTACTCAACAAAAAAAGAGGATATAAAGCTGGAAAGAGAATTTACATCCAAATTGTTTCAGATTAAGGATCAAGAATCTGCTCTGAACGGTGGTTAGTTTCTAATGTCACTTGACATCAGACACTGTAATTCTGCAGTTTTCTGGCTAGTTGCCTTACCAATGTAAGAAACAAAGCTTTAGCTCTGGGTACCTAACGCATTACATACTGGCCAAGGGATAGATTGTATTTCAGAGAATTAGAAATTCAGGACAACGACTTACCGTACATTTCAGCATGGTTTTTTTTTTCATTCCTCTCACATAGAAACTGAGGCAAAGAAAACAGTGCTTAAGCTATTCTGTTGTCTATATCTCCCTATCAAGGATCTAAATTTTACATTGTTTTCATAATAAATATTACATGTTCAGTAGCAATAGCAATAGCACTTGGACTTATATACCGCTTCACAGTGCTTTACAGCTCTCTCTAAGTGGTTTATACAGTCAGCATATTGCCCCCAACAATCTGGGTCCTCATTTAACTGATCTCAGAAGGATGTAAGGCTGAGTCAGCCTTGAGCTGGTGAGAATCGAACTGCCAAACTGCAGCCAGCCAGCAGGCAACAGAAGTAGCCTGCAATATTGCATTCTAACCACTACGCCATCACGGCTCATATCATAGTACTTGTAATACATCAGGTTCTGAGAAGCCCGCTAATCGACTTTCAAAAGTGGAAATTTTATATGAAGATAAAATACTTTAGTGACCCCTACTTTGGACTAATACCAGGAGATGCTAAGATGCATGCATCCCTGCAGTTGTTAAGTGACACAGTTCTAAGTCAAGGACCAACCTGCACTTAAAAGCAGGATACTCCATTACAAATAAAACATTTCCTAAAAACAATATTTTTTTTAAAAAAAATTTTTTTCCTACAAACAACGAAATGCCCTGAAAAAAATTAACAATAAAATATCCTTTTAAAAAAACCATTAAAAGCATAAAGAAAAAAAAACCCAGCCACTTAGTAGCAGGCAGAATCAACCACTCTCCAACCACAGCTGCTGTGGCCTAGAGGTAGAACTTTTGCCTCACAATCAGGAGGTTGTGAGTTCGATCCTAGGTAGAGGTGCCACTGGGCTTCAATTTGAAAAAAAATAAAAATAAAATAAATAAAGCCAAAAAAAGATGGCGACCACATGCATAGTGCTGGAAGTCACCTTCTGAGCATGCCCAGAAAAAAAATTCAAAAAAATTCAAAAAAAAGATGGCGGCCCCCACGGACCGGCACCCATCGATCCGGTTCGGATGACGTCACTAGCAGGTGGCTACCGGTTCGGGCGACCCGGTCCGAACCGGTAGGAACCCACCCCTGGGCCTGATTCTGAACTGTAACTCAAGAAACACAAAGCAAAGGAATTGACACAGGTGTCATGTGTCCAAATGTAAAGATACCATAAGCACAGTGTTTGTGAAATTATTTTTAATAGCCTATAACCATGATGGCGAACCTATGGCACGCGTGCCACAGCTGGCACGCAGAGCCCTCTCTGTGGGCATGCGAGCCATTGCCCAGCTCAGCTCCACTGCGCATGCGCGCGCGCACCTCCCGCTGGCAAGCTGATTTTTGGGATGCACGGGGGGCGCATTTGGGATACATGCGCACATTCACGGGGGTCGCTCATGAATGCACGTGGGGTGGGGGCCATGTGCACATGCACAGGCCTGATTCTGAACTGTAACTCAAGAAACACAAAGCAAAGGAATTGACACAGGTGTCATGTGTCCAAATGTAAAGATACCATAAGCACAGTGTTTGTGAAATTATTTTTAATAGCCTATAACCATGATGGCGAACCTATGGCACGCGTGCCACAGCTGGCACGCAGAGCCCTCTCTGTGGGCATGCGAGCCATTGCCCAGCTCAGCTCCACTGCGCATGCGCGCGCGCACCTCCCGCTGGCAAGCTGATTTTTGGGATGCACGGGGGCGCATTTGGGATACATGCGCACATTCACGGGGGTCGCTCATGAATGCACGTGGGGTGGGGGCCATGTGCACATGCACAGG
>QLTV01000974.1:10482160-10511337 GCA_003457575.1 Thermophis baileyi
AGAAAGAAAGAAAGAAAGAAAGAAAGAAAGACAGAAAGAAAGAAAGAAAGAAAGAAAGAAAGACCCTTTGTTATTGTCTCCAAATGTGCCTCCAGTAGATACAGAGAGAAAATGACTTTCCTGAGGATATTTCTCATGCCTCTGTTTTGCATAGGATCACACAAATGCATTCAGGCAAAAGTCAGAAATGTATGTATATATATATATCATAAGATACTTCCTGCACTTGACATACAACTGAATAGAAACAAGCCATCACCTCATGTATTACAAAAGAAAAGATCTACATGCTACTTTTGTCCGTAGTTATTTCTGTTGAAATATGGAAGTACCCTTCATGCTGAAGCTCTTTAATGGAAAGAACTAGGCTGTTCTGTGAAATTGGATTCATTGGTTCAGCTCAGGTTCTCATAACAACTCAAAAATGCACAAGTGTATTTTTCCAAGTATTTTTTTTTAAAAAAAAACAACCTTTTACATTAGCTACAGGAGACTTCTGGAAGATCATGTTAACAAGTGCCACACAAACTGTGGCTACCACATTTAATCATAAATTGAAGATAGATATTTATATATTTCGGGAAATTAATTATGCAAAGCTTTTTACTGTTTCTACAGAAATTGATTAAACCATTTTTCCCTGTTTGCATTAATTTTTACACCTGCGAGCAAACTGCTGAATCAGGATACATTGCAATACTAATAGTTTATAGCTCTGAGGCAGTAACATCTCTTTCAGATGTAGTCACAATTACCTCATAAATCTGCTAAATTTTAGGACGTCTGTTCCTATGTTTTATTAGTAACAGCATGATTAAGGGAGTTAGTCAATATTAACAAACCATTAAAATGTACCTTGTAAAACATGCTGATTTGAAAATGGGAATTACATTTTAACATGGAATATAATTGCTGCAGTCCAAACAACTTTGAACATATTCCGTGAACTTGAATTTCCTGAAAAACAGTCCCCATTCCACTATTGCTCACTTGTAAAATTGGGGTGTCATCAGTGGTGAAATCCATTTTTTTTNATTGCCCCCAACAATCTGGGTCCTCATTTTACCCACCTCGGAAGGATGGAAGGCTGAGTCAACCTTGAGCATGGTGAGATTTGAACCGCCGAACTGCAGCTAGCAGTCAGCTGAAGTAGCCTGCAGTACTGCACTCTAACCACTACGCCACCTCGGCTCCCCATTCCCTCCCCACTCCTGGGGGAAGGATATTGCAAAATCTCCATTCCCACCCCACTCTGGGGCCAGCCAGAGGTGGTATTTGCCGGTTCTCCGAACTACTCAAAATTTCCACTACCGGTTCTCCGAACTACTCAATTTCCGCTACCGGTTCTCCAGAACCTATCAGAATCTGCTGGATTTTACCCCTGGGTGTCATTGCAAAGATGGTTATGTGATTTAAGGACTTTAAAAAAAAAACACCTGAAATTCCAATTTACATGCCTGGCTTTTGCTTCCGTCTAAATTAGATCTTCGGATCGAGGCATATCTCAAGTATTGTACAGTGGTACTTAAAAGCAATTATACCAATTACTGAGAGCAAAGGTTCACATACTTTTGCCACACACCAATATGTATCTTTGGATCATTTTCCTAAATTAATCAACAAACAAGTATGATACTTTTGACTCATTTGTTTAATTGGGTTCTCTTCATCTAGTTGTAGAACTTGTGTGGAAAACAGATCACATTCTATGCCATATCTGTGCAGAAATACTGAAAATTCAAAAGGGTTCACAAACTTTTAAGTAGCATTATAGATTGATCTTAGATTTTATGTTGTTATATGTATTTGTGCATGAGTTTTTGTCTGATACTTGGATCTCTCTTTACTATAATCAGAAAGAGTTTGGAAGCTTCTTTTCAGACTACAACATAAGCTTTCATGAATTATGGTTCACTTCATCAGAATGGCTAAATTGATGCAGGATTTAAACTGAGCAGCGTGGTGGCCTAGTGGTAAAGATGCTCGCCTTCCACTCGGAAGGTTGAGAGTTCAATCCTAGATAATTGCAGATGTTTCTCTTCTAGGATGCAAAGAAAAAATATTGCTGTGAACTCCACATAGGCATCAGGAAGAGCATCCAGCTAGTAAAGCTCAACTCCATCCAGTCGCCCCAACTCTACCCCGAATAGGGAATACAGGGTCATAAAAAAGGGCGATTCAGGATTTAAATTGTGAGATGGGAGAAAGTGTAATTATATATAACCCAGGTTATGTGTGAAACATCTGACAAGTATTTATCAATTAAGAATTGTAATGCGTTAAAAGCCCATCTCATTATATTTGTTAAGACCTTCTGAAATAGGCTAAAACATTTTGATGTATGTGAGTTAGTCTCTCAGCTGTGGTGATGAAGTTTGTTTTCTCCAGAATAACTTCTTTGAAATCAGTATAAAATGCCCTGGGAGGTTAAAATGCTCTGCTAACATGTCCTTGTTCTAAGTCTGGATGTCACACTTATGTCCATCAATTCTTTTGCATAAAATCTGTATGTCCATTGTAGAATCCTCTGTAATCAGATCCTCATTAGCTACGACAAATAGAGAAAACTGATTGCAAGGGATTACCTACTTTAACTTACTCTCAAATATTTTGGAGCTGTTCTGTTTTTTTCTCATTCAGCTGATCATGCTTATTAGTAACCAGGAATCCTGACAGTGCCAGCTGAAGAGCTTTCCTTTTTATCCTTGTGCTAATGACATTGAGACACAAATCTTACTGCTACAGGGATAAGAATATTGGGGCAAAGCTGGTCTCCAGGGCTTCTGTCTTTTTCACACACTGTTCTGAGCACATAGTGAAGGCAACCATGAAGGAGCAAAGATGACACGACTATTAATGTCACGCCATCTTGAATTAATGGAGATTCTTTTACAAACTGATTTTCCAATTTCTGAGTACCATGGTTGTCTCTTAAAGCAATCACTATGAGACAATGGCATTTTTCTGTGTTGCAGTATCAAACAGTACAAATTAGAAGGAAGGCTGTTATAAGTGTATAACAGTGGTGGGTTGCTGCCGGTTCGGACCAGTTCTCCCGTACCAGTGGCAGAAATTTTCACCCGCTCGCTGAACTGGCAGCAATGGCTGGCTGTCCATGCCCCTGAACCGGTTCTCTGGTCGCCGCGGCCCTGCAAAGAACGCTCTGCGCATGCAAAGAATGCTCTGCGCATGCGCAGAAGTTCATTTCTGTGAAGTTCCGCACTTCCATCGCGATGTGAACCGGTAGGGAAGGTAAGTGGAACCCACCCCTGATGTATAAGGTACAGATTTTTGCCTTGATTGCATGGGCTTCTAAATTATGTGGGGAGCCTAAAGGCGTCCAATAGGTTTCTGTCTTTAAAACCTCTTTTGATTATGGGATGAGTATTCCTATGTTTGTTTCCTACAAGTCTGCT
This sequence comes from Thermophis baileyi, assembly GCA_003457575.1. Taxonomy (NCBI): domain Eukaryota; kingdom Metazoa; phylum Chordata; class Lepidosauria; order Squamata; family Dipsadidae; genus Thermophis; species Thermophis baileyi. The sequence continues at coordinate 10,485,577 of QLTV01000974.1, forward strand.
TCTCCCTGAACTGATGATCATACAAGGTAATACCTAAGAACTAGAACTTTGTTTTTCTTTCCTTGTGCTTGTCCTGGGTCTTATTCTTTGTCTGACTCTGACCCAGTTCCTTCCTCTGGACTCTCTGTTCATTTTTTGTATGTGCAAAAACACTATTGCCTGCCTAATGTTGACTATACACATAGTCTTTGGGTTTTTTTTTCTTTTTCAGGACATCTGCAACCCAGTAATAGTGGCATTATTAAATATAAAAGAGCGACAATATTGTATAAATGATATCTCAAAAGGATTATTCAGCTCTCTTTTAACATTAAAAAAATATTTTAGTTTGGTGAATAATACATCTGTGCCTTTTAGGAAAAAAAGTGATGCTTTCCAAAGATGAATGAAACCGGTCCTAATCAATATTCTCCATGTCCAATACTGTGTGCTATGTTGAATTTATGGACAGTGATTTTCTTTCTCCTTCGTGGGCGCACGTAAAAAATTAGAAGCTTTATACTCCTCCACCTGTGCTGCACATCTCCCCTGTCCATATTCTTAAATCTTTGCAACCTTTAGAAAATAGGGTTTTATTTAAATAAAGATGTTTATGCTTCTCATAAATCTACTTTGTGAACTTAAAGGCTGGCTTGCATAATCTCCCACTAGGACAAAATAGTCTTTCTAAATTGAAAGATTCAGTAGATCAGTGAAAGTTTAGACGTGAATCTTTTATTCCATCAGCACAGTATGGGCTTTTTGTTGTACACATGGAATCATTTTGTTTAAAGCTAGCCTTGATCTCAGAAGAACTGGGAGTGTCTTGATATTAGTTTTGATGCAAAGTGTACTAACAGCAAACATGATTTTGTTTTGCTGCTAAATTTCAGTGCACAGCAGACTTTGAGAGCAGAGAGCTCCTCTCCTATCAGCCTCTCTGAAAACACTTTTTCTAGTTGTTTTCATTTTCATTTTTAGGGTTTTTTTAAAAAAAATATGAAGACCACTTTATTATCTGCATCCTGTTCAGCTTCTGAGATAGATATCCTTCAAAGCAAAATAATGTTCAATGTGTTATTAGCAGTCCAATATTTAGATAGTTATTATCTCTGATTTATCCAAACTCATTTGGCCTTTAGAAAAGCAATTGTAATATTTTCAGTTCTAAAATAAAGCTGCCACAGTAAATATTAGCTGAATTGCAAATTAAGTGCAGAGTGATATAAGAACATGAAGATCATGCCAGGTTCAAACCCCCCTTCTCTCATGTATATATGTACTACAGAAATAGTATTATTATTTTTGAGTCGATAAAATGTGTATGTGTACGTATATACACACATACGTCCATATACGTACACAAACAATATATATAGATACAGATACAGATATATAATTTCTATCTATTGGCAGAAGATAACTGTGTTTTCAGTTATTTCAAACTTTATTAGTGCCGCACTGAACATTTGATATATTGAAGTTATTTTAAAAACGTAGCTTTATTAAAAGCATTCTTGATTCATGAACTTAACATTTTGTAGCACTAACGAGTTCTAGTCCTAATGAGCTGCTGAAAGAATAATAAGTTCAGTAACCTGTGTTTGTCACAGCTAATGAGGATAGGGAAAGAAGGAAAGACCTCAACTTTGAGGAAATCTGAATTAATTGACTGAAAAATAATAACACTATTTCTGTAGGTGTTTGATGGAGAAAGCAGTTTCCTTTTATATAAGCCATCTTTTAAAATGCTTTTACTTTACCCCATGCCATACTTATGGATTCTTGGTGAGATAGGAAAATTATCCTTGGGAGTAATGGCAGCCGTTTGATTCCAAGGAGTCTTTGAGAAGGCAACAACATCCCCTTGAATAGCATTTGATGTGCCCAGAAGTGAAGCTCCTGGGGTTGAACAACTCAGAGCCATGCTGATGGGTGCAGCACAAAGGCTCCAATTGCTCAGCTTTCTTCTGCGAGAATGGGGCATTAAAGTACAGACGAGTGAAAAAGCTGTCATAATCACCATGCACAAAAGTCAGTCAGGAACTTCCATCCCAGCTGCCATCCTCTAATACCGAGACTTTCTGCAGATTTAGGAAGGGAAATAAAAAAAAAAAACAATTCAGGGCATTTCTAGTCATTGGGCAGGTGGGGGGCAGTGGGGAGTACATGCCAACATATGTATGATGACATCATTGCACCCCATGTCATCCTTTCGAATCCTTACCACAGCTTGTGGCAGATGCTACTGAGGAAGTAAACAGGTATCTTCAATGAATTTACCTCAAGGCCGGTATTCCTGGCAGAATTTTCCAGCCTTTGCTTTCGATTCCTGGGGAGGAACCAGCCTATTTTGAGTGATTAAACTCATAAAGGGACTGACTCTAAATCTGGCCAATGATTAGAGCTGCCCCAGGGGTGTTTATTCTAGGACTCAGGCAGGCTGCAGCTAGACTCATCTCCCCTTTGGAAATCCACACAGAGTTCATTAGAGTAGCCCAATTAGTCCATGTGGGAGAGCAGATCACTCATTCTCCAGAGACAGTAAATCCAAAGCAGGAAGGAGAGCATGATTGCTACTTGAACAACTTGATGCAGCGCTCATTTCAAAAGTCGGCAGTCTTCTTTGCAGAAGAGGAGCCCATTTAAAGCTAATGACCCGGCTCTTCTAGCCTAATCTGGCTTGCAAGGATTTTTGTGAGCTAAAATAAGTCTCGTGGAAGCTGCTCCTAGTGACAAATTAGCTGCCTTTAGAGAAGGGCCATGTAATTGCTGCAGTTCAAATAATGAGGTAGAATTCAACATAACTGCAAGAACCCACCCCAAATGGTGTCCCTACTATCTTTTCTATATTCCTGTTTTGAAAGTTTCTCGTAGGAAGTGCAGACTAAATAAACCTAGAGCTTTTTGGTCCACCATAGTAAAGATGAGATTGGCAAACTCCGGGCCTTTTCAACCGTGGCTCCCAGCTTAGAAATTTCTACCTTTGAACTCCATCAATTTCCCTAGTTTGCTGTCTTTTGACCTCTGTTAATGTGAAAAGTGCTTTCTGAGTGTAATGCTTGTTAGTAAGCCATCTTGAAATGATTTTATCTTTAAAATCATTTTTCTCTTCCATTCAATCATGACCAATCTTTGGAGACTGCCTGGAAAAGTCCCTGCAGTTTTCTTGGCAAGATTTTTCAGAAATGATTTGCCCTTGCCTCCTTCCCTGAGCTGAGAGAAAGTGACTACCTCAAGGTCACCCAACTGGCTTTGTGCCTAAGGCGGAACTAGAAATCACAGTCTCCCAGCTTCTAGCTTGATGCCTTAACCATTACATTAAACTGGCTCTCAAAGGCAATATATGGATAATTAATTTAAAAAATAGCCAGAGTGATATGTCTGTGAAGATTCTCAGTTATCCAGGTCATAGTTGTATCAAAAGTGGTTTTTATTTTGAAAAGGTTACTGGACTGATTTTGAGGAACAAGACGTTTCGCTTCCTATCCTGGAAGCTTCATCAGTTGCAACTGATGAAGTTTCCAGGATAGGAAGCGAAACGCTTGTTTTTCCTCAAAACCAGTCCAGTTACCTTTTCAAAATAAAAACCACTTTTGATATATAGCCAGAGTGATAGTTTCCTGTCCTGTAAATAGAGCAGCATTTGTAGGCTAGTAGTTTGCCTTGATTCCCTTTAACCTTTTCACCCACTTCTAATTAATTAATGCTTGTGCTGTTCATGGCATATAGTGTAGGGAAATGCATATGGAAAGGGGAATGGGTAATAATCTAGTGCACCAGAGGTACACATTTTTCTGGAAGGCATGGGATCACATTTACTATTTAAGTGACATTCCAGGCTATGGTGTAATAGCAGCAATAATAATTATTGTAATAATCTGGAAATATTGAATTTATCAGACCTGAATACCCTAATTTTACAAAAACACTTCCTACTTGGAACTCCCTAAATTCTTAGACACTTATCTTAATAAGTTCAGGTCCTTGGTTAGGACTTGAATTATTAAGTTTCCACCAGACTTCGACTATGACTCTAACTGTAGATTATCTACACATAATAAACGGGCTAGGATAGAGAATTACTTTAAATACATTTTCATTGGGATATAATAAATTACTCTCAAATCAGCTAAATGCAATTTATCTGACTATTCCCCATATATTTAATATTTTCCTGTTCTTTCAAATTAAATGAGCCGCCCAGAGTCCTTCGGGAGTTGGGCGGCATACAAATTTTGCAAAATAAATAAATAAATAAAATAAACATTATAATTTGGAGGTAAGTTTTGGAGAGGCTCTGGGGCCTCATGCAAGTCTTTCAGAACTTTGTGCTAAGAGGTTCCAGGTTATGGACTTCCTGCCTAATAAGAACAACACAAAAATGTAAACTCCAGCTTTACACATTAATACGTGGAGAAATTGGAAGTTTTTACTGAAGGAAACTGAGGCAATCTCTTCAAATGACCACTTTTGGGGTCTTGGTGGGAGAACCCATGAAACTGTGCTGTTGTAAAAGAGAATCATAACAGTGCCTCAAGTTTTGGAGTTCCACTTGCATGTTTCCAATCATGTCAAGACTAACATTTCTTTTTCCCTCACCTTATGTCAGTCAGTCATTTGGGATAGTTTTAGAAGCATGATGCAGGAGGTACAAACATCTACGTTCTTGCCTCTTAACTAAATTTAAGTGTGTACCTCCCAAGAACCCCTTTGAAATATTACACTCAATTTAGTTCATAGCTGCAGGTGTCAAGCAACAAATTTCAGATCCCACTTGTGCTGACATTTGCTCTTGAGGAGAAGGAAATTAGATTTCTACTCATCTGAAACCAGAAACAAATGTTAGAATGGAAAGCTGCAATTTATAAGATTAAAAAAAAGTAATAATAACGGCCACTTCAGAAGATTTTTGCTTTGCATGCTCTAATATTGCAGCCAGTTTTTTCACTTCAAAATTACTTGGTTACAGCTGAATTTTACTTTTACAGGAAGGTTAGCATTCATGGTAAAATGCAATATATTGTGCCAGTTTTATGGGATTGAAAGTAAGCAATAGATTTTAAAAATCATTAAAATCAGCTTTCTAAAAATATCTGAAAGATGGATGGATGGATGAATGGACACTTATAAACCCTGGAAATGGATATGGAGCTCATTCTCTGCATGTGGGGATGTCTAGGTATCCAATAATTCTTAATCTCTGAATCTTCAACATAACTAATAGTGTGTCAGTGGAAATGGGAGGTAGAAAGCCATATTCCTAGTCATTTCTACTGATCTATTTCCATGTCTCAACTTCATACTGTGCATCAGATATGGTAGCTGAGTGGGCAATTTTCTGGATGAGGAAGAATACATATGAATATATTCCATAAACAAACTAGATGATCTCTTCTCATGCCCTGCCCTAAGTCCATCTTTTGTCTTCTTGATCATATATTCATTCAACCAAGATTATAGGTAGTATTTGAAATATTTTGGATTCTGTTAGTTCTGCAGTATGCTACTCTTTCCAATGTCTATACAAAAAAGTCAGGTTTATGGCGTGTAGAATTTGTAGTACTATTCCTTAGGTCGTAGTCTCACGCCATGCATCATTGTTTTTATGTATACATTGCATATACATTCGTTTAAAAATCCCGATTCCTACATCTCTAAAATGCATTTTAGTTCAATCAGTTAGGCAAACAGACACTACAATGTAAACTTTTTCCTATAGATGTTGTAATTACTATCCAACTACAAACAGAGTGCAGGGTATGGAAAACATGAATAACAAACTTTGTCACTCAAGTCTTAGAGTTCCTCTCTTTTCACTGCCACAAGATCTGCCCCTTCATTTCAGACAAATGCCAGACAATAAACAAAAAATTGCTAGCCCTCACCCCTGCCAACTAAGTATAGATGTCTCCTTAGAGACTTTGTAGTAAAGGAAAGTCTAACAAGTATATTTTCTGTTTCTGTCCACAGGCTTTTACAGTTTATAACAGATATGAGATTTAATGTATGTATAAGAGATGATGACCTTTCCCTATTTATCTGTGAGCTTGTCTTAAATTTTCTCAGCTTTCAGAGATATTTGTGTTTGCTGCCAGAGGCATCAGTGAAAAACTCCCTTTGTTTTTGAGTATCTGATTTAGCTTAAAGAACTAAATTGCACTTAAAGTGCAAGAAGGTTTGATGCTGGGCTGAATTTCATCAATTTATGAAATAATTGATTCCAGGGCTTCTTGCCACTAGCATTACATAACTTGCTCAGATTAGTATTAACTTCCCAGCTTCATTGACCATCATATCCAAAGTGAAGTATCTTTGTGACATTCTCCTGGCTCATGTTTTATATCTCCTGATTCTCAGCTACATCCTAATTTTGGAAGTGTGAAACTATACATTTCTACCATAGTAAAATATGTCATAGATATCATGGTTAAATAGATAGCCTTAATCGCTGAACAGTTTAACATACATGGTAAGACTTTGTAGCATTTTAGAATTGAAAACAAGATGGTAAGTTGGAAAACAGGGGCACATAAAAGCAATACAGCTTGGAAGTTCTTCATGTATTCTGCCTTTTCCTGGGATTATCTGGCTGGCCTTCACAGCTGCTCTATGATAGAGGGGGAAAAATATGTTCTTGGTTTAAGGCCATTCAACTTGTCCCCAGGTTGTCTGAAGCACTTCTTTGCCTCTAAATATAAATCACTGTTCAGTTTTATCAAATGGACTGTTAGTATTGGAAATGAATCAGTTAAATAAGAAAACTTGTTTCAGCATTCACAACCATTTCCTTTTAATCACGAACATACCATTCAATTGTTTTCCTGTTAATGCATTAACTGTGTTCATGAATCACACCGTACATAACCCGGTTTGGTTGCTTTTGTTCCTTTATGTTACATGAACTGAGGCTTTGCAGTTTATAATACTCTATAGTTCTGCACAGGGGTGGGCTGGTCCTCTAGCGAAGATTCTGCGTGGTTCGGTGAACCCCCAAATCCCACTCCTGACTGGCCCCGCCCACCCTGCACCACCCCTCCCAGGAGTCTCCACGCGGCCCGTATTGGATGCCAGGTAAGTGCAGGGCCTGTGCGGATGCTCAGGGAGGGCGAAAAACGGGCCTCCCGGAGGCTCTGGAAGGCCGGAAACGGGCCCATTTCCGGCTTCTGGAGGGCCTCCGGAGCCTGGGGGAGGCCGTTTTCACCCTCCCAGAGGCTTGAGGAAAGCCTCTGGAGCCTGGGGAGGGCGAAAACGGCCCCCTCGCCATGGTGCAGGAGGACGACTAGGCCACGCCCACCATGGCCACACCCACCCAGCAACCGGGCAGAGAACCCGTTGCTAAAATTTTTGAAGCCCACCCCTGGTTCTGCATGTTTTATAAACTCAGTGTGTGTGTGTTTTGTCAGTAAATTATTCTTAAAATATTAATTATTGTGGGCCATTAAATCTGTATTGGCTCTGAACAACCACACACTTTGTCCAGGATGATCTGTTCCCGGAGTGTCTCTTCAGGTCTCCAACAATATACCCATAATTGAGTCCATCTGCTTTGCTCCTGGTCATCTTTTCTTTTCTTCCTCCTTTCCCAGCATTGTGGACTTCTCGAGGAGCTGGGTCTTCATTTCATGTGTCCAGAATATGATAATTTGAGCCTAGTCATTTGTGTTTCAAGTGAATTCTGGATTGATTTCTCCATCTGTTTCCTTGACTATCCATAATCATCTCAAAGAGTTTTATCCAACACCAAAGTTCAAAAGCATGATGACTCTTTCTATCCTGTCAATGTATAGTCAATTATTTTTCTCTTTCATTGTGGAGTGACTTTCATGTGTTGGGTGATTCTGTTGGGAGTGTCTTCTTTTTCCCCCCAATATTTTTTTATTATATTCACAAAGTTAAAATATAAACTCCAAAAAAAAGAGGGGGGGGGAATACAACAACAAAGCAAAGCTAAACAAGACATTTAAAAAGTGCATAAAAATACATACACATATATTGTCCCCTGGGGAATATATCCTTTTGGTGTTCTCCCCAGGCGTACTTTACTCATTCATCCAGGAACATCTTCCCACCAACACAATGAAGCAACATAACAGGACTTGGAGGCGGGGTTGGGAAACAAATAATTTTCTAGCATTTTATGTGAAACTAGTAAGATTTTTTCCCCAGGATAGCATAATAATAAGAATTTAATATTTGATCTTGAAAAAAAGATATGCGAAACTCCAAATTTCATTCTTTAAAGAAAAGCTGCCTTGTGTCTATGTAAAGCCTGTTTTATTTTGGTTTTAAATCAAGAAGCAGAGCAATTTTGAACTAGCCCTGTAGGGAAGAAATTCCACATACTAATCTTTTCTTGGCAATATGTTCTTGGATTCTAAGAAAGTTTTGGAATATTTAAATAAGAAAAAGAGTTAAGAGAATAGATAAGTTATTTTTGCACCATGTAAGCAGGACTGGAAAACTTGCAATGCCTTGGTTTAATCTGTAAGCAATTTAGAGCAATGGTAGAGATGAACTATAATGAGCTTGGCAGTCAGAAAGCAAGAGGCAAAAGCAAGAAAGAGGTGGGTAGTCAACTCCCCTTGGCTGTGGCATTTTCAAAATTATGTAGACTTTCATTCATTGCCAATATTCACCCTTCTCATTGTTCCCATATAATGTAGCTTTTGTGTACTGTACTTACCCCTTACATTACGGTTTCAACCTCAATTATTATCCTTCACAGGTTAGGTAAATATCATAACTTAACTCAATGCTACTTTAGTAATGAAGGTGAATGTGGGCATGTAAATTCCAGATCTTTAGATCTGCCAAACAGTTTCTTTTAAGAATCTCACCTTTAGGCAGCACAGGACAATGTGCTCATTTGTTTATTGCTTTACAAATGTAAAATATTTTTTTAATGTTTTTTTACATTTTCAAGGTTTAATTAAGTGATTTTGTAACAAAGCAGTCAGAGTGTAGAAATAATGAATGCCAAAGAATGGCCTTATCTAGACTCCCTGCTGGACTGGTCTTCTTTAATTCTCCTGTACATGCTTTTGTGTGTTTGCAGTTTCACTACAATGGAAATGTGGTTGTATACATCTACACCAGTGTTAGCATTGAATGCCTCAGTTACAGGGATCTGTTGGGAGAAAGCCCCAGCTTCTTATGCCACCAGTGTTTTTGGCAGCTAGGAACAGCTTGGCCAGGTGAGAATTCCCACTCTAATGTCAGACATCTGAGTGGAAGGTTGTTTTTTCTCGCTATGTTAAACTTGTGGAGTTTATCATGGATTACTTATTTCAAAATACCTAGATGTTGTGTCACCAGTTTTCAGCCATAGATATCAGTTTCTGAGAAGGAACCAGGCCATAGAGGGACATATGTGTTTTTTGGCACCAGGTTGCCCACTGCTGCTCTGGAAGGTCTAACAATTTAAATTCAGATATTAATTCACCGTGTGTACAAATATTATTTTCCAGCCTTAACAATTTAGAATGTTTTCCCAAAGGCTGCAACCAAAATCTTTCCTTAAATCTCCTTCATCTAAAGAAGAATTTTAAAGTAGAAGTTGTTCATTGTTATCATCCTGGCAGAAGTGTTTTTATGAAATAGCTGGGTGGCCTTCTGGCTTCTCTCAAGTACTTTCCAATATCTACCAGTATTAGCACAGTGTGAATATAGCTACATTTTTATCAAGTGGACAGATTTAGAACTGTATTGTATATTCTGAGAAGCCTGGAAAAAAGGCAAAGCAAGTGGAACAGTTTCTTTTTAAAAAAAAACACACAATACTGATGAAGCATTCTTTTAATATAATGCACCACCTTAGAAACCACTAGTTTGCAATAAAAGCAGGTGTGGCCATTGTATTAGCTGTTTAGCGGGGGTGGGGGGGAGCCAACTTTTCTTCCCAACAGTTCTCCTTCTGAAAAAATGAAAATAATTTTTTTTAGGAAAATTATCCTGGGTAGAATGTGGACCTTTCACTTAATTTAGTACAAGATGATCACGGACTGTATGTGAAAGCTCTGCCTTTTCTTGTCCTATCTTCTCTCTAGTGGTCTGCAGCTTCTCCGGCTTTTCACCCTTAAATTGCAAGGGAAGACATTATGAAGGGATTCATTTTATGAGATTTCTTTTTGTTTCAAGATCGTGCTGCTACAGTATTATGATTAAGGAGAGGCTTGCCCTTGAAACATTGTTAGACAACTTCTTCTTCCCTGGAGAAATTAAAAGAAATTATTCTCTCAAAATCTGTGCTCACAAACTTGGAAAGGAATTTCAAAAGGCCAGTTATCCCCAGTTCTACCGAAAACATTTATTAGGCAGGTTGTAAGGTAGCCAGTATTATTATTTTTTTCCTCCAGAAATCTTTCACAGGCTTTTTACCAACTCTGCTGTCAAAACAATACATTTTGATTTAGCTTAATCAATATTCTCTGTGACAGCCCTATAGAATAGCATCGTCCCTGAAATCCAAATGCCCCCCTCCAACCCTGTTAGCCTCTTGCAGGCTGCTGAAGGCATTTGGGGCAGGGAGTTAATTCCTGCTGCTGTTGTTGTGTTTCCTTTAATTAGGGTCATTGTTTTATCCCTTCACATATTGTTTCATCAGACTTTTTAATCCTAGGGAGCACTGGTTGCCCTAAAAAGGTGGCCTTTGTCAGGACTTGGATGGAAAAGGTGAATCTATACCAGATCCTTTTAGATCTACAGTAGAGGTTTGTTGTTACCCTCTCAGCAACTTACAGTACCTTCAGTCATGGTATCCTTCTGGACTGGCTGTGAGACTAGGGGCATTGTGTTGCAACTCAGAAGCTGCAGCAGTTGCTTCAGAGTGGAGCAATCCAGTGCTGACCCGGGAACTGTTGATGGGAGCCCATTAGAGCACTACTGCAGGCCTTGCACTGGCTGCCAGTGGCCTTGGGGTTGCAATTTAACCAAGTTACCTGTGGGACTGCATTCTCCCATTATAAATGTGCAGGCCAGTTTATCTTTTCTGAAAGAAACTGTTACAGTGCTCCACTTTATGAAGGTGAGGGGGGACTAAAGGTGGCATCTAGCATCCCACCCTGAGAGATGGATGCCACTCAAGACACAGCTCTTTTAGAGGGCATTTGGATCTTGACTCCATCTTAGTTTGGTAGGTTAATATTACTCTCCGTTATCATTTGTTCTGGATGCTTTATTTGTACCCCTTCCTATTATATACTGCTTCTTTTATGTTTTTCTTTTAAACTACTGAGAGTCATTAGGGATTTGGCATTCTATAAATGTAATTAGCATCAACCACAATACCAACAACACATGTGCCACAAATACTACTTCTCTGTATATTTGCTTGAATACAATACATAATGACTTAGTTACACATAGTGACTAAATCATACAAGTGACTTAGTTATATGATCCAGGCTGCCAAATTACAAATGATAAGGATAAAGCATCTTTTTGTTTGCTGTAATAATTGTTGATTTCTGAAACAATGGCATAAACATGTCTAAATCAGGACTTCTAAAATGATCTTTTAATTTTTTGTAATAACCCCTTTCCTCCTGTGGTTTTCTAATTTCTGTTCAGAACTCTTTTGTAATCCCACAGTGTGTTTTTTTAAATAAAGTTCATTTCTCCTTCTTTTAACCTATTTGGGGCAGCGGCAGGTAGAAGAGTATGATCTAGATACAGCATGCTATTCTTAGTAAACATACAGACACAGCATAAATTAATCATGTTCCAAAATGTGAGTTCTCTACAGAATGTGGGATTATTTAGTGCACATCTATCCTCGCCACCATTGCCATGGAACTATCATTTTCACCATCCTGTCTTAAAGCAAGAAGCTGACCTATACTTGAAACTAATCATCTTCTTTTCTGCATCTATCACAGCACAAATTAAAGGGCATAGCAAGCTCACAGAGTCATTCCTGTCTTTAGAAGCACAAATCTTCACTATTGGGGAGGGGGGTCTTTTTTGACAACCCTGGAAAGGTCACATCTGCTGGAGGTCAGAATACCAGGGTCTTCTCTGCTGAAAGATATAGTTGAAAGAGTTAGGCATCCAACCAAAACAAGCAGGAAAAAAAATAACTGTTAATGTCTTCCGATATAGCTGCTGAAATACAAGGTCAGATCTCATACTAGAGCAGCTATGCATGACAGTTTCAAATGAGCAAAGGGTAGCAATAACAGTACTTGTTATGCTCAGTCTCATGTTATGTCCAGATGCAAAATCTGACAGCTGGAAGCAATGCAAGAAGCACTGAAACTTTATTTTATTATGATAACCGCTTGAGCAGACAACAGCTAGATACAAAAGTAAAAAAAGATGCGGGACATTTTTCAAAGAATGTATCAGCGCCCATGAAATTATGCATACAGTACATCTTTTCAAGCTTTAACTCCACAGCCATAGTTAATCAAAAATGGCTCAGCAATTGCTCATCCCAGAAAAGAAACATTCAGCTTCTTTACCAAAACTAAATAAGCAAAGAACAACTCCTGATTTAAATCAACCACAACTCAACAGGTTATTTATTGTTTTAAAAGTATTACTACATAAAGTAAATTAAGATTTCCTCAATTTAAACTCAACTGCTGGTCACTAGATAGGTATGACTTGGCCACTGTATGGGAATGGCGTAGTAGTAGTAGTAGTAGTAGTAGTAGTGGTACTAATATTTAGAATTAAGACAAACACTCGCCACATAAGACCCCAGACTTAACAATTATTGAAAAGAAAGACAAAAAAGTCTGGATAGTGGACATGTCTGGAGACAGCAGAATGGAAGGGAAAGAACTGAAAAAAATCCACCAAATATAAATACCTGCAAATAGAAGTACCTGTAGAACGACTGTGACAAAAGAAAGCAAATAGAGTAACAATAGTAATAGTACTAGCATTTAGACTTATATACTGCCCCATAGTGCTTTACAGCACTCCTTGGGTGGTTTACAATGTCAGCATTTGCATATTGCCCCCAACAATATGGGTCCTCGTTTTACTGACCTCGGAAGAATGAAAGGCTAAGGTAATCTTGAGCCCTATCAGGATTGAACTCCAGGCTGCGGGCAGAGTTTGCCTGCAATACTGCACTTGATTATTGCACCACCATCATATGCAATAGCAAAACATCTGAAGCACCATTTGAACACCATTGACATTGACAAAATCTCCATCAGTCAATTGCAGAAGGCAGCTTTACTTGGAACAGCTTACATTCTGTAACAAAACCTTTAACACCTGTCAAGTACCAGGAAAATCAGGAGATCCAGACAGTTCAAATGGGTATAAAGATTTACTGTAAGCTTGAGCTCTCTACAAGAATCTGAATTACTAATGGCCAAGAGAAATTAACAGGAGATAAGAGTAGAAGGAATTCAAGGTGGGCTGGACTTAGATATCTCTTGTGGGCGCAAAGGGACTTGTGACTGATGACATGTTTGACTTGGGTTCAGCCTGGTCATCTCCTACAAAACAGAGTCACAGTTAAAACCTGAATGAGAGACTACCAGAACTGTGAAGTTGAAAAACAAGAACATCTGCCTATCTCAGTTCCTTGGGAAGGACTCACTAGGTGGGTAAAAATGCCAAATCCAATTTAAACATCTGGCTGACTGTGGGAACAACCATAATAACTTATTACATTTATATGCTGCCAGACTCCCAGTAGGCGTCTCATATTGCTTTCATTTATGATATTTTTCAACTTCACAGTTCTGGTAGTGTCTCATTCAGGTTTTAACTGTGACTCTGCTTTGAGATAAATGAAGATCACTAGATACGCTGAGATATTTATTACACAGTTAAGCATCAGCTTAGGAATTAGGACCTGTGTGAATCAGGTGCATCCTTTCAAGAATAATATGAAAGCCAAATACAGAGAGGAGAATTGTCCTTAAAGTCTGCAGCTGAGAATTTGGGGATGTGGCTTAGTGGCCCCTCTTTCACACAGAATTCAAGTTAAGTGTTGTGCAGCTTTTGGGGGAAAAAATGGTGGTATTTTTATTTCTGACCTATACATGTAAGATCATCTAGTTGAGATGTATAGGAGAAAAAAATCAAGTATGAAAAACATTGGTGACTGAACCAATTTCTGGCACTGTTCCAGAACCAGCTTTTAGTAACTCTGGAAGGTGCCTTTTTGGCTATAAATCAATGATTATGTAAGCATGCATTAAAATTCACTTGGTATCTATTTCTTTCTGATGCAAAATGAATACACTAATTTTTGGACCTGGCACTGGGTCCATGTTTTACTGGAAATTTTACGTTGGCTTTCTTTTTAGTAAATTGTTTTAATAAAGCTATAGCTTTCTCTAAGTTTTAATGTTTCACTTGCCATCCAGGGTATTTATTATCTTATTTAGTGAGTGTAACTGAAAATGATAAAAAATTAATAGAACTAGGAAATGTCTCGGACAATAAGAATAATTCCTAGGTGAAAAAGTTTGCCTGCAGGGGTGAACAGAAGTTTCAGATGCTTCCACCATTTGTGCCATCTTTGTCTTCCCAACCAGAATCAGCTACCAGTGGGAAAAGTAGTCACCAGCCACTCTCCCAAATCTGTGGTGACTGGGCAGGTTTGGGGGTTCAAACATTCACTCATTCACTCACTCACTCATTGAAAGGCCCATCAATCTCCTGGGATACTGATATTTAAGTTTTCATAGATGTTGCCATCTAAAAGTAGTATCTTATAACAAAAAAAGTTTAGATGGAAACCTCTATCAAATAATTTCGTAGGACTGTCACTTTTCTGGAAGACTTCTATTCAGAGAAGATGGATGGATGTACACCATAATCACCATCACCCCTGCAAAAAAAAAAAAAAGTCCTCTTGAGTAGAGAAGTTATTGGAAATTCAAGCAGAGAATTCTGACCCAGAACGCAATAGGTGTTATTTTGCCTATGGATCTTTTTTTCTCCACCTTAAACTCAATTTCCCGTGATAAATATGTTTGGCAGGCAAAGAGCCTCTTCTCTTTCCTAATCATCATTCCATATTTGGGTATTTGTATGTGTCATGTGCTTTTCCTACTTTACAATCTCTCTATATGTATAGGACATATACATGAACACCTACAGTACCATACAGTATACACATTCCAAATAACAGGATTCTGGCAGGTAGATTTATTATCTCATTTGATACTTCACTCTGAAGAAGAAAAGACCATGTGTATGGCTTCTCTTAGAGCAAAACCCAACATGGCTATGGAGATGTGTCTAGAGATTGGATGGGAAAGGTGTAACCCTACAGGAGAGATGCTGAGCTAATTGTGATTAGGTAGATTACTGTCCCTTAGTGCACCAGCTCACCCCTGGGATGTTGTAAGATTGTTCACATGGGGAAGTTTTGGTGTTGGGATAAGGAAGAATATCCCACCAGTTCTGCAGTGAGAAACAATTCTAAGTTGATGGTGAGATGTAAGTGATATCACAATATGTTTCTCAAAGAGGGTTAGGAAAGCATTTTTATGGACAGCAGAAGGACATGAAGAAGAATGTTACATCCCCCAGTCAAGGATGTACTTGGAAGACTAATGGGGAATGTAACTGCCCCTATGCTTTGGAATGCTTTGCTTTCCAAGTTACAGACTACCTAAACTTCCATACCTTTTGCAAACAGAATAAATCCTGGCTTTTCCACTGAGTGTTTGAGGCCTATATGAAGTACCTGTCATCTGATAACTTGATGTTGTTTGCTCCTGTGTTATCTCTTCTGCTTTATAAACCACCTTGAGTCCCACAGAAACAGACAGCATATAAAACCTTGTAGTAAACAAATGACTTTATAAATATATTGCATATGCCAAAAACTTGATTTTCTACAGAAATTGAGAAGCTTTGTATTACCAACAAATAGTAGCTTGTTCTAAGTCTTTCTTAGATGTGCAGTATGTCATGTGTATAATGAATGATCATACTGGTTTGTTTACGCCAATGTTCTTGCAAAACATTTCAAAACTTTTTTTTCCTTATTGAAAAATGATGCTCATAATTTTTTTGCCAATTACAAGTCAAGGAGAGTGACACATCACTAGTTCTGAACCTATTTCCTGCTTCCTTGTTTTTTCCATCACGTTATTTTTTTAAATCAATAATTCAAAAAAAACTCAACCACTCTTTGACTTGAACAGGTTTTGACCCAAGTATATTTCCTAGAAAATAAGACAATGAAACCAGAACTATTTATTCCCAACTAGTGAATGTAAAGAAAATCGCATTCAATTTTTCAATACAATCGAACATTAAAAATATAGATAAATTTTAAATGCTAAAGTCATCTATATTCCACAGTACAATACAAGGAAGAATGTTGTGGATTCTGCCAATTATTGTGTAGATAAAATGTGATCTGAAGATTGAGTCCTGAATGGGTGCTCAGCTGAAAAGATTAATTGAATGAGATCACGGCATACCTAGCATTTTGTGGAGCTATATCACAGTCCCTTTATTTTACATCTTCATAGTTATCACATTCAAAGCATCATACTGAATATAGTCAGAGTTAAAATAGTCCTCCATGCTGAAAATGATGTCTTAAGTAAAATTGAAGTTAAAAATAATTATATAAACTGTCAGTTTCATTCTCGCTGTATTCACCATTTCTCTGTGTGAAAAAGTGCTCGTAGGGCATTAAGAATAATTATTTGACTACAATCTTCCCAATTCAGAGAAATCGCCATAGGGGAAGGAGTAGAGCTTCTTCTCCCAGCTCCAAATAGATAATTTTCTAAACGGGTGGTCTTTTTGGGGAGAGAACTGGATTAAGCTGATAGGGTAATTTCCCTAGCAAGAAATGACTTTAATCAGTTGAAAGTAGTTTTAGAGAGAAATATCTGTTATTAAAAATTCTGCTTTAAATTTCCACTGGATGAAGCCCTATAGCTCTGACATTGTTTGTTATCACAGCGAGCCAAATGAATGCTGTGAAGAACTCTTCCACTCTCTGCAGCAATTGTAATTGGTTCACTGTGCTCATTTAGCGTTTGACCTTTCAATGCAAGGCAATTTCCTCGGTGTTCTGGAATGACCATTATGCAACCATATTTTGGCAGAACGTGATTCAGATTGTGGCTGTAACCCTACATCAACATCTGGGGTACCTAAAATATGCAGAGCATATTCTCGTCTCTAGAACTGAGATTGTGAATTGGATCAGGTCAAGGCTGATCGTTCCCGATAATGGCAGAAAATAAGAGTTTTGTTTCAAACAAGCGGATTTTCTATCTTGCACTCTGCATTAGGAACTTTCATGCCACCCTCAACAGAGAAGTTTTTTCATAAAAAGCATAGTTCATGACAATTCCTTTTACACTGATTTGTATCAGTAACGTTGTCTCTACAAAATAGATAAGATAAAATTAAAGCTGTATCAGAGGTGGGTTCCTCCCGGTTCGGACCGATTCTATAGAACTGGTAGTAACTTGGCAGCCTGGGTCGCTAGAACCGGCAGCGACCCAGGCCTGCCATGCCATAGGTGCCGTCATCTTGTTTTTTGCTTCTGCGCATGCACAGAAGCTTTTTTTAAGTACTGCGCATGTGCGAAGCACGTGTGAAGCGTGCAAGAAGTGCACTGCGCATGCACAAAGTGCGCATGAAGCGCACCTGTGCCCACAAAGCGTGCCCACGCCCATGAAGCGCGTCCGCACCCATGAAGTGCGCCCGCGCGTTGTGTCACTGAACAAACTGGCAGCGAAGAAAAGCAGAACCCACCCCTGAGCTGTATGATTCCATTTTCAAACTCTGAGAAGTTATCTTCAGAAATATATGCTTCCCCAAATCATTTTGATCCAGTTTTGTTTCACTTCCTCTGCCTCTGAAAAAGACGATATGAAAAAAGAAATGAATTCATGATGACATAGAAAAGACTATATTGTCATCTGGCTCCATATATACTTGCTTTTTAAGGCAGTCACTGGACACCTTAAGTTTTTCTGATTGTGAGAATCAGCAGACAATTTAAAATAACATGCCTGCAATCAGATAGAAACATCCTATTTTGTGAAATCACCGTATTATTATAAGACATGGTAGCTGTTGGTAGCATGGTAAATAATGCCATGATGGAGCTGGGAAGAATTTATTCTCTCTACTTTTTCCACCTAGAATTTTATTGAAAATATCCTCTTTAAATCTAAGAAAATAGGCTTATATGCTATTCATTTTCCTTTCTTAGGGCAGTTAAAATGACCACAGGTTCATTTCAACTCCAGAATTACTTCCAGCATTAGCAATAGCAATAGCACTTAGACTTATATACCGCTTCACAGTGCTGTACAGTCCTCTCTAAGCGGTTTACAGAGTCAGCATATTGCCCCCAACAATCTGGGCCCTCATTTTACCCACCTCGGAAGGATGGAAGGCTGAGTCAACCTTGAGCCTGGTGAGATTCGATCTGCCAAACTGCTGGCACCCGTTGATCAGCAGAAGTAGCCTGCAGTACTGCACTCTAACCACTATGCCACCGCGGCTCTTTAGGTCAAGAATGAACATATTAATCGGTTTGTTTAGGCAGAGTTGGCTATAACATATTTGGTGCAAAAAGCTCACACAAAGTAAATTACATTTCTCCTTTGCGATGTGTATGCTAGATGATGTTTCCTTTATCCCAGTAGTGGAGAATGAAGATGGATCAGTCCCAATCCAAGCAAAAAGATAGAGTCAGATGCTCACAGTTGTATCTGCTCTTGGGATTCACAGTGAAACAACTAGTGAGCTTAATCATACATAGGGTTTTGAGATTTTGATATGTTCCCGAGTTTTCCTAAACCAGAATGGCTCTCTCTGAACTGGTTTGCAACAGATGTTTCATAAATGTAAGAAATCTTTCATAATTCAATCTGATATGTGCCAATGTTGGTAACAGTTTCATTGTACCACATCTTTCACGAACCATATGAGCAAATGTCTTCATTTTTACAAATTTTCCTACTTTCTTCAGCACATATAGGCATCCTAGTTGTTTCAGACCTTTCTAATGCTTTTTTTGCAATCACTTCTTTGGCACATCAAAGCTGTTACTTTACCCATTTTGTGCAAATGATGCTGATCTCTCTTTCCCAAGAAGTTTGCGCAATAGCCCCTAAAGGTAAACAGGCAATGTACTTTTAACAGCTTAAGAAGTAAAATGGCAAGCCTATTTTTTGATATTTTGTCAGCACAGATGCATAGATTTTAGGGCATTCTTCAGTTCTTCCAAAGCACTATTCTAATTAAATTATTAGCCATCTGGATTTGGGGATCTGGGAGATCTGCTTCAGCTCCTTGAATAGTTGTAAACAGAGAGTGATTCAGTTTCACTGAACAAATTTACAAATAAAATAGATGTTCGTTTGTTAGGGAACAGTGTACATTCACTGGAGCAGATAACTATACTTGATATGCAGGGTTGGCCTAATCTTGTGGTATCAGTCTCTAACTCAGTGCCCTAACCACAACTCTTACTTTGTTCATTCCAATGATCTCCCTATGAGATTATACATTGTTTATATCCATAAAATCATTGTGGAATTACTGTTTGGATAATACAACCTACTGTTCAATTTTAATCTAAGAGTAGAATTGGCAAGCAACCTTAACTCTCAATATGTTGCTTGAAAATTATGTGAATTCTAAATGTTCTGGTTAGCAGCAAATGCTGAGTTAAGTCTGCAGCTATTTCTTTGTAAGAAATCTGATGTTGGTTGAGATAATATGCCTAGAAGCAAATCCTTTCACCAAATATGAAACAGAAACAGGGAAACAAGATCCATACAGAACTGTTCTGCATATTAATAAAACCTGGGTTTGGCATGAGTCCAAACAGTCCAGTCTTATGAAGCAACAACCTCCTTCTCTTCCAAAAAAGCCCAAATGAAATAAACCTCTGGCTGTTTGAGATAATATATATTCTGACCACATGTTATTTATTCAATGCATGCTCATTAGAGTAGCTTAAACAATATCTCAGTTGCCTAATGAAGGGTATAGACATGCCAGTCATCAGCTTGTTTGCTTAAAATTACCTAAGGCAAATTCCAGTGTTCAGAAGACCCAAGACTGCAAAGTGCCCTGTAGTGAGAGCTTTTGTGAATCAATGGGCTTTGTGAGACTGACCTGGAAGTGGAGACAGAACAATAGGTCTATCAACTGTTTTCTCTTTCCTGGAGCAATCCTCTACAATGACTTTAAGACAAGGACATTGTAAGAAATTAAAACAAAAAAAAAACCCAATTAGATCATCTTTCTGGAACTGCTTAGAGCAGTGGTTCTCAACCTTCCTAATGCCGAGACCTCCTCCACGCTCCCTCCCCACGCGTGTGCATTGCCAGTCACCAAGATGGCGGGCTAGCGCGCGCTTAGGCGACCCCTGTGAAAGGGTCGTTCGACTCCCAAAGGGTCGCAACCCACAGGTTGAGAACCGCTGGCTTAGAGCATATGCCAGGAAAAAAATAATGGTTGGGGAATTAAGGCAGGCATTGATAAAGAGTCCTGATTAGATCCTTCAGTCTGGTAGAAGGTCAAAAATGCCAAGTTAGCAGTGATCAGCTGTTTGCTATAGTTTTCATTCATGTATTTCCCAATTAGGGTGTTACAGTATTATACAGTAGATGGATGGGATCCAAACTCCTAAGAATGTTATTGTTTTATTTTGGGTATAAGAAGAAATAAACACTTGGTCAATTTCTTTATAAGCAGTAACTCTTCTTTTTTTAGAGGAAACACAATTGGAAAAGAATTGCCAAAAGAATCTGAGAAGAAGTATTTCTGTCAGATAAATTTTACATATTAATGAAAACAGGTTTGGCCAGCCAGTCAAATAGAGGTTGTTGTTGTTATAGTTTCTAAGGATTCTTTCAATTGAAAAAGATGGTGTGGTCACCGAAACCTGATTTATCAAACTGAGACAATCGCTCCAACTGTCATTTCTTCATAGTTCACCTTGTTTCCCCAACAGACTAATTTTTCAGACACTGGAAATGGCAATTCTCCTTCCGAACTGACCAAACTGCCATGGTAATGATTGACTTCCAAGACAACAGTTTTCTAAATTATTAATGTATTTAGATAGGTAGTTTGGATCTAGTGTGAGGGATGGGCCAAAGTCAATCAGTGCTACTTTTCTTTGAAATACCTATTCATTCTCCTATAAAAGGAAGCATCTTCTATCCATCCCACTTACTGATTTCATTTAGGATGGCATTGCATTGCCTGCAGGTTTGAGCATTTCGAATTCTTTCATTATGCATTCCCTCAATACGTTGAAAATAATTTAAACATGTTAATCAGCCATTTCTTCCATTGTCTACTGCATTTTCATCACTCTTTCTGCTATTTCTCCTTCTTCTATAATCCGCAATCACTTCTATTTTATTTGTTGAGCCTCACTACAGTTTAAAGTACTGTGATCTGTATTGGGGAAAGTAACTTCTTTTGGTTCAGTTCATTGTATTGCTTTTCATGAAGCGTTTGCATCTTAGATTCCCCCCCCTCCTTATTCTGACTTGATGTTATGAAATTGCCCATTGCAGACATAGAACAATAACACTGAGTTCCTTGCTTGGCTTGATAGGTGCCCATATTCTATCTGCATAAAAAAACAAAGTACAGAAAAACCAAAATAAAACAAGTATTTTACTTTCCAAATTGCTTGAAAGTTAAGGCAGATGGGATCATTTAAATGCATACAACATGAATAAATTAAAAGATGTGGATTTTTTTCAAAGAAAATATTTACCTCATAGTCCCATTCCAGGGAATGCATTTTGAGATTTCTGAAAATATATACATATACAATTTGAATGATATTGCTCTTTTTGAAAGAGTTTGTGCAAGAAATGATAAATGCTCAGGAGTCATTCTTAAGTCTGGCTAAGAGTTTCTACTTCTGATTGTTAGTTTAAAGCAATTCAAAATGGATAGTGTTTTGTCATTTTTACTTCTCTTTTTTTCCCCATTTCTAAATAGGTTTTAAGAAAAGAAAGGAAGGGAATGATGTTTAAAAGAGAGAATTCCAAACAAACTGTCTTTTTTTTTTAATAATTATTGCTTCCTCTCAATATGAAGGATAGGTCAATTTCCAGTAGATGATGCTTTGGACAGAGTAGCTGATATTCCAACTACCATTGTGATGGAAGAAAACCCTATTCCTATTCTTATAGGAACCAACAGGTAATGATGTCCTTGCTTGATATTCCCATTCTCCAAAAAAATTTGGAGCCAAACTCAGCGTGACAGTAAACATGCAATTTCTTCCAAAAAGGAAAATTGTATTGTATCTAGTTTTTCCTCTGTAACACCTATTGGAATTTATTTCATATCATAAATAAATGGCATGCCATGTTTCCCCACTGTTGTCCAATAGTAAAGTACATAAAGAAATGTAGGACATTATGGCTTAAGTTCACCTGAATGTGTGTTGGGGAGAGTGTATTTCCCCATTTCTTTCAAAGAGGAATTGTTGGGATAATATATCTGCTCTTACAGTATAATGGGATTTCCTTCCCATTTCTTCTTTCGACCACTCCCTCTTCAGTGCTCAGAGTCTACTGCAGAAAGCTCTCCAACCTTCTTAGCAAATTGGGTGGTGGAGGGGATAGGATAGGATATGACATGACAAATCCCATGGTCAAAATGGGTCACACCACCCATTGCCTATTATCTAAAATTCCTTTCTCAAATATAAGAAAATAAAATCAAGAACGTTCCTAGATTTTGGAGTTAAAAATCTCCCTTCCAGAGATGCATGTAGCATTTGGACATGATGTCTTTTGTCAATAATTGAATCTTGAGTAAAAGAGTGTAGGTTTTCAAGGACATGTAGCTTTTGATCTTTTGAATTTTGTGGGTTTTTTCATAATGAGTGATTAACTAACTCATTCACTAGATGCTATGCTGGTAAATAATTTCTGGGCTCAGAAATAGTAACAATACAATAGATTGTCAGGGATATTGTCCCCAAATTTCTGGCTATTATGTCAAGCAATCATTTTCTTAAGTCTATTGAATGAAGTAGGAATTCTCCCAACTACTGTGCTTTGCTTTGAAATATTTTTCTTGAAAAATAAGTTCTGTAACCTTTCTTGGCAATTAACTATACATGCTTATAAATGCGCTCATAATTAAATAAAATACTTTTTGTGTGTAACTAGATCTGGAAGAACTTCTATTTTGTCCTCCCCACCCACCCCTGCCATAAATGTCACTCCCTTAGTTCCAACCACATTAAACCATTTTTATATGATCAAAAAAAAAAAAGTTTCCTAATTTAGTCTTTACTAATGAGGCCTAACCTAACACTGATTTCTGCTTTTTGACTTGGAGCTACAATTAGTTACAAATGTTAGTGTATGGCTAGGAATGACTGCAAGCTTTTAATGGAGCCAGAATAGACATTGGGTAGGCCTTCTAGTTAACATTGCTTCATGAATATTTTGGACTTCTTGTGGAAAGGGGCAAGCACTCACACACACCCTCAAGCTAATGTGCAATGTTTTCACAAATCTAATTTTCTTGGGGGGAGGGGGTTCCTTCTTGGAAATATTTGCTTAACAAAATAAGCCAAATCTATATATATATTTCTTAATTCTTCGTGCATCTTGAGAACACTCTAGCAAAACTCAGCAGCAAAATAGCAAATGTGAGGAGGCACAATTCACTCCTTTCTTTTCACCATTTTTGCAAAAGAAATTAAAAGGAAATGGTCAGCAACCGATCCCATCAGTAAGGAAGTAACTGATCCCATAATAAAACTTTCTCATAAAAAAGGGGTTCCTTTAAATTCAGCCTCACGCTTTTCTGTGATGTCACCGTGAACTTCTGTGATCCTCCGAAAGTTAGGAATAAGTTGCAGCTCACAGAAACAATTTATATCAGTTCAGTTTTGGCCCATGAAGATTCTTGCCTTAGGAGCTTGACATCTATAATGGGGTTTCTGCCTCTTATGATTTTTAAAATAGTAATTTCCCCTTGAATAGAACTTGTGTTAGCATATAGCTATTTCAGGGAAGTAAGCAAATTGGCACTGATTAATAAATTAAATGAGATTCTTATTTTCTGCATTTAGCACAGACATTTTGTCATTAAGCAGTTACAGAAGTTTTGTATGCTGTGGTGTTTTTGAGAATTTGATGGAAAAAGCTGGTGCTTATCTTATAAATTTCCACTTGATCAACAACTTGGTATTTTGGGGCACTGTCTACCTTGATAACGAATAGATGGATGGATGGATGATATGTCAGCATCAAGCAGCCAAAATGCAAATGAGATTATCTGCTTTCCTATCTCTCTAATAAATGTAAATCAATGCCTATTTTCTACTGCTGTTTTTCAGCTGTGACCTGAGGGAGAAACTAGCAATGCTGGTATTTAAAAAAGTCACGGATAACAGCCTTTAATATTCCAAATTAATAGTAAGAACTTGGTCTCAAAGATTATTTTTTGTAGGTTTGCTGCACCTAATGTTTCAGAAAATTAATACCTGATGAAGGTCTGGAACATATTTTGGGTTTTTTTGGGGGGAAGCCTTTTTTAGCACTATGTATTAAAATTGATTTTAAGCAAATCCTTTGGAGATTGTTATCTCTCCATTTTTATCCTCAGGAAAAATAACAAACTTAAACATGAGATCTGTATAGTAGTGTTGGCCAGAAAGTTGGTTAGGTTCAGGAATCTGGTCTGAAGAAGCCAAAGAAGACACACAGGTTTAAGGAAAGACGAAACTCTTTTATTTCTGTACAGAAGCAGAAGAGGACGCCTCTCGGTTTCAGACCCAAGGAGTACCCCAGAAATCAGGCACAGTTATTTTTATATAATTTACCACAGGAAACGAAAGTAAGAGAACTTGCAGACTGATTACAAAGTTACATAGTAGTCATACATGTGCACAAAGCGAAGCCATCCCATAATACTCCATTAATTATTTAATTCTACTTTGTTATCATATAAGTTGACTACCTCAGGATGTGGTTTTTACTATGCTAATGATAAACTTTGCTTATCTCTGGAAGCCTCTAACCATTGCTTAAGTTAAATATCATATCACCTTCCTTTATTCCAGTAACCGGTTCGTTTGCAAGATATTTTAGCTGAGTGTGAAAACCACAACTGGTTAGTCTGTCTATGTAGAAAATATTTGTGGTCAGCTTATAGAGTGCTTGTAGTTGATCCCTCTCGTTCATGCTGGCAGGTGTAAAAAAGAAATGTTACTTCTAGCAGGAAAAGTCACAAATAATAATTCTGGCTAAAGTTAATTCATAGCTTACTAAAGCCTCTAATTACATATTAACAAGCTAGTAAGCCACCAGACCCTCATGCTGCAGGGATATCATAGTGATAAGTGAAGAACTAGGTAATTTTCCGCTAGTCCTACAGTAGCAGGCTAGGAGGATGGTGGGTTTATTTTAAAAACTCCAAAAACTACATTAGAAAGTATCTGATATTTACATAGATCAGGGGTCGGCAACCTTAAAAACTCAAAGAGCCATTTGGACCCATTTCCCAGAGAAAACAAAACACCTGGAGCCATAAAACCTGGGTGGGCATGGCCAACTCGATGTCACTCCCACCGAGTCACATGACCCCCCAGCTACGCCTACCCAGGTTTTGTGGGTCTGTTTTCTATGAGAAAAAGAGATCTGTCTCTCTCTTTTCCCTCTCTTTCTCTCTCTCTCCATCTCTTTTTCTCCCTCTCATCTTTCTTTCTCTCTTTCCCTCTCCCCATCTCTCTCTCTCTCTCTCTCTCCCTCTCCCTCCCTCATCTCTCTCTTTCTCCCTCTCTCTCCCCTTCTCTGTGAGTGTGCTGCT
>QLTV01000974.1:10511516-10543028 GCA_003457575.1 Thermophis baileyi
GGAGGGGCGGTTGCTCGCTTAAGGAAGGTCTTTGGACGCGGCTTCTCTCCTGCCCTAAGGATCCGGCCATTGCCTTGCCGTGTCCCGTCCCGTCTCTCCCCCGCAGCTCTTCGGCCGAGCGGGGAGGGCGTGAGCTCCAGACCAAAGCGGCAGGAAGCGAAGGCTGCCTTATGCGCAAATGTGGCGTGAAGGCAGCTACAGGGCCACTTCTCTCCTGTCCTAAGGATCTGGCCATCGCCTTGCCATACCCCCCCCACCCCGCATGAGAGGAGAAGGAGGGGGAGGAGGGTCGCCGGAGCGAAGGCAGCCTTTGCTTTCTGCTGCTTCGGGCTGGAGCTTACGCCCACCGCGCTCGGCTGAAGAGCTGCCGGGGGGACGGGACGAGACACGGCAAGGCAATGGCCAGATCCTTAGAGCAGGAGAGAAGCTGCGTCCAAAGAACCTCCTTAAGCGAGCAGCCGCCTGCCACCCGCCCTCCGAGTGTGCCTTTGCTGCGCTTGGCGCTCGCTTGAGGGTCTCCCCGCGCATGTGCACACTCCTGCCCCTGCCACAGCCAGCCAGGGAGTCACGAGAGGGAGAGGAGGGAGGAGGGAGAAGGGAAGCCTCGGCCGGGGGTGCCTATGTTCCTCAACCAGCACCGGAGAATCAGCCACGCCCGCTTCTCCATTCACGCCGTCGCCCTTATCTTCTCAGGCCAGGTGAGGGAGGGGAGGGTGAGGCCAGCCAGTGATGGGACAGGGAGCCACAGCAGGGGGTCCAAAGAGCTGCATGCAGCTCCGGAGCCGTGGGTTGCCAACCCCTGGCATAGATGAAGCAAAGAAGCTGGTTTTTCAGCAGCACAGAATGGACCTAAGTGAATAAACTCAATTTCTACTAGGAGAAATGTAACTCTGGATGCACCAGCCTTATGGAACATCATTCTCCAGGAAGTCTGTATGACTTGACCCTGCTGTGTTTTTGAATTTTTTAAAAAACACCTGAGTCTTCCAACAGGTCTTGGACAGGATGGGTTATAGGATGTTTTCCCTCAGGTCAAAGCAGCAGTAGAAAATAGGTACCTTCAATTAAACGATGCCATCCATCAGGACCCCAGAAGCACACCTTGTCTGCCCCCACAAGATCTGTGAAGACCTGGCCCTTCACCCTTTAGCAAGGAATAGTGAGACCGCCTTGCTTATTGTGCTTACCATCTTTTATCTTTATTTTTTTAAAAAAAATATGAATTTATTATAATTTCTTTGGATGACTGTTGTGCGCCATTGGGAGTCAAGCATCATAAATGATATAATATTATTATATCCCTGTTATTAGACTGGGGTTTTATCTTATCTATAATTGGATTTGGGAGGTTGTTCTTCCTCATGTCAGCCCCACGTGCGCTGGGCTGCCATCACAGAGGGGATAGGGAGACTGCTCGCCAACCTGCCTGGTCATGCCAATGCCTTGCTGATAGCTCCGAGTAACTCCGCTGCTGCTGTGGGCGTCGCCATCTTGAATGACATCATCCCCGAGTCACAGCTGAGAGGCGGACCCAGAACAAGCGGAGATTTAAGGCAGTTTGCCAAAGAAGCAGAGATTTAAGGCGGTTTGCCAAGGATGTTGGCTTGCATGGAATGAAGAGTCTCTGGGCTGACCACGGGGTTAATGTTGGCTGGTTGGGGGTGGAGGGTGGATCATGGGTGGAGCCACGGGAGATCAGCTGGATCCTTAAAAGGTGGTGGGGAGCACTGCGCAGTAGCGCTGACAATACTTCACCTATTCACTTGGGTGTTTGTCGGTTTGTGCCGGAGCGTAAGATAAAGGCTTCTCTACACTAACCAGCTTAGTTGTTTGGAGTTTTTTTCATGCGCCCTTTTTGAACCTGACACCTCAGTGCTCTGTTGTTTATTAATGTTTATTATTATTATCTCTTTTATTCATTAAACATGAAACTCAGTCAACTGAACATTTAAAAATGTGTCAGAAATACCATTGACTGGTGCTAATGGTTGATACGGGTTGCTGCCAGCGTCCTAGGTATCAACCAAGTATCTTCTTAAAATATATGATGTTCCGAGTAGCGCAGTTTTTTGCAGTTCTGCTGGTGTTATTGCAGGAAGCTGCAATTTCTTGATGTGTTTTGTGAAATTCTTGGACATGGTACCAAGTGCCCCGATGACAATGGGTATCACTGTTACATGTTTCATCCATAGCCGTGTAGTTTCGATGGCCAGGTCGCGATATTTCGTAATTTTTTCCAGTTCTTTTTCTTCGACTCTGGCATCTCCTGGTACAGCGATATCAATAAACTGTACTCTTTGGCCCTCGACAACCGTGATATCTGGCATGTTGTGTTCCAAATGACGATCCATCTGTATTATTATTATTATTGTTGTTGTTGTTGTTGTTATTTGGCTCTGGGATTTTGTTGTTCCTTTTTAAATTGCAATAAGTAAATAACCTAGATTTACTATGTGGTACAATTTGGAAGGGAAAGGGAAAAGGAAAGGAAAGGGAAAGGGAAAGGGACTTTCCCAAACAATTCAAGTGTTAGAACAACAATGGCTTCATTTGGACATGAAAAGAAACTGTATTTTGATGTTATGTGTATTGTCCAGAGTGAAGCTTGGACTCATATTCTTCTTCTTTACTCCCTTCTACTTCGCTGGCATAAGTGAATAAAGTTAAGAAATGTTTGTATCCATTTTTTTTAACCTAAAGAGTACCCAGTTGATGCTTTACCAATCTGATTTACTTTGGATCATCTCCAGATATGAGATGTATTTCACCAAGTCACTAGATTGACAAATTTAAAGATACCCACATGGACTGTCAGTGCAATGGCAATGACTAAATATCTTAACAAGAATCTGCATGAAAGCAACAAAAAAGGTAAATAGTGGAGAACATTCTCAGATAATGTGCTCACAATCAAATCCTTCTACCTCACCAGAGAAGCATAGTATTGCAGGCAAACTCTGTCCACAGCCTGGAGTTCAGTCCTGACGGGACTCAAAGTTGACTCAGCCTTCCATCTTTCCGAGGTTGGTAAAATGAGGACCCAGATTGTTGGGGACAATATGTTGACTCTGTAAACCACTTAGAGAGGGATGTAAAGCACTATGAAGCGGTATGTAAGTCTAAGTGCTATTGCTATTGCTATAATAGCCCCTTCTCCATAATTACTAACTTCCTGGGCATTCTCCTTCCTGAGAAAGTCTCTTGTTCTTTCTCAAAAGAAAATAGTTCCTTTAGTCAGAGTAAGGAGAAGTTGATGCCAATTGAAAAAATATTACCTTCCTCTTTCTAGTATCTACTCCCCATCTTTTTAGCATCCTCCTATTGTGCTTCTCAGCATCTTTCCACCAGCCTACCTCCCATCTTCACAATGTCTTCCAGCTGCTGCCAATCCTACTGCTGACCTGCCTCCTAATCTTAGGGGGTATGTTTTACAGTAATTGTAAAAATGGCATGTTTTATTCAATATAGTATAAAATGACAGAAGGTGAGATGTGAGTTAGGGGGAAAAAACTAGTTCCCACAAGTCAGATCATACTAGCTAGATAACACTTCTGGGGAATGTTACTGGGCGGTGGATATTGTAATGCTTCTGGGCAGTATTAATAAAATAACATTTATAGGCACCCTTCAATTCGATCCCTGGATCATTTGAAATACACTTTTGGCTGACAGCTTTAGTACATCAATTTTATAATTATTTTTCTCAATATGCTTACATTAAATACAGTTCACTCTTTTTGGGTAGTTTTCCCATACAGATTATTTCTATTTCTACAGAATTAAGGATTCTCACCTCCGTGTATACAAATAGTTCTGTCCTATAGGGTATCCTATACCCTGTAGTAGGGTGCTGCGATTTTGACTGGACAAATTGTGTGAATGCACCTTGGAGAGCAGTCAGTGTGGTAAAGTGAGACTAAAATTGGATAAACCCAGGTTTAAGTCAGGTTCAAGGCAGCCTCAGTGATCTTACTGGGTGAATATAGGCTCAGCCTCAGAGCCTTACTATTGTGCAGGACAGAAGTGAAAGAGCTATGAGGGCTACTGGAGGAAAAATGCAACATAAATCTAATCAGTGGATTAGCCTTCTTCATCTTTGCATCTTCCTGATATTTGGATTTATTTGGAATTTGGAATTTTCAACAATAGTCATGCTACCTGGGAATTCTTAGAATTCAAGTCCATACTTCTAGAGCAGGGGTCCTCAAACTTGGCAACTTTAAGACTTGTGGACTTCAACTCCCAGAATTCTCCAGCCAGTTATGCAGGCTGGAGAATTCTGGGAGTTGAAGTCCACAAGTCTTAAAGTTGCCAAGTTTGAAGCCCTCTGTTCTAGAGGATCCAGAAGAGCCCTGGTGGTGCAGTGGTTACAATGCAGTATTGCAGGCTAACTCTGCCCACAGCCTGGAGTTCGATCCTGACTGGCTCAAGGTTGACTCAGCCTTCCATCCTTCCGAAGTCGGTAAAATGAGGTGACCCAGATTGTTGGGGGCAATAGGCTGACATTGTAAACCGCTCAGAGTGCTGTAAAGCACTATGGAGCCCCGCGGTGTATAAGTCTAAGTGCTATTGCTATCTCCAGCAAAACCTTGTAACCTCAAATTCTTCAGGAATTCTTCCAAGCATTCTGATGCTCAGAATGGCTGAGATGTTTAGATTATCAGTTAGGAACAGCACTGAATTTTTGTACTGTAGAAGTGTTCTTATCCCTCTCTATTATTAGAGAAATAACTCTAGAACGAACTGGATCTAAATACCTAATTTAGTAAAGTGTTCCTGTCAAACAAAGAGGGAAGAATGATGCCAACTGGGCTAATGTGCTAATTCAGTGCTGACCCAGGTGAATATAAAGCCTGCATGACCATTTCCCCTCACACACACCCATTATTCAATGCTGTGCAGTGAGAATTTTCACTGAGCCACATGATGAACTAAATGATTGTAATAACTTCCAGCAGTTAATGATAGTGTACCCCGTTTGTAATAATATTATAACTCAGTCACATAGTCCAAATATTATGCATAACAGAATGAGTAGAGTGGGAAATACGTATGACCCGCCACATTGATTGTAGCTGCTACATTTTAAAAGATATATTTTGATAACCTTCTCAAGAGCTACAGTGTAGTCTTTGTTAATATTTAAAATAATTTTCAACTGTTCAAGCTATCTTTTATAATCACAAGATTATCTCTGATTTGAAATAAGAAATTCAAATAGCTAAGTTCTGGGGTTTTTTAGAAATATTATAATACATTTTATTTGGTTGTATAAATTCTCTTAATAGTTATTCATAGCTGCATGTTGTTTTTAATAGGAGCATAGGAAATATTTAAAGAAATCTACTACTGGGCTTGAATAGAGCCGAGGTGGCGCAGTAGTTAGAGTGCAGCACTGCAGGCTACTTCAGCTGACTGCTAGCTGCAGTTCGGCGGTTCAGATCTCACCGGCTCAAGGTTGACTCAGCCTTCCATCCTTCCGAGGTGGGTAAAATGAGGACCCAGATTGTTGGGGGCAATATGCTGACTCTGTAAACCGCTTAGAGAGGGCTGTAAATCACTATGAAGCGGTATATAAGTCTAAGTGCTATTGCTAGTGCTAATATTAGTATCTTTGTTTCTATTACTAGGTTAGGATGGCTACTTCCTAAAAAAAAGTTTGCCCCAGAATACTTTTTAAATCCAACAGCAAATCATGTGTACTACATTTATGTGATGGTTAACGTGTTGTATATCTTTTTCTCATAACCTTGATATCAATCACCATTTCCCCCCCCCACCCCCTAAATATTTTAATTTACTAAGAGAGGAAAAATGTAATTGGTAACTTCTTGTATCAGAATGTCTCCAGATGTTTTCATCAAATGCGATGTGGAGTTCTGGAGAAACTAGCTATGAAATACAGTATATACTACTCAGTGGATGTTAGAGTAATGGAAATGTCTTTATAAACAATCATTCCATCATTGGTGATATCATTTTATACTTCTTATTGAACCACTGAACAGTGTTGTTTGGTGGACCTTTCATGTCAGTTGAAGTAGAGTCAGGTTAGAGATAAGATCAACACTGGCAATCCTTGTCAGTAGAAGGTCAAGTAAGGGAAGGTTTTTGTGACAGTTCTTCCCAAATGTAGGCAACCAGAGCCTCACGGGGGCATGGAAAGGAGGCAGAGTGTCAAGTATGAAAATTGACACTAAAAATTGACACTAAACTGAGAATCAAGCGTTTACATTTGGGAATGAGAAGCTACAGCATGTGTAAAAGTTCTTATTGGATCTGACAGAAAATTCTCTTAATAGCTACACATACATTAGCATTAGTTTTAAATAGGCGAATATGGAATAATTGCAGCAGGCCAACCAAAATAAGATTGTTTTAAAAAATATGTTTGTAGCACTCCTATAATCATTTACCTGGAGTATGTCCTATAGAACTCAATAGAGTTTGTTTCTGAGTTCACCTGCCTTGCACTCTGTAATAGATCATCATATTCTTTATAAGAATAATAATTTATTGGCACACTTTGTTAACAATAGTTGGTTATTACAGTATGTAATATTATAATAGCAATAGCAATAGCACTTAGACTTATATACCGCTTTACAGTGCTTTACAGCCCTCTCTAAGCGGTTCACAGAGTCAGCATATCGCCCCCAACAATCTGGGTCCTCATTTTACCCACCTCGGAAGGATGGAAGGCTGAGTCAACCTTGAGCCGGTGAGATTTGAACCGCTGAACTGCAGCTAGCAGTCAGCTGAAGTAGCCTGCAGTACTGCACTCTAACCACTGCGCCACCTCGGCTCTTTGTAGTATGTAGTATGCAGGTACAATTCTTTAAAAAAAAAACCTTTTCCTTCCAACTTCTGTTTAATACTGTTTAATTTTTATAGTTATTATTCCTAGCATTTTAGTTTCAGGTTCTCTTGAATGAAACATTAAACTAGTTCTATATTTTAATTGCACTTTGTTGCAATACTGAAAGTATAAAGCAGCAGTGAGTTTTGCAAGGAGGAACTTCCCAGAAAATTGCCATAAGGCTCCTGATGACATCTGTGTTTCAGAATGTCAAAGATTTAAAAAGAAATTTAAGAGGAAAAGAATGAAAAACGCACATTCCACTTATACATCGTATAAATGTAGTCTTTTTAGACATTACAGTATTGCATAAATATAGACTATATACTCTATTATGCTTTGGTTCTGATCCTAGCATACATATGGAGTCTATGAACTTTTATAGATTAATTTTTTATTCCTTTACATAAAGTGTGGATAAAGTTACCTTTTTTACTCATTTTTATGATAGCATTTGAAACTTCTCATGCTAAGGTTCTTTTAAACCATTGACTAACTGAGTTGTTATATTAATTCATTTAAATTTGATTCATGTCTGTAAGCTTATAGATATGGGGGTTATATTGCCTTGCATAAACCATGAATATGTCCCACTGCCTATAGGGGAAGTGCCCCCAAGTTGCATTCCACATTGACAAATGGAATTGAACCTGCAGTTTTCCAATCTGCATTATTCTTGTCCATATTCTTGAGTTAATTAATGAGAAAGGATTATGGCTGAATTGACCAGTGGTTTCTGGAAATATGAAGGGCCAGTGCTTGCCACCACTATACCAGTATACCAGCAGCTATATCAAGGTGTTATCAGTTCACTAAATTGATATTGGTGTAGCTTAAAACAGGATGGCTGAAAATTACATTATTAAAACAAAGAACTACAAAACCATCCTAGACAGGTACAAAATTTTCATATAAACCCATTTGAACTATTTATGACATATTACTTGGCTAGGAACCATGGTTTTTTGTCAGTTGTTTTGAGTTACTATTCTTCTGAGTCCCAGAAAGCATAGTCAATGTCTAGGGATTATAGAGTTTTAGTCTAAATATGTGGAGTTTATCAAACTGTCTCTAACCCAATACAGACTCGTAGTCTAAACGTGGTCTTACCATAACAGTATAGATTTCTGTATGTATGGCAACATGTTTCATTTTTGTTGTTCTGATTAATTGATGTCATAGTGCAGGATAAAAGAGCTAAAAGTTAGCTTGTTGAATGGGGAAAAAACTTGCTTAATTGTGTACTGTGTTGCCTTCATACTCAACAGATATTCACAATATGAGTATAATGATAGCCTAATAGAAGTTGATTACTTATCTCATCTGAAAAATGAGCTTGTTGTAAAACTGCCTATCAGATAGTTCCAAAGTACCATTCTTCACAAGCCCATATTTAACACAGCAATATTTGCATGCAAACCATCTCTTCTCATTTACCATTTGTCACTGAGATAGCAAATTACATTCATCAAAATCCATTCATTCTCCCAGTATCGCTGAATACAGGATTATCTTGGCTGTGTCAGCTGCCCTATGACTGGTAACAATGAAAAATGGAGGTCGACATGCATCTTCAAGAGACAGTGCGTATCAAGCTGGAAAGATTAATGGAGCTGATGTCATCATGTTTGTATGGTATAAAAATGAATTCTAGAAACTGATGGATCTCTTGGTAACAATGAATGCATTTTAAGCTGCTCCCCTGCTGCCCCTTGGCTGATGAATTTTAGTGGCCATCATCAAAAGAAATATACTGAGATATTTTATTAGAAAGAAAAAACTTTGCATTGATCCCTTGGGTGGGGCGACAGCCTCCAGTATTGACCTGGCAGGAGCAATGTTTCAACAATTGTCTAGTGCAAGCTCTTTGTTATCTTAGCTGCAGTGCCCAAATTATCTCCTGTAATACAAATTGGCTAGTAACACTGTAGTGAACGAACCTCGTTCTTAATAAATACGTCAAACTGAAAGGAAAAAGCAGAGGGGAAATACCTTAAGAATCTCAGTCTTTTATTACTAATAATCATAACAAAGATGTTAATATTTCTGTGTGAGCCAGACGTAAACTATGGGAACCCCTTTCCTCTTGACCCTAGTAACATTTGGAAGCAGGAGAATGACTGATTCTCCAGTAATGGTACTGCTCTCATCGAATAGTGATTAATTGCAGTCTACTAACAATTGGTAATTAATTTCTGAATATTCACAAATACGTCTGTTCTTACAAACACTTATAAAAGTGTCTTTGATCAAATGATCCTTTAAATGGTGTGCATGTGAAATTCTGAAAAGCTGGCTTAAGGATGATCCAAATGCTTGTGTGTACTTATCCTTGTAGAATAATATCAAAATGAATGAAAAAATAATGTATTTCCCTATAGATGTGTTGAGGGGAAGTTTTGGAAATGTTGCTGTTTCTATAATGTGGGCAGAAATATTTGGAAAGATGTGGACTCTCTGCTTTGGCTGATGGACAAAACCCTGGTTAGCTGCTGAAAGTCATCTGGTGAATAGGTGGCCATGTAAATTCAGTAAGAGGGAAGGAAGGAAGGAAGGAAGGAAGGAAGGAAGGAAGGAAGGAAGGAAGGAAGGAAGGAAGGAAGGAAGGAAGGAAGGAAGGAAGGAAGGAAGGAAGAAGGAAGGATACTGCCATTTCTGTTTATAAAAAGTAGCTACAGTAATTCCTCACCTCTTCGTTTATGTAGAATCCACTGTGTCTACTAACACATTATAGGTGTTCTGTTCCTTAACCAGAGTGGTTCTGTTCATAATCCCAGTCAGCCATGCTCCCTCCCACCAGATATTATGTAGAAGTCTCATATAGCTCATTTCACTCTCCTCTGCTCTCAGTTTTCCACTGTTCAAGTTAACATTCACCTCCTGATAACTACCATGTATGTTTGCTTCTTAGTGAGCCCAACTAATTGCCGGTCCCTCTTTATGTTGTGTGTTGTGTTATCTCTTGGTTTTCTCCTATGCAAGGAAAGTCCCAAACTGTTCTGTGTCTATGGCTTCATATGGAAACAGCATTCCCATAACTATGAGTTAACATAACATAATTCTAGAATGCGTCTCT
Source organism: Thermophis baileyi (assembly GCA_003457575.1). Taxonomy (NCBI): domain Eukaryota; kingdom Metazoa; phylum Chordata; class Lepidosauria; order Squamata; family Dipsadidae; genus Thermophis; species Thermophis baileyi. The sequence continues at coordinate 10,521,452 of QLTV01000974.1, forward strand.
TTCTCTGTAGTTCTTAGACTTGCAAAAATGTTGCAAGAGAAAATATTTCAGGGACCTTCGTTTGGTTCCTATCATTTTGTTATTGACCTAGTGCAGTACCCAGGATGGTGTTCATCAGCTCTCAGATATTTCATTTGATCTGGATAATAGTATCCTGCCTTCAGGATTACTGATTAGCCAGTGGGAGTTGTTCTCATGATGCATCACATATATCTTGCTTCATTTCTGAGTACCTTGCCATTCAATATCCTGTTATAGTTATAGAGTGTTATGAAGCTGAAGGACTCCATTTAGATTTTGTGGTCCACATTAATCTTTTTGGTCATAATAAACACTGGGTAATTGTTTTCCCTTTTTGCCTCAACAACTTAATTATATTTCACTGTGGGCTAAAAAAAAGGATCCTGATAAAATATAACATTTTATAACTTTTCACAGAGCCTTTCACCTTCCTTCCTTCCTTCCTTCCTTCCTTCCTTCCTTCCTTCCTTCCTTCCTTCCTTCCTTCCTTCCCTCTTACTGAATTTACATGGAGGCATAGAATCAACTGTCCTGCTAAAATGTTCATAATTTTACATCTCATTTTATTTCTCCTCATCTTTCCTTTTTTTATTACTAAAGTGGTAGAACCATTCGTCATCAGGTTAAATATTGATTCCCACAAATAGTTTCTCCCTATCTAGATCAGACAGAAAGACAAGTTTATAGCAACTGTATTGAAGGCTTTTGGGCATATGTGTATGAATTTTAATTGCCTCCATAACTCCTGCATAAGTATCACTGCGCACACCTATTGAATTTATTTCAAGCTTGAACCCGTTTGCACCACTAAAGCAAGGTCCTATGCCTGCTATAAACTTAAAGTTTAAATTTTGATCTAGCATTTGTCCTTCCCCACTAGAAGACCACCTTCAATGTAGTTCTTATTTACGTGGGATTTCTTGGTGAATTGGAAGTTATGGTAAAAGAAGTTGACTTTGCACAGGATCTGTCCTGGCTTCAATATAAATTTAAAAATTTAGCTGACCACTGTGCACCCCATAGCAGACTGTTTGTTTCAATTATTTATACTATATGTCATAGGAAATATAAAAGCTCCAACCAGGTGCCATACTCTGAAATTGTTGCTATGGGGTTTTACCATACATAGCACTACAGAATTTTAGGGTGTGTTTTGTACAACCTAGCGTATTTTGCTGCATGAATTAATTTGTCATCCGTGCCTTCAATTTCATGCAGAATTAGAACAGTAGCTATCATAGATGTATTACTCTGAAATAGAATCTTTGAAATGATGCAGGGCCTTTCAAAATTCTCCATCCAAATTGTGCAGAGAAGAAATTAGTCAAAAATTTTTTTCAAGGGCAGGCCTCCTGGACCAAAAGATTAGTAGTCAATGGTCTCCCCTGGTATTTAACTGAAATGTAGGAAGCCAAGGATGCTATGCAGACCACTGGAGATATGCTTGTATAATGAAAAACAAAATATTCACTCATACTCCTAGGCTGACTTGTACTTTGTAGAAAGAATACAGAATATTATATTCTGATGCATATCAATTGTGGCATACTGAGATTAAGCAGGAAAAATTCCATTTGAGAACTGCAGTGAATTTTTCTCTCTCTTTTCCTCTGTGTATTTACTGTATGAATATAAATTTGCTGTTACTATTACTGTTAATGCTATTGTATTACCTCAACTAGTACTTGAGATAAAGGCAAAACCAATTACAAAGAAGAATAGCTATTCGTTTTAGAAGTATATTTCAATTTCATTATTTATTCGTTGGTCCTTCTATACAAAATGCCCCAGGAAATAATAGAACCATGAATGCAACTCAGTCCCCACACTCAAATTACCATAGCATACATTTTACAAGGAATTGTAGGAGATAACTCGTCATCTGTCAATAAACTCTCATTTTTCATAGAATAATAGTTACAGTACACAGCTAAAATCATAACTTCACTAAGTAATCTCAGAAGGTAAGAAAATTAACTTGAAAGTCATAGATTTCATTTTTCTTAATCTTAGTAGTCTCTAGAGCTTGGTTCTATATACCAGCCAATGCTTCATGATGAGATAGAATTAAAAGTTTTGTATCTTAGTCACTGTTACATCCACCTTTTCATTTTTAAATCTAATTCAACAGGGTTGCTTATTGTTAATTAAATCCCTTCTTTTACAAAGTTGTCTTTTCTTTTTGTGCAGTCTGCTATCCAATTATTGATCATAATGAAGGGGTAGAGTCACCATCAATAGAAAATGTTGTTGCAATGTGTCATTAAAATATAGGAACTTTTAAGATGCTTTATAATTTAGCTTGTCACAAGTTCTAAACTTAGCAGGATGCCTAGATTTAGAAAACATCAGTACTGATCCAAGGCCTATTAAAGTCAATCAACAAATTCCCTTTGGCTTCAGTAGGCGTTGAACCAAAACGACTATAAATGTGGTAGGAATAAAGAGATACAGCAATTTTCTGGAGTTAGCAATTATTTAGTGACATGTGCTTTTACCAGTAAGGTCCACCTAAAAATGCTTTACTATGTTTGTATCTGAATTCTTTTAAATGATAGGTTGCTTCAAAAGATAGGCAGATGCCCTGTTATTTGTTAAAAGGAAAAATTATGCCATGTATAATGACTTGTTCAGAAGCCCCTTACTGTAGACAAGAGATGAGATCGAGTTATGATTGTTGGATCTCAATTTGTTTACTTTCTGTTACTGATAAATGGATGCAATATTCAATACTTATTCTGCCTGTTATCTTTGAATAACAATAAGAAAAGAATTGCCATGTGCGTTGGAATGTGGAAACCATAAGCTTTATGGATCAATACAAGAGCTGTGCGCTGTGCATAATGCAAAACTAGAAGAAACCAAGTATTAGATCTGGGCAGCAACCAGGAACTAGGGATCACAAATCATAACCCTAACTACAGGTAGTCCTCGACTTACAACTGTAATGGAACCCGCCCATTACTGTCAAAGCTGAGGTCTATGTTAAATTAATCATGTCATTAATGATCACTCCATCCTTGCTCTCCCCAATGCATTCGTTAAATGAATGCATCGGTCTTTAAGTAGAGAATGGGTTGTCTCGGATGGGGGAGACCACGGGAAGTCTAGTGCAGGCACCTGCATTGGGCCTCCCCCCACCCTCTGAGATATTCCATGCTTTGCTTCCTGCCCCTTGTGTTCCCCACAGCCCTATAGGCCTCTTCACCCCATCACAACTGCACACTTACCTTTCAAAGATATCCAGAGCTTAGGAAATTGGAGTAGGGAAGATTGCTCCATTGCTGGGCCACATGGCACAATCATGGGGAAGAAATCCTGCTGCTTTTGCTTTCCTCACTATGCTTTGCTCCCCTGCTAGTTACACTGGGGGAGCAAAGCATAAGAGGAAAGCAAAACCGGCAGGATTTTTTCCCTATGATTTTGCCACGTGGCCCAGCAATGGCTCAGCAATGAAGTGGCCTTCCTTACCCTGATATCCTGAATTCTGGAATCATTGAAAAGTAAGTGAGCTAACATTGATTGAGGTGGGAGGAGTGTGTGGAACCCAGTAGGTTTGCAAAGCAAGCCCAGTGCATTTGGGGACCGAGCAGGGCAGGATGGGGGGAGAAATACAGTACCATAGGTGGATGTGCTACAGTGTCTCTGTGATGTCACAAGGGTGAATGACGGGGGCTCTGCAGGAATTGTAACTTTGAAACAGGTTCATATATAGCTTTGCGGGGGGGTGTTGTAACTTTGAACAGTCGTTAAATGGCCCATCATACTTCGATGACTACCTGTAATAACTTCAGAAAAGGTGAAAAATCAAGAAGCAGGACCACAAGACAAATAAGGATCAAGACTGGAGGGAAAAGGGGGGAAACTATTTATATCAGTGTATTTCTTGAGCATCTCCTTTCTGCTCAGAACAATCTTAAAGTATATCTAGGATAGAGGGTATCTCTCTAGAATTACATGGTTTTTCATGCAGGGGGTCTGCCACATGGGTACATTTGCAATGCGTGTCTTAAATACATATAGTTTTTGTTATATCTTTGAAAGACTGTGATTGTTTAGTCTCATATAATGAGACAGAGTTAGGAGTTCCTTTGCTGGGCAATCTCCTTTTGCATCCTTGTCCCTTTTTTTAAGTTTCTAGATCGGGGTCCTCAAACTTGGCAACTTTAAGACTTGTGGACTTCAACTCCCAGAATTCTCCAGCCAGCTATTCCCAGAATTCTGGGAGTTGAAGTCCACAAGTCTTAAAGTTGCCAAGTTTGAAGACCTCTGTTCTAGATTCTTCTTTTGGATCTTAGTGATTTACCTACATAGTTGTACTTGTGTGTGTATATGTATGATTGCATTTGTATGCCATCAAATCCAAGCAAAACAAGGATACATTTCAGTTTGTGCTGGTTTAAATATCTCAGTTGGGAATTTATCTCTCCTAAATTATATCCACCTGTTACATCAAGTCTCCTGAAATCTGATGATGTCAAGAAAAAATGTCTGAGTACAAAAACTTTCCCCCTTCCATTCAGTCATGTCTGATTCTGAGACTGCCTGGACAATTCCTTGCAGTTCACTTGGCAAGGTTTTTCAGAAATGTTTGCCATTGCTTCCTTCTTGGGGCTAGCCAGAGGTCACCCAGCTGGCTTTGTGCTCCAGGCAGGACTAGAGCTCATGGTCTCCTGATTTCTAGCCTGTTGCCTTAACCACTACACCAAACTGGCTCTCCAGAAGAGTAATACTCTATCCTTAAATAGACTCTGAATTACCCAGGAGGGAGATGATCAATAAAATCTGTTGTCTGAAGCTGTGAAGGTGCCTCCTAAGTGAAAAGTGTACCCAGTTGAATTTTCTTTTTCTTTTGCTGCAGTGCTGTTCGTTTATGACCTCTTTGATCTACCTATTCATAGCCATGAAGCTAGCAAAATTTAATCAAGGCTGCAGATAAAGGGGGAAAGGGGACAGGAGATAGGAAATGCACTTTTAATAGTGAACTCCAAAATGAGAGCTGTCAGTCAAGAATAATGCCTTCGTGGTTTAGCTTCTTTAAGCTTCCCCAAATGAATGGCTCTCTTTTCCTTGGCTGTAGAGATTGCGATGAGACCCTTATAGCTGGTTGATGAGCCTAGTCAAAATTAGTATCTCTATATTCTTGTACTCTCTTCTGTAAAGGAGAGAGCACGAAACATCTAATCAATGTGGCATTTCAAAAGCTCAGGAATAGAAAGATTTTATTTGTAGAATAAGCTGTACATCACAAAATCCAGTACCAAGAATCCTGTTGGTCTATTGTTAAGGTACCATCCAAGTGATTCTCCCCCTATGACCACTTAGGTCATTTGTTTTGGAACGGAAGTGATAAAGAGCAAGAGTCTTTTTCATCGATTAAGGCCAACCTAGTTTATCAGGCTCGCTTGGATAAAGCATTCCCTGACTGGCAAGATGCAGGAATATAGTTTAATTTCAATTTATTATCTGCCAACACATGCCATTCAATCAGATAAACACAGTATCCGAGCTGTCATCACAGCATCTTATGCATGCTTAAAAATAGGATGCTTTCTTCACACATTTGGAAGGAATTAATTCATATATAGATTATATATGCAAAGGCCACTTTAAAAGTTTTATGGGGCTGAAAAACTTTGTATTCTAAAAAAAAAAGTTTCCCTATAACTCTGGAAATGAAAAACGTGAAAAAAGCTGATACTGACTCACCAAATATCTGTATATAAGTGGCCATGGGCACATAAGTGCAGTTTATAAAATGTGAATGTGTCTGTGTGGAGTACATGTTTTGTTGAAAAAACATTAGAATTCAATGAATGACTAAAAACATCATTTGGAAAACTAAATGTTAGTAGCAAAGAAAATGCTTCCCTAGGAAGAAAAACGCAAACACAACATGTTCAACTGTGAAGACTAGATAACATCAGCGTGGGTGTGTGGGAAGGAGAGACATAGCAGCTATGATATTATGCAAAGTAACAGCATGGAGGAGTTATGAGAATGGCAAGAAAAAAGAAATAAGTTTGGTATTGTTATGGAGGAAAGAATCCAAGAAACTTTGCAAAGGAGGTCATGTGTGATGGGATTAGAGATAGAAACATCCTTCTAACCCATTGCTGTCTAATCAGGAATCTTGCTACCTAATTCCAATGTGACCTATTCATATAATGAGAATGTTCCAACAATGTGAATCAATTATCCAGACACTGGACATCATGAGGTGAGGTCCACATAAGAGCTCTCTACATGTTGACAGTTGACCTAACTGTCATTGAGCCCAGAATTACTGTTGAAAGTTGTGGTGGTCATTAAGCGAGTAACCATGTGACCTCATCCAGTTTCACCTCCTTTGTGCAGTAGCTGCTAAGCAAACATTCTTAAGCCAATGCAGTAGTTGTTAAGCAAACCTATTTTTCCCAATGGGCATTTTTTGCCAGAAATCAAACAAATGCCAGAAACTGGCGGGAAAAAAAAGCCAAAAATTGCAGTCAGCTGACTGCAGGATGCTGCAAACAACCAGTTGCCAAGTGCCCACAATGTGATCATGTGTCTCTGTATGTGTGTGCGTGTGTGCACGTGGCCACTGGAACTTTGAAATTGGGTTGTAAGTAGCTCAAGAGAGGTTTGCTCTAACTTTGAATGGTTGCTAAGGGATTGGTCATTAAGCAAGGACTGCCTATAGTTATAAGGCGGGGGGGGGGAGGTTCACAAATCCAGTAACACACGTTGTTGATGTTTCTTGGCACCTTGAGATAATGGGGTTTTGGCAGTCAGTTGAATCTCATTGAAGCAGGATTGATAAGAATAAGGATATGGATAGATCAGTTTCAGATGAAATATATAAGTGTGGAAGAGCATTCTCATCTCTGTGTATATGCACACTGTGCCAATGAATAGCGTACTGACAAGCCAGCTGTGGGCATAGACATACAGAGAGGAATGACAATTTATTTTTATATAGTGAGTGAAACTCATCAGCAAATCTTTGACTCTTGTTTCCAGGTAACCATTGTTGTATAGCTTACAGCAGGGGTCAGCAACCTTAAACACTCAAAGAGCCACAAAGGTCCTAACCGGAAGCCCCCCGTTCAATTCTGGAGCTGACCGGAAGTCCGATTCCCCTACCATAGAGTCTCCTCCTAGCGCGGCGTCCTTTTCCTCTGCCGACTGGAAGTCTGGTTCCCCCACCATAGAGTCTCCTCCTGTGCAGCGTCCTTTTTCCTCTACCTGTCCTAACCGAAAGCTCTATCAATTGTGGAGCTGATTGGCGACAGGGAGCCACAGCAGAGGGATGAAAGAGCCACATGTGGCTCCAGAGCCGCAGGTTGCTGACCCCTGGCTTACAGGGTTTACCAAAAGTCAGTCCTCATAGACAGTTTATTCTATGAAATCTATTAAATTTTTGAATTGGTAGCCATTTTTTAAAACACATTATCACTCACTTGACGCATGACTGTTGAACATTCCTAAGTGCAGTAACATTTTCTCTGAAGAAATATTAATTGTTAAAATTAATAAAAGACATTGTGATTGACTTTTGGTACATCCTGTATTTATTTATTTGAGCATTTTTTTTTTGGCAAAATAAATGGCTTTCTTTCAAAGAGAAGGAAATTCAGAATCCCAGAATCAATGTTTTATTTCAAATTGCAAACAAAGTATGACAAAGAATAAGATTAAAAAATGGTAGTCCTTATTAAGAAATGGATCTTATATTTTCCATACAGAGATCTTTACCAAAGTTGTAAAATTCAGCTAGATTGTCAGTCCAAATATAAAACCAAACTTGCAGGAAAAGTAAGCAGAGAACTGAGAGGGAGTAACCCAGGTTCATCCCCATTGGGACGTGTAATCCTGCTGAATGTTATTTCTACTTCTGATGCACTTGTAAAAACTTTTCCGGACTGGTGGAAAGACCCCATTTAACTCATAATTGAATTGATAGTTAGCGTACATAACCCATCATCCAATATCAAGTTAATGACTTGATATCCAACCCACCTGGGATCTATGATTGCTCTCTTGATTCTTGATTCATTGCTCTTTTTCACTTAGAGTTGAGTTGCTATCCCTGTGTCGTTATGAATCTTATAGATCTTCTCTGACCCATTGGCTGGATTCAGATAAACATATTTTCAGCCCTTTTTCTGTATTTGATGAACATGTTCTGTGCCATCATATGTACAAGTAAATTATACAACCACATCTTCCTAATTTGGGTAATTTAAGTAGCTTTTTTGAAGTCCATCATAACTTTGTAGTTAAACAACTGGTTGTTAAGGGAGGCCTGTCTGTAACAGTTTTTAAGTTATACAATTAATTGTTATACAATTAAGTTATACAATTAATTGTATAACTTAAAAACTGTTACAGACAGGCCTCCCTTAACAACCAGTTGTTTAACTACAAAGTTATGATGGACTTCAAAAAAGCTACTTACCACCTGTTCTTAAAGTTACTGCTGCACCCCATCCCTCACAGTCACATTATTGCATTTGGGGCACATTTACTACTAGTTGTAGTGTCCCACAGTCATGAGTCTGATTTGCAATTCCAGCAGAAACTGGAAAAAATGTCCATTGGATATGTTGGATTCGCTTAACAACCACGTTGTTTGCTTAACAACCACACGATACACTTAATGACTGAGGTGTCTTGCTTAATAGCTCTTGTAAAAATTGTTATAAAATAAAACATGGTGACCCTCTTAACAACCACAGTGATTTATGACCCAAATTCCAAGCTCAGTTATGGTCATTAAATCAAGGTGCATCTGTATATGCCACAAGCTCATATCTAAAGTATCAGCCAATATTCCAGTCCTTTTGCTATAGCACCACAATTATCAAATCAAAATCAAATCTTTATTACAGTCAAAGGCCAACAAAACAATTATCAATACACAATGACCAATAGCACCCTCGATTAATAGGTTATAAATATAAACTACCATGTGCATTTATTCATTATTTTATTTTATATTTTCAAAATATTTTATATTTTCATCTCCCCTATAAGGTGACTCTACATAACAGGGTATTGTCATCTTTTTTGTGTATAAAGAGCCCAAGTCTTTTTTTTTTTAAATTGTCTCCATGGTGATGCAACTTCCCTGCATGTCAGCTAATGAAGAGAATAAATTGAAGCTAAATATCGCAAGATGGGAATGTTCAGTGGGAGGGGGATATTATTACAGGAAAGTGATACAAGGGGTTTCTAGATGGGGTTTCACTTCCCCAAAATAAACTAGAAATGCTTCTAAAATTTGATCTCAAGTTTCTCAGAGTGAAGCAGCATGTCATGTGAAACAGTTGTGTACATCTGCTAGCTTCTATTGTTACTTACAGGAATATGCTCTCTGTGAACCTACATTTGTATCTTATCTAGAAAATTCACTTAGTGTGACATTCAGCAACCAGATTGGTCTATGTGAGCCGCCCCCCCCCCAATTACTTTGCCCCTATTTGGAAAGCATCACACTGATTGTGAGTGCATATCTGAATGAAATATCTTTAAAGCTTGGCTCCAGGTTACTGAGAAAACAGTTTGTTCAAGATTATTCCCTCCTAACTCCATTCATTCAGATCCTCTGAAGAAGTTCATCTTCAGATGGGTGGACCTATACTCAAGCCTTCTCTAGAATTGTCCATCAAATTGAAACAATTAACCTCCTTGTATGCAGAATAACAGAGTTGGAAGGGACCTTAGAGGTCTTCTAGTCCAACCCCCTGCTTAAGTAGGAGACGCTGTACAGTTTCAGACAAATGGCTTTCCAATCATTCAATCAATCATTCAGTCAATCAAAACCATTCAAAAACAGTCTTTTAATTGATTATGATTTTGACGTAATATTTAATGTTTATTAACTCTGATTTTATGCTTTTATGGTAAGCCACTGTGAGACTTTTGGCAACTGGTGGTTTAAACATTTAATATGTAAATACAGTTTAATTTGATCCCCTTCTTTATTTTTCAGTGAATCCTTTGAGTAAAACTTTTTGACACAGAATTGCTTGCCAAAATATTCTTGTTAAGAGCTAATTATTGTATAAAGTTTGTGCTTTTTTACATGCTTGGCTTTACTTGAGAATTTCCTCTTTATGAACTGTTTTATTTACTACTCATTCTGGCTGCCATCTGGCTGCCTTACTCTGCTCTTCTTTATTTTGTTTAACCATCACTAGTTTAAAAGCAGGTAGGCTTAGATAATTAAGGACAGTATACTGTAGAAGGTTTTCAAAAGTCTTTCCAGAATAGTAAACAGTCCTGCGGAAACATCTCCAATGACCTTGAATGGAGGTTCCATTTTTTTAACCCAAATCCCTGAGAGGCAGCTTTTTTAGGACCCATCCATGCATTTTAAAATTATGATAAGCAGGTAGATTAATATTCGAGCCAAAATGTTCAAGGTGGATTGCCTAAGCAGCTATCTGTTGAAAAGCAACTCTACATGGAATTGGCCTTATGAAGGCAAGTTTGTTTTCACTTATTTATTTAATCAGTGTACATGGCGGTTCCAGAAACAGATGTTTCCAGTATTGCATACAGAGTTAGCATAAATGGAAAAACAGCTCCCTAAATTTCATACTGTTACTTGAAATGATCCCTTTGACCCAAACAATAAATCTTTGTGTGTGGTTTGGGACCTCTGGACTGCTATGGTATGAACATATGCAAACATATCCATCAAAAGTTATAACCAAGTGTTTCATTTATTGATGATGATGATGATGATGATGATTGATGATATTTAAAGGCCAAAATAACGCCTTGTTAAGATAATCTCTTTTTTCCCCTTCAGATGGACCGTGTCATTTTTTGTGTATTTTTGGAAGTTGACTACAAAATTTATAAGAAGAAAATGAATGACTTCTTCCCAACAGGTATATCTATTTGTTTCTTTGAACACCAACTCTTGCCCTCCAGATATTGTCTGTACATATGCCTACATTGTTTATGTTTTCATAGGTCCTCTAAATGATTTATCCTTTTACATTTATTCATATATAAAAAGCATACAAAATGAAATAAATTTTGTTGTATGGTAATTAGACCTGTGCAAATCAGCATTGGTGACTCAGTTTGGACATTCAGTACTGAAAGAGGGAATTATTGGATATGATTGTGTGATAAGAGAGTTGAGGCAAAATTATTCGAGCCGTTAGAAATTTAAAATTCACTCAGAAAATGTTTTATCCATGGGTTAAAATGGAAACATGTGACATATCTGTATCTGCTTCTTTATTTTTGGCACTGCATTGCGTTTTTTTAAAAAGTATTCAACCTGAGTCTTTTTTAAGTCAGTGAAAGACAGCAAAGCAGCATCAAAATTGTTCAGCATCAATGCAAACTGTTTCTCCTTCAACTTAAAAAAAATAAAAAAAAATTCAAAAACTGTAAGCAGTAAAACATTATTTTCCTTTGCTTTTCTGGAACATCAAGCTTGGCATGATGTTCAAATGTACCCAAGGACATGCTCTTGTGGAGTCCTTCCTCTCACGTTTGAGAGTGACGGGATATCAATTGGGTTGGCTTTGATGGTTTTGAAGGACCTTCATCCACATTGGCTTGACTGGGATACCAAGCTGGATAGGACACCATGGTAAAGCTAAGTCTATTTGGGCAGAAATCAGAAGAATGAGTATTGATTAAAGCTGTAGCATTAGTGTAACTTTGCTATCTTGAGAGTATAAGGAAAGTTGGCATAGCAAATTTGACCCTTCGTGGGAAAGACCCTCTTATCATCTGCAGTATTCAATTGGGTCCAGATTTATGGCCTGCTGGAAATATTCTCATACTAGAGAATATAGCAGTTTAGAGTTTAAATGTTGGATCCTTAATGTTCTTTGAGCTTGGTTGTTTTCCTGCATTTGTGTCATTGCCAGGCTAGGTAACATCATCACTGGAAATATTCTCTATTAATTACTTGATCAAGGCAGCAGAAACAGGATGATACAGTAATATACAACATCATAACAAATAAGCATACTATGAGGAAAGGGGCTGGCCCAGAAAAAGTGGGCCAAACTTTAAAGTCTTGTGACAAATTGTCCTTGAAGGATTACCCTTGCACATATGCCTTCATAATTAAGTCATTAGCTTAAGAGTTTATGGATGGCCTTGGAATTTTTTAACATATTCCCCATGCAGGGGTGGGTTCTAACTTACCTCACTGCCAGTTCGCTTCCTCCCGTGCCGCGTGGCCATGCCTCGTGGCAGCGCACGCGCTTTGCATGCGCGCGCATGCGCAGTGCCAAAAAATAAAAATAAATTAAAAAAAAAAGCCGAAAACAAGATGGCAACGCATGCGCAGTGCCGGAAACTCGGCGGTGCCCACGGACCGGCACTGACCAAACCAGATCCATGACATCACTGTGACATCCCCAGCGGGTCACTACCGGTTCGGACGAACCGGTCCGAACCGGGAGGAACCCACCTCTGTCCCCATGGGACACATGGGTTTCTGGAGTTTTAAACATGGAGTATTTATCTCTAAATCATTCACCAAGGCAAGGCCTTCTTTTTCATCAAACACAACTCTATTTGCCTGCTTAGAGCAAGGGGGGGGGGGAGTTGTATCATTAAAAGATTATATGTTTAGCATGGCACAGCAGTTTTACAACTAATTAACATGGTTTTGCATCAAGGCTTATAAAATAAATGCTTAACATGCTATTTGGGCCATATGCAAGTGTGAGTTGTTCATTTCAGATACCTTTAGATGGCTTCAGCAGCAGTTTTCCGTTTGTATTCCACTTAGTTTTTTTTCTGTCTCATTTGATAGATATTTGAGCAGCTAACCTGAGATAACACCACCTTCTACCACAAATCATAACTTATTTTGGGATAAACAACTATATCAGTGCATATACTCTTGAAATAGATTTATATAGGTAAAATCTTACACCTAATGATGGGAATATCTATGCAGTGTCTTACATAACAAGCTTTCTGTCACTTTGCAGAAGTCTGTCCATCTAACAAAGAATTTATTATTCTGACACAATTGATTTTAAGTATTTCTTGGCTCTGAATTCCACAGATTCTGTCTCAGTAGAAACTGGAATCATAGTAAAGTTTAGAATCTTGCTTGGTTTCTATCACACAATGACAGCAGCAAGTTCTCTCTTCCTCTACCTCAAATTCTTTTATTTCAAGGGCTATGACCAAATGCTTTTTCATAGAGACTTTCTATATTTGATTTACTAATACTGTCATCCAAAATACCTAAACTGTACAAGGGATATTTCCTTTAGCATAAGTTTCAGTCAGTACATGTAATAAGCGTTGGCCTGGTAACTACAATACTCATTGTTGAGACATCAGAGCTGCCCGAATCATACAGAGTTTAAAAGGTTTGAGGTAAGCATGTATTCTGGACTGATTGGTGTTTGGTGTGGAGCAGTTATTTTGAGTCCTGAAAGCTGAGATGAACTTCCAGTTGGGTGGGCAACACTAGCAGAGGAATATGATATTCCAGGAATGAGTGGGTAAGTGAGAATTTTATTACAATCACAGATCAGAGTTACAAATGAAATATATTAAAAATAAAAAATAGACCAGACCAGACCAGACCAGACCAGACCAGACCAGACTAGACTAGACTAGACAGAATTGGTGGTAGATTCAATGGTGGGCAATCAAGGTGTGCCTAAATTTACAGGCAGTATAAGAAAATTTGGCTATGTTCAAGAGAACTAAATCATATTGATCTGAAAACATCTGTATGGAAGAATAATTTCCCAGGTGTTGTTATAAGGCAGGTCCTGAGAAAGTGAATGAAGCCCATAGTAATGTTCGCTTGCCATCTAGAAGAGCTGTGAGAGGCAGAGAATTTATTAAAGTGATAAATTGCATTGATTGGCTGGTCAGCGTCAGAATGCCCATCACATGATTCAGTCCCCACTTATAGCATTCTCCATATAGACAAATAAAGTTGCAGCATTGCATTGCCTGTAATAACACCAGAGGCTGTTACAAAAAAACACAGAATCTGTCATGGTTCAAAAATCTACAACATTCTTTGAAATCTCATCTGTCCTTTGATTCATCGCTCTGCTTCAATGGAGTGATTCAGTTGGTCATCAAATAAAAGCAATTGTTTCAAGCTCTCCGCAAGTCCAGTGGTCATCAGGATTCACCAGGAATAGCAATTCTCATATTTTCCTCTGGGCACTTTAGGGCACGGTAGACTTATGACATATGATGGTTTTCTAAATTTCCTTCATGAGGACTCTCTGTGAGTCCACTGACAAATCCATATGTTGAGAATGTGAAGGGCCATGATAAGGAAAACAAAAGGGAGGAAAGGGCAAGAGAAAACTAGAAGAGTGGGGAGAAAAGAGCAAAAGCAAAGGAAAGCTAGGGTATGGGAAGAAGAAAAGGAAGAAGTAGTACTATAAATCAGGACAAAGAGAAAGGCAAATTGCAAGAGGAGTTAGAATGGTCAGCGGAAACAGGAGGATATATCCCAATTTTGCTGTACCCAGTCACAGAGAAACTGGGGTTCAATTATCCTCTGGGAAAGAAACTCATCTTCTTGTGATCTGAAGACAAGCTTGACATAATAGAATAGTTTCTGGATGAAGAAAATCTAGAGATTTGTTTATTAATTAGGTTTATACAGTCACCCATCTCAAACACATGACTTTGGCAGCTAGCAATATTAAAAAATAATAAAGAAACATATACAAAAATGTAAAACTCATAGCAGCTGGAAAAGTAAATAATAAAAGCCACAATAAGCCATTCAACATAATCAAGAAACTGGATCCATCTCACATCCAGGGCCCCAGGTTTCAGTACAGACCCACATCTTCAACTCGTTATGAAAGTCCAACAAAGATGGGGCCAATCTAATCTCTGGAGGGATGATATTCCAGAAAGCAGGTTGCCATGACAAAAAGGCTGCCCACTTGGGCCCTGACAGCCAGCATTCCATATCTGGCTGGGATCTTGGGTATGCCCTTCCTGCCAAACCAGTTAGAATGGGTACAGAGACAGTCCCATAAAGCAAGCCATAAAGGGCCTTAAATTAAACTTTGGTTTCCACCCTTTGTCACATCAAAAGATCCAAGGTAAACTAGACCTTCAACCCAGGGGTGAAATCCAGCAGGTTCTGACAGGTTCTGGGGAACCGGTAGTGGAAATTTTGAGTAGTTCGGAGAACCGGTAGTGGAAATTTTGAGTAGTTCGGAGAACCGGCAAATACCACCTCTGGCTGGCCCCAGAGTGTTGTGGGAATGGAGATTTTGCAATATCCTTCCCCCAGGAGTGGGGAGGGAATGGAGATTTTGCAGTATCCTTCCCCTGCCAAGCCCGCCAAGCCACGCCCACCAAGCCACACCACGCCCATCAAGCCACGCCCACAGAACCGGTAGTAAAAAAAATGGATTTCACCACTGGAACAACCTTCCTGTTTCCTATCTAGCTTGCTCTGCAAGACTGGCATTAATATGCACCTCTAAAAGTAGATTTTTTTCCCTGCCTCCCTTACAGCCTGAGAAATTATGGAGGGTCTCTTCTGAGCCTCTTGCCCTTCCCATTATCCATCTGAGGGCTATGCTATCTCTTATTGGACCGTTTCTTGGCAGCATCTCTTTGCCCGGGCTCCCGTATCATTCCTACATACCGTTGTGGTTGTGTACCTAATCATATGATCAGATAATGACATTCCCCTTTTACAAATGTACAAGAAATAACATTTGCAAAAACTTTCTTTATAGGGCAGTTTCTATTTTAATTTTCATAAAAGTTTTTCTAGTTGTTTCTCTGATGCAGATGGGAAATTATCTCAGAAGAACAACAGGCTAACTGAAATAACCCTTTTCATTTTGTTGAAAGACAGTAGCAGATATATTTCCTCTTTCTGTTTTCCATCAACAAACTCAGGGTAATATTCCTTTCGTATCCTCTCCCCTGTGTCACTGGAAAGGAGCCAATTCAGATATTTTCAGTGAACAGCTTAATTGTTCCAGAGGGACACAATCACAGAAGAAGGGGGGGGAAAATCTGGCCTGCTGTTTTTCAACTGTGATTTATGTGGACTCTGGCTAAACTGATGACTAACATACATTTATTGCATAAAGTATTTCTATATTACTGGTAGCTCCCCAAGCTTTTTCAGCTGCTCAGAATCTCTCAAAAATCTTTTAAATCCCTCTTTGACACCATGGGAAGGTTGTAGACTTCAGAGAGATTACGTATACCTTGAGCCAGGGAGCCAAATAATGGTGTTTTCCAGGCTCACCTTTTCCATATATTTTCCCTGATCTCACTCATTAAATCTAGAACATTATTTTACATTGATTTCAAACCCTGCTGTACATCCTAGAAAAACTCCAGACTGAAATGTAACCGCAAGATAGTTCTCCTTAAGGCTCTTTAGAAAAATGATTGCATGATTGACTTCTGGGGTAGATAGGGCAGACTGAAGATGGCTCTCAGAAAGCAGAACTGTCAACTGCAGCAGCAGACCAAGAAACCAATAAATAGACCAGTTCAGGGGTGGGTTCCAACTTACCTTGCTGCCGGTTCGCTCCCTCCCGCGCCATGTGGGAGCGCCTCGTGGGCACGCGTGCGCAAAGCGCATGCGTGCGCAGTAACAAAAAATCCCCCCCAAAAAACAAAAAAACAAACAAAGCCAAAAACAAGATGGTGACCGCATGCACAGTGCCGGAAGTCGGCTTCTGCGCATGCTCAGAAGGAAAAATAATAATAAAAAAAATTCAAAAAAAAAATCAAAAAAAAATCAAAAAAAATTCAAAAAAAAAAGATGGTGGCCCCCACGGACCGGCACCGACCGATCCGGTTCGGTGACAACATCGTGACATCACCAGCGGGTTGCTACCGGTTCGGGCGAACCGGTCCGAACCAGGAGGAACCCACCCCTGGACCAGTTCCTTGGAATCTCTTTGGATCAAGTTTGTTGGAAAACAGTAAATTGATTTGGTTTCTCCATCCCTTCAACCCAAGATTTTAAGGCCAACGGATGTCCTAAAAGCACAGCCCAACAATGGTGCCCCTTTCACTTCCATTGCTTAACTGACAAGATATTAAGACTTAATAAGTACCAAAGGTACAAAGAGACTAAAAAATTAGGGTTTTTTCAGACCATCTCCCAGGCTGGAGCCTACATTAAATATCAACTTTTTTATTTTTTTAAAAAATTATTTAGTATTAAATAGCAGTAAGCAATGTAAACATATTATTTATTTCTAACTAGGATAATGCACATTTTCAACATTTTAAATGTATTGTTTAATATATTGTTATAAGGAGAAAAAAGGCAAATACCAACATTTATTCAAAAGTGTGGCAGGTACTTATTTTGTTTAATGGTTAGGGTTGTGCCTCAGACATGACTGCAAGAGCAGAACATAATTGTGTTAATAATAGTCACTCAGGGGTAATTAATTGATAATAAAAATATGATCTCATGTATATGATTTAAATTTGTAATTTAGCTAGTGTAATTTTACCATTTAATTTAGCCCATGTTTTTAGGGCTGTGTCCCAAATGGAAAATCATGTGTTGTTGGTATTTATTTTAATCCCCAATAAATATATCATTTCAGAAAATTTAAACATCTTGGTTGTTCCAAAACAAAATCTGGAAAGATTCCACAGGTCAAGTAGGGCAGAGCTGGTGTATTTCCTTCCAGGCTCCTACCTTCCTCAAGGTAATCTGTTTGCTGGCTTATTTGCCAGTCTTCCCAACACTTCCTTTCTCTGCCTCCCTTAGTCGCCCCAGACAACATTTTTGTGAATTCCATTGACCCTTATCTAGTGCTAATTTAGCTTTGACCATTAGTTGATCAGATTGTTGTATATAGGTAGCAATAATAAACTCTTCTGTGCTTTGAACTCAGCGAATGCTCCTGGTTATTTGCACCCGACACATCCTCTCAGACAGTTTAGAGGGATCCTTTTGAAAGTCTCTGTAGTATTCTGAGTTGTGTGATGACACTAGGACGCCTTATTGTTTATTCCTAACTCCAAGTCATTAATATAGTTATTAAAATGTGTTTGTCCTAATACAGCTTCTTAAGAAAGCCTAACTGTGCATCTCTCTCTATTATAAGAAGTGTCCAATTATTTCTACACTTTGTTCTTTAACCAAGAGTCAGGTGATGGGATATGTCCATTGATCTCTTGACTGTTAAATTTGCTCAAGCTACTTTTTATGAGGGACTTCATCAAAAACCTTTTGAATATGCAAGTGCAATTTACTGCTGTACTGTTTACATATGATTGTTAACATTTTAAAAGAATCCTAAACTGCTAATGAGATAGATCTAACCTTTGAAAAAATCCATCTTGATTCTTCTTTAGTAAGCTCTGTTCTTATATAATCTATTTACCTTCCCTCGTTTTTATCGATTCTTTTTTTTTTTAATAAAAGCTAATACATTTGCTCAGTAGTAGATTTTTTAAAATGAATGAACAGGAATGAGTCCATTTGAAAATAAACCAGAGATTTAAAGAAGAGGATGAAAAATGCCTCTTCTAATTAGAACTTAGTATTGGTTTTTATCTAAATGCCTACATGGAAAATTAATATGCCCTCCAGATACCGTGTAATCCAAATCACATAGGGCATAAGGGTTATTTTTATTTTCCAGTTTCTGAAATAATATTTAGAACTATAGTTCTAAATAGGAGAACTATAGGAGAAGCCAGCCATGGATCTGTTATGGATGGTTGTTTTAGAAATGCTTAAATGTCTTATTAAAAGGAACAAAGCTTTGCTTGACATCTCTTCAAAAGAAGCAACTGATGAATACATTCAGCCCATTGTCAAACCCTTTTGTGCATGTCAACTGCAAAATGTACTCATTTGGATCTAGCTATACATGGCTCCACCAGGCCTTACCTTCTTTTGGATTCTGCATAGTAGTGCACTGCATTTTGACCCCTCTGATTTGTTATTGTACAATGTTTTATGATGCAGTTGTTACCAGTATGAGAAAGCATGTATACACCTGAGATTTCAATACATAGAGATATGATAGCAACTGTATTTTCCCAGAGGAAGTAATGGGGAAAGATAATGCAGTTTGGCCAACTTTTTCTTGGCACAAGTGAAAGCTGTTCAAACTTCAGAAGTCGTATGGTAATTCTACTTTCAGTCACAGAACTTTATTGTCTTGCTTTGTCCAGATCAATATTCAGAAAGCAGTCTTTGTACAGAACAGAACAGCTTGATACAAGCTGACTGAGTAATCAAAAGCATAAGACATAGAAGGCAGGAGGTTGAGAGGTCCAAGAAGCAGGATCAGAAACGGGGGGCCCTGAGACAAACCACAGTGAGATGGCTTGGAAACAAAGAGTAGAAAGATTGGGAAATAAAGTAAAATCAGCAGAAAAGTTCTGGCAAGTAAGGTGACGTAAGGGGAAAAACTCCATTTTGGGAGCTTAGACTGACAAAATGTAATCATAATAATGAGAAATAATTTTATTTACACTCTGAGACCAAATAATAACGAAGCTATAGAGATGAAAGAAATAAAGCAATTAGAAAGATAAAAATGTTATATGAAATAGAGAAAATGTAAACGTAAGCAAAATAAACATAGAAAACTAAATAAAACAGAACATTTGCTATTGATTCTTCTTATCCCTTTTTTTGAGGAAAATAAGCAGACAAGGTATTTGTAACAATATGTAACACTTTAAAAAATCTATTCTCATAATGGCCATAGTTATAAGTTTATTTAGCTTAATGTTTCAAAGAACATCTCGGCCAGGTAAGTTTCCTCCTCATAAGACCAGAACAGCCTAACAACAGGGGAGTTAATAAATCTATACACCACGCTACATAAAGAGGGCAGCACAATAAAACGTAGATAATAAATTCAATAACTCCCAATTGACGAAGGAATAATTGATTCTGGATTAGATAATGTGTTTCTCTCAGATACCTTAAAAGGCAGACAGTTAAATCTCTCCAAAGAGAAAGATTCTACATGTTTGGTAATTTTGGGGGATAGAAGATATTCCACCACACAAAACCTACAAAAATGATGAGGAGAGAGTCATTTGGTCATTGTGAGGATGCTTAAAAAAGTTGTTGATGTCAATGTATTTTCCCCCAACTAAATAAAAATAAAAAAAAAGATCCAGGAAAGTCAGAGTGGTACAAGAATTCTTTGTGAAAATTAGTTTGGCCCAAAACCTAATATGACAACATCTCATTTTAGCCCCTATAGAAGAAAGGCTTAATTCCAAATAAAAGACTGATTTGGGTAAATTTTGAGGCAATCAACCTTTAGGATTGAGTTCTTTATTGAAGCAAATTTTGGAGCCAAAACTAATTATTTTAATTCTCAAGATATTCATAGCTGCGGGAACATAGTTGCTGCCTCCACTGTTTGCAAAATGCAAGATTGGGTTGACAATCCAATGAGTCTAGTTTATGATAGCTTTTAATATCTCATTCTAAAACAGGGGAAATTGAAAAGTTATTCTTAGATATTTAAAGTTCGAATTTGTTTGATACTGGTTTTGTCTATTTTATGACAGTAAGTAGGACTGACAAAACTTTTAAGTGAAGATCATTACTTTTGTTTTTGATATGGCTCTCCAATCCACAATAAAATATAGAGTTCCAAGCACATCTATTGTTCCAGGAACTGCTAGAGGTTCTGCTGCTTAAGTCTGGTTCCTCTAGCTTCTACCTTCTTTCCCACATATCTGATTTATTTCTTGGTCTTCTCTGAAATTTATTCATATTACAGTTATAAGCCACATACTGCTAATTGAAGAAGGAGAGAACGCAAAGTAGGACAGCAAAGGAGTAAAATAGGACAAAGAAAATCATGGCTCTAACAAAGAGGCTCTAATCTGTAGATGTAGCAGTATCAAGTCGCATGACATCAACTTTAGGTCACATAATATTATATCAAGCCTAGATATGTTGAACGGTATTTTACGATAACCATGGACTGTACAAACTCTGTATAACTACAGATTAGGCGAGACCTGGCTCAAAAACAGTAACTGTGAGAGGGACCTTGGAGTCCTAGTGGATGATCACTTGAATATGAGCCAGCAGTGTGCAGCACCAGCCAAAAAAGCTAATACAACCCTGGGTTGTATAAACAGAGGCATAGAATCAAGATCACGTGCAGTATTAGTACCGCTTTATAAGACCCTAGTAAGACTACACCTGGAATATTGCAACCAATTTTGGTCACCATACCACAAAAAAGATGTTGAGACCTTGGAAAAAGTTCAGAGAAGAGCAACTAAGATGATCAAAGGCCTGGAGACTAAAACGTATGAAGAAACGGCTGCGGGATTTGGGTTTGGCTAGTCTGAAGAAAAGAATTAGGGGTGACATGATAGCAGTATCCCAGTATTTGAGGGGCTGCCACAAAGAAGAGGGGGTCAAATTATTCTACATAGCACCAGAGGGCAGGACAAGAAACAATGGTTGAAATAACCAAAGAGAGAAGCAACCTGGAATTAAGGAGAAACTTCCAAACAGTGAGGACAATCAACCAGGGGAACAGCTTGCATGGAGAAAGAGTGGGTGCTCCATCACGGGAGGGTG
>QLTV01000974.1:10543141-10559076 GCA_003457575.1 Thermophis baileyi
TATCCTATTCTATTCTATTCTATTCTATTCGATTCTATTCTATTCTATTCTATGCTATTCTATTCTATTCTATTCTATTCTATTCTATTCTATTCTCTCCTTTGTGGGGTAATTATTAATCCTGTCATTTAAAACCATCTGCAAAGTAATATTAATTTTTATATTTTAAAAAACAATCTCAGGAAATCATGAAAATTTTGAATGGGCATAAAAATCCCAGAAGGTGGTTGTTTAGCAACACAAATGCAGCATGCAGACGTTGATAAGGCTAATGTGACTATGAGTTGATAATACTATAAACTTGCATTCTCCTGGGTTTTATTGCAGTAGCTTTTTTCCATTAGTCCATTTGCATTCTTTTTATAAAAAGTACTAACAAACCAGTGGAAAATGAACACGTTTCCTAAATGATTCCATTTTGTCTTTCCTTTTTGCTCCTTTTTCTTGACTCTTTTGTGAATGATTTTCTTTGTTCAGCTTCTTCCCTCTGATTTGCATATAAAGACACTTCTAATTATTCTGTGCTGTCAAGATATTCCCTATCTCCGAAAGAATGTGCTGTTTCACACAATGTATGCGGTTGCATGGTGCTGTGTCAAAGACCAGGGGCATTGGGCTGGCTCTCCAACACTCAGATTGTATTCAGAAGGGAATGACAAATTCTTTGTGCATTGTAGAAGTATTATTTCGTATTGTATATGTTCATAAAATGGAAGAGGGGGATGCTTCAACCAGCAATAATATATGCGCTTCTTCTGACTTTTCCAATAAGCAGGGTTATCCCAAGAAGCTAAGCATTTCTTCAAAAGGAGGTTAGGCTACAAAGAAAGAGGTCCTAATGTGAATGGTTTGACCTACAAAACTTCTCCTTAAATACAGACAGCCAAAAACAGCCAAAAACAAAAAATGTAGTGCCTGAGATATAAATGCATCTTACCCCAAACTGTATTCTGGATATCAGCACTACTGGATTGGTGAAAAAAAAGAGTAAGATTATAACTGGTGCTTTTTATTATGTGGAAGAATAGATATGAAGATTCTGTTATTTGTTTAAAAATAAGCCTTTTTTCTTTTCAGGAAAAAATCTGACTTAACAAAAGGAAATTAGTTTAGCAATAGTAATTAATTGAAATTACCTGCTAAAAACCAAAGATTTCCATAATGTATGCATATCTGTTCTGATAGCTTTCCACAACTTTGTGCCCTTCAGTTATGTTGGTCTTCCAGTTAAAAGATTCCATGTGGCTGGGAAAGACTGACTTTTTTTTAAAAGAGGTTTTTTACAATCCCCAGATGCATGCAGGTACTTTTCAGTACCCCAGTCTTTCATGGTATCCAGTTATCACAGCAACTTTAACTAGATTTCCCCTCTCCCCCGGTTGGATTCTGATATCAAAAAGATCCTGCTGACAATTATAACTATATATGGTTCATGTGGCCAAGCATGGAAAAATTGTAATAGTCATTGACAAGCTACTTATCACTAAAAAAAAGTCCTGGTTTGGGAAATTGCTGCCTGCCTTCCTGCCTTCCTATCTATTTATCTGTCTGTCTGTCTGTCTGTCTGTCTGTCTGTCTGTCTGTCTGTCTGTCTGTCTGTCTATCACTAGGCCCAAAAGAGAACCAATGGCTTTGATATAGCCAATCTATGCCTCTTAGTAATGGGTTTCACTTACCTTTGCTACCGGTTTGGAGATGTGTGCGTGCATGCCGCTTCTGCGCATGCGCAAAGCATCTGTGATGATGTCCGGGCGGGTGGGTGGAGCCTCCCGCCGCTACCAGTACGCCTGAACCAGGGTGAACCAGTAGAAACCCACCATTGCTCTTAGTGCCAGAAGAAAGGGGAAAGTAGGTCCCACACAGTTTCCCTACTTTTTGTGTGGTCCTACATAACTATAGAAGAAAAGATATAATCGTATTGGTGGAATATTTCTTTGAGCATGGACTATGTCCACAATGAAAATATGATATTTATTACTGTTGATATTATTTGCCAGAACTATCAACAAGGAAAAGAGGATGGAGTAATGGGCTGGGAGAAAGAGAGTACAATTTTACTTTCTCTTCCGTTGTTTCTGGAGAGGGGTAGAATTACACTTTGGTCCAGATCAGAATAGGCCTGTGAGCCATTGGTTTCCAATGATTGTTCTAGTGACATGGGTAGGCTGTCCATTTCTAGAGAATTATCATTATGATTTCATTACTGGATACAAAAAACTATGTCAGTGAGTGCACAGCTGAAAACTGGATACTCTTGACTAGATTACAATTTAGTTCTTATAGTCCAGATTGGAAGGCACTGTCTGTTGAAAAACAGCATACTTTGAGTACATGTTTACATATGCTGTCATGGTTATACAAGCTTCTGAATCTTTTGTTAAAGCATCCTCATGGAACGATTTCTGTCAGCTCTTTTGCAAAAGCAACATCAAGAGAAATCATCCTTCGTGAAAGGAAGACTTCCTTCAAGGGACAGTCTCCATGGCTACGGATTCATTCCCCTCCCAATTACTGCTCCTTTCCTTCCTTCCTGTTTCTCCTTTCCTGGGTTCTTTAGTTTTATGGCAAATCAACTACCAAGAAAAATTTATGCTGCTGAATGAAATGCTTAATAGCGTATTCAGAGACCCTTAATTTACATTTAGATCTTGTCAACTAAATGTATTACCTATTTCTGATTAATAAAACTCCCTAAGGTTAGATTTACTCAGCCTTAGAAAATGCATTTCCCTCATCCTTCACTGACACAGAATAACTTAATATGAAGGAGGAGAAATAGTTGCTAGGCATGCTGTCAGGTTTATGTCCTGTTCCTCCGTTGCACCAGAATCCTGAGAGTGGTCTGTACTCACAAAGCATTCTCTCACCAACTGCAAAATAATGCATCTCCAGAGAATGTATTTGTAGGTATGCTACAATATCAATTTCATTCATTCAATGAACAAAACCACATGAAAAGTCTCCCTCTCTCTTTCTGGATGCCTAATTCACTATTTATGCGACTCCTATAGATGCTCTGTCCTATTGTGCAGGTCAGGAGTTCCAATAGGGGGATTCCCCATTGGGGAATTCTGGGAGATGTAATCTCCAATGGAACTGGAAGGCATCAAATTGTGACATGGGTAATGGAAATGTGGAAGAGCTGTGACTTCCCCTTTGCTTCCTCTACTCTCATTTCCTATAATTAGAAAAGCAGGTTTTATTTTCCAGTCATTTCATAGATCCCCCTCATTCGTATCCCTCAGTTCTTGCTCAGGAAGAGCTGGAAGAGGCTTCAACCTTTGGCATCAGCAGAATGCTGAAGATGTAAAGCCAGACCTGCTATGACTGCTTCTTTGACACATACAGTGCAGTAGTGGGTTGTAAATCCCGTCGCTACTAGTTCGCTTGTGCGCGCGTGCAACGCTTCTGCGCATGCGCAGAAGCATCCCGGGTGGGTGGGCAGAGCCTCCCGCCGCCGCCGCTACCGGTTCGCCGAACCGGGAGCAACCCACCGCTGATACAGTGTAGAACAGCAATCTCCAACCTTTCTGGTACCAGGGACCGGTTTCAAAAGAAAACTTGTCTTCCACAGACTGGGGGAGGGGGATGGTTTCACGTGCAACCTAGATCCCACGCATGCACAGATGAAGCTTCTTGTTCGCCCGCTGCTTGCATGGCCCAGTTTCTAACAGACCACAGACCCATACTGGTCTGTGGCCCATGGGTTGAGGACCCCTGATGTAGAAGACAACAGATCAATCTGTTTTCCCAGATAAATACAGGACAAGCTGTTTCAGCATGAGGACTCATATTGTTGAGGGCAACATGCTGACTCTGTAAACCACTTAGGGAGGGCTGTAAAGCACTGTGAAGCGGTATATAAGTCTAAACGCTATTGGTATTGCTATTTGCAGTTGTGTGACTGGTAATACTGGTACTACACTATGCATTCTTGGGGGGGGGGAAGCCAAGGAACCACACCTGTTAAGTAGACTCTTTGAAAGGAGTCTGTGATACTGAAGCTGGATGTAGTGGAACCATTTTGGATGCATACCAGAAGGATGTATTACACTCCATAAGTGCAAATTGTTATGGTCTGTGGCAAAAGGAGCAGTGTGGCACCCTATTAAAAAGTACCATGTCAACAATGATGGGAGAAAAAGGTGTCAAACTCCTTTGGAATGGACTGTTAGGAATTTCTGGTTAGAATAGCTTCAAAAGCTACCAAATAGATTTCAGATGTCATGAGACCAAAGAGTTAGGATGCTGTAGCTAAGCAACAAGGAAGAATAATTGCTTGAATGCTGAGGTTCATGGGCACAGTGCACACAAAGAAGCGTTGCCTTTTAATATAAACTGTCACAGTGAGTTTGATTGAACTGAACCTGCATTCATTTCAGAAAAGTTATGAAGAGAGCATATGTTTAGTGGGACATCGCTTTCCCCACTATCTATTAGAGACACCTTTTTAAATATATATTTTATTGAATGTTATGAAGACTACAAAAAAATGAAAAATGAAAATTTACTAATTTCATTCCAAAGTATTCAGTAAGATGTCATGTACCTAAAATCAAGTAATGCGAACTCACAAGAACAGACAAAAAGGAAAGGTAAATAAAAGTTAAAAACAGATAATATAATAAAAGAACTACAATAATGCCATAATATTTCTCCACCCTACTATATAATTAAACATGCGATCATACTGTATGTATAATTACATATATATTATTGCATATATAATTGGACATACAGATAACCCTTGATTTACAACAGTTTATTTAGTGACCGTTCAAAGTTACAATGGCACTGTAAAAAGTGACTTATGACTGTGTTCACACTAATGACCATTGCCTCATCCCCATGGTCATGTGATCAAAATTCAGACACTTGGCAACTCATTCATATTTATGACAGTTGCAATGTCCCTGGGTCATGTGATCACATCTTGCGATCTTCTGACAAGCAAAGTCAATGGGGAAGCCAGATTAACTTAAAAACTGTGTTACTAACTTAATTTCATTGATTCACTTAACAACTGTGACAAGAAAGGTTGTAAAATGGCGCAAAGCTCACTTAACAACTGTTTCACTTGGCAACAGAAATTTTGGGCTCAATTGTGGTCTACCTGCATATATATCACACAGATATATCTACATTTTTAAACAGCAAATTAAACCTAGATCGTATAGAGCAGGGGTGTCAAACTCGCATTGTCACGGCGGCATCACGTGATGTATCGTGACTTTTTCCCCCTTCGCTAAACCAGGCGTGGGCATGGCCAGCGAGTGACGCATGCGGGCCATGAGTTTGACAGCCCTGGTATAGAGTCATATTGCCTAATCTTGCTCTTTGCACTATTAAAGACCCAATTCAAAAGTTGACAGCAGACAAATTTCATTAATCCAACTTTTAAAATCTGATATATAAACACCTGTCCAAGAATACAAATAGCTGTTTTTTTGCAACAGTCCAAATACAATATATCCTGTTATATATAATACATTACAACAATACATTAATGTCCTTAAATTGTAATTTCCCCCAGTCACCTGGCTCACCATAATATGTTCACAAAAATTCCTTTGAATTTATTATAACTACATTATAAAAAAGATAAACAGTTTTAAAAATGTATCTTGAGGAATTCAGTAATCCCATTGTGTTTTTTTTAAATCCCTTCTCACGCCTATGGGTGATATGTGTCTCCTTGGAGTTTGAGGTTTCTGTGCAGTATCTTAGTTGTTCCTAGCACAGCTCTGATGTCATTCCTGGAATGTGTTGGAGCTACTCTCCCAGTTTAGAAGTCATAGCCCCAACTGCTCCTACCTCTACTGGAATTCTTTGGCCTTTAATGCTGAGCATCTTGCTCTTAGCCAAACACCTAAATATTTCACTTTTTTAAAAATTTGAAGCCCCATTCTTTCCTCAATTTCTACATTTTGTTTCTCCGATAAATTCTTGACTAACATTTTCGTTTTCTCTTTGTTAATTTTGAGGCCTGCGACCTCCCCATATTTTTCTCTCTCTTGCAATAATAATGGTCCAGTTTCCAGTGGGTCCTCTATGACAAATACCATATCATCAGCAAATGCCTGGACTTTGTATTCTTCCTGTTTAATTTTAGTTCCTTTTATTTCCACATTTAATCTAATTCTTTGTAATAATATTTCTAGACTCAGAATGAAGAGCAGAGGTGACAGAAGATAGAAGAACATTTCCTAATTCAAAGCTAGAGTTTCAAGAGGTTGTTAAACATTCAAACAAAAGAAGGAATGTATTAAATTCCTGTTTTTGGTAAATTAAATTTGGTTTTTTAAATGGCATTAATATTTAGTTGATATCCCCTTTTCAAATTATATTTTCAGGAAAGAACAATTTCATAAAGCTATTAGTTTCAATTATTGCCAAGGGTCAATATCTTATAACAATTAGGGTCAACTTTTCATATTTTCCTCAATAATATCCAAATATGTCCAATTGTTTTTAATACTGGAAGTATTATAGCATTCCTGTTAGCTTCTTGTAATCCTGACAAACAATTGCCAGGATTATAAGAAGCTAATAATAGCTCTTTAAATGACAACAGAGCATATTAATTTCATTTTTCATTTCATTTTTATTCCAGTATATTATGGAGGTTAATAAATATGCCCAATATTATGCTTTATAATCAGAAAAAAATGAATCCACCCTTATCACATGAAAGTTGTAACTTTGAAAAAAAAAAGTTCCAGGCATTTTTTTCTTTCTATAAAATGTTAACCATTAATGTCTGTCTAATTATTTGTGCAGGACTAAATAGGCAATATTTTCAAAATGTATATCAATCTTGAAACCATATTCATTTTTTCCATAATTTCTTCTCAGTATGTTCAATGGTATTTTCATCCATCTCATATATTTTACTGGAATGATACAATTCTGTTCTAAAAAAAAATCACTTAATATTTTGTTGCATAAAATATTCCTACTAAACAAGAAACTTTCCTAGAAATAATTATTCCTTGTCATTGAATATAATCTGTTAAAAAAAAAAAAGCAAATTCTAATGATTTAAACTTCAGAAGAAATGGAACAAGCAGTCAAGAAATACATTACAGGCTAGTACTTGGTATAGCAACCATGAAAGCTTTAGAAAAGATATTCTAATGTTGTGATGTGTTCATATCTAAAAAGATCAGAATTATACAAGTTGTAGTATTCTTTGTGACACTCTATGGAAACTGAAGTTGGACTTTGTAGAAGTGGGATTAAAAGAGTATTGACCCTTTTGGACTTTGGTGTTGGAGAATACTTCTAAGAATACCATGGACAGCCCCACAAAATAAATAAACAAGTGGATCATCAAACAAATCAACACACTCAAGGCACAAATAACCAGGCACAAATTATCCTCTTTCAGATACATTATGCAATACTAATGCAGTATCAGGGGTTTTCAATTCAATTGTATAGAATGTGAAGGATGTGTGTTTTTGTTTTATTTTTATAGTTTTCTTATGTATGATGTACACTGAAGATGGCATTTAATTTCATTGTACGAGGCGCAATGACAATAAAGTAAACTAAACTAAACAAAGATATAGCTCTCTGGAGAAGACAGTAATCTAGGAAAGGTGAAAGGAAAGAGAAGAAGGAGATGACCTGCAGTAAGGTGGATGGATTCAGTTACAGTGGTGATAAGAGTCGTGGTGGCTCAGTGGTTAGAATGCAGTGTTGCAGGCTAATTCTGCTGACTGCCAGGAGTTCGATCCTGACAGGCTCAAGGTTGACTCAGCCTTCCATCCTTCCAAGGTCAGTAAAATGAGGACCCAGATTGTTGGGGGCAATATGCTGACTCTGTAAACCACTTAGAGAGTGCTGTAAAGCACTATGAAGTGGTATATACGTCTAAGTGCTATTGCTATTGCTATAAATGCACCATTGAATAATCAGGTTTGGGACAGAGCATCATGGAGAAGAATCTATCTGTATGGTTGCTAAGAGTCAGCAACAATTTGATGGAACATAATCAATCAATCATTTAATCTACCTTCACTGGTACCTTATTTCCAATTAGCACGTGTTCCAAATTTATTGCTCATCTAAAGTATTTGTCATATTGCTGTGCCATTTCTGCAGAAAGAGCCAACGTAGCATCTACATACAGCATCAACTTGGAACTATTGTGTGCTGCATATATAGTCTCCAAATTGTCTTACTGCCAAATGTTCCAATCCTAATGAATATAAAAGGGGATGGGAGTGGGAATATTTTTGATGCATTCCATATCTCATCTTGATTGTAAAGGAAATATTCTCATTAGTAATTACTGAAGGAGAAGTATTGGAATATTTTTTTTATTTAAGAAATAAATTCTACTGGAATTCTAATTTCCTTGTAAACTAGCTCTAATGTCTTAGTTTGATCTGTATCAGACATTTTCTCCATGTCTAATAAAGCCAAATTCTGTTTCATGTTTATCATCATACAGTGTGTAATAAATCTAGCAGTAATTGAATACTAGCAGAGTCTTGATATCTTTTCATAAAACCAGATTCTGCTGAATTAATTATTGAAGGTAATGCTTTCTATAATCTTTATTCTAAACCAATGGTTAGAAATCATGGCGTCGACTTTATTGACTGATAACTTGTACTTGGAAGCTGGTAGGCTTCCTTTTCCAAGGTTCCTTACTTTTAGCAGAACGGAAGCTAAGCCCGTCTTGATTTTTATTTCACTCTACGGATATCCTATCTAGCTCAGGACCTTTCCACATGTCATTGTTTCAATAATATAAAAAATGACTTAGAACTATTCCTTTAGTGACTGTTCGAACTTACAACGGCACAGAAAAAAAATGACTTAGGACCGGTTTTCATTCTTGCGACCATTGCAGTATCCCCACAGTCATGTGAT
Source organism: Thermophis baileyi (assembly GCA_003457575.1). Classification (NCBI taxonomy): domain Eukaryota; kingdom Metazoa; phylum Chordata; class Lepidosauria; order Squamata; family Dipsadidae; genus Thermophis; species Thermophis baileyi. Next base: position 10,552,028 of record QLTV01000974.1, read on the forward strand.
CAAAATTCGGGCGTTTGGCAAATGGCATCTATTTATCACAGTAGCACTATCCTGGAGTCATGTGATCATCATTTATAACCTTCCCAGCTGGCTTCTGACAAGCAAAGTCCATGAAGGAAGTCAGATTTGCTTAATGACTTCACGATTCACTTAATTGCACTGATTCCCAAAAGAGAGTTTGTACAGTCCATGATTGTCACAACATGCCAGCCAACATATCTATGCTTGATATAATATTACGTGACCTAAAGTTGATGTCATGGGACCTGACACTGCTACATCTACAGACTAGCTAAGATTTTCAAGAGCCTCTTTGTTAGAACCATGATTTTCTTTGTCCTATTTTACTGCTTTGCTGTCCTACTTTGCATTCTCTCCTTCTTCAATTAGCAGTATGTGGCTTATAACTGTAAGATGAATAAATTTCAGAGAAGACCAAGAAATAAATCAGATATGTGGGAAAGAAGGTAGAAGCTGGAGGAACCAGACTTAAGCAGCAAAACTTTTAGCAGTTCCTGGAACAATAGATGTGTTTGAAATTCTGTACTATATTGTGGAGAGACATATCAAAACCAAAAGTAATGACCTTCATCAAAAAGTTTGTCAATCATACTTACTGTCATAAAATAAACAAAACCATAACAGAAATTTGGGCTCCATTATGGTTGTGAGTCGTGGACTACTTGTATTGAAGTATATTTTCTTGTGATTTAGGAAGATATTGATGGATGGATAAAGTGTTTAACAATGTAATGCTGGATAGTGGTGCTCTTCAAGTCAGACATCATTCAACATGCTACTGAGGAAGAGCTGAGGATTTTTCAGAGTACTAATGGTGTTTATGACACAGCTGGATCCCATGCCTTTGGGAGTCTCTTTGCTGATGGTGCTGTACAAGAAATGAAAATTTTGGAACAGCAAAGCCAGAATTATGGTGGAAATATGGAACTTGAAAAGCATGAACATGGAAAATATTCGGCACATTGAAAAATGAAATGAATCAACTGCATATTGACATCTTGGGCATCAGCAAATTGAAGTGCATTAGAATTTGGACACTTTCCATCAGAAAATCATACTGTTTACTACTTAGGACATATCAAACAAATAAGGAATGGTGTTACTTTCGCAAGGATATAGTAAGAACAGCACTTAGCTACAATCAATTAATAATCAAACAATAACATTAAGACTTTGCAGATAATGCTTTAATGTGACTCCCATCTAAGTTTATGCTCTAACTGCTGATACAGAAGAAGATAGGTTTTATGGTCAAGCTCAATTTGAAATCAACAGAAATGCATGGTGTGATGCCTATGATTTGAGTTTGGGATTTCTTATTTATAGCAGTTTGTTTGTTTGTTTGTTTGTCTACCCAACTCAATCACATGACTCTGGGTGGCACGCAGCAACAAAAAACAAACTATAAACCAACCAACCCCCCCTCCTAATGTTAAAGCATGCAAATTTATAAACAAGAATATGAAATACAGAATATAAAATAACAACTAACACCATAACAAAACAATCAAGTCAGTTGGACCCAAATGCCTAGGGGAAAAGCCAGACCTTAACTGTTTTCCTAAAGGCAAGCCAAGTTGGAGTTTGTTGTTACTGGGGGTGTGAGGGGAGAGATTACTGCAGAGACCGGTAAGGCATGCTTCCTAAGTCCCAAAAGGTGACAAGATCTAAAACAGGAAACCTGGAACATACCTTCTCTATGGGAGTGAGTGGGGTGGACTGATGTTCTTGGGAGATGGCGGTCCCCCCCACAAGTAATCCAGTCTTGTGGTGTGTAGGGCTTTAAAGATGATAATTAGCACCATTGTTGGAAATATTAAGCAGGAAAATGTAATCGGACTGTATGACCTAGGGAAATTATATGAAATATAACAACTTATCAATTTATGACAATGATTTCTTCATCACTAACACTGTCGTGAAACAACCAAAATGACATCTATATACATAGACATCACCAGATGGAGTACACAGAAATAAAATTGACAGAAGAAGCAGAAAAAGAATAGCAAGCAGTTTCCAGTGTATGATAACTGAGCATATATATGGCAATTTCAAGGAGACGATTAGGAAACATTTTGAAATCCAGAACATTATTAAAAGGGGATTAAGATTAAATACAAAGAAGACTAAGGTAATGATAACAAGTACAACCACGAGTCTTAGAATCGACAGCGAAGATATTGAGGTGGTGGGTAGCTTCTGCTTTTTAGGTTTGATTATTAAATATCATGGCTCCAGCAGTTAAGAAAATACCCCATAGATTCGCACTTGGTAGAAAAGCAAAGAAAGATATTCAGATGCTGAGAAAGATCAAAAACATATAGGCAATGGTTTCCATCATGATACCGTATGGGAGCAAATGCTCGACTTTGAAGAGGCAATATAGAAAAAGTATTGATACTTTTGAACTTTGATGTTGGAAAAGACTCCTGAGAACATCACGGATAGCTAAGGAAAAAAAAGCAATTAGATAATAAAACTTGAGGCACAAATAGCCAGGCTCAAAGTATCATAGATACATTATGTGAAGATGTAGCACCTTTGAGAAGTCCATAATGCTATGAAAGCTGGCAGGGAAGAAAAAAAAAGAGCATGACTAACATCATGATAGATGGATGTGATTACTGTGGCAGTCTTGGATCACCTGAAGTGATATAATCACTAAGAATCAACACCAATTCAATGGCATATAATCATAGACATTCCAATCTCCCTCCCTTCTGTGCTGTGAAGAGGAAGGAGGGAGGGAGGGAGGGAGGGAGGGAGGGAAGGAAGGAAGGAAGGAAGGTAGGAAGGAAGGAAGGAAGGAAGGAAGGAAGGAAGGAAGGAAGGAAGGAAGACTGTTTCCTAACTTTTGTAGATTACACTATATGAACAAAAAATTAACACTACAGTCATTAATCATTTTTTTTTCCAGTGGAGTCTTATTACATGCACAATTGTCTGGCCATGAAATGTGCTTGGTTAAATTCTTCACACCTCTTTACCTCTTTTGGAGGCAGGTCTGGAAATATTAGATTTATTTCTATCTTCTTCCAAGAGACTTACTCTCCTGACAGATTGCAATATGTTATCCCATATGGAATTTTGAAAGAACTCCACTACCATGGATTCAGACTTGGAAAGGATTTATACTTTGAAGGCACCAAACAACTGTATCAATACAATCAATTTAGTTTTTAACTGGAACAGTTCTTGAAACAAATCTCCATAATCACCATAAGTAATTGTTTATCTTCTAGATAAGGAAAATTGAAAACATGATTCTGTTTTCTGGTTGCTTAACTCTGAATCTTTTTAAACTCTTTTTGGCAAGCTCTCTCTCCTTCCCTCCCTCTCTCTCTTTTTCTTGTTATGTCTAAGCCTTCCATACTTTCTACTGCTTCTCATATAATCCTTGCTCTTTTACCATTCTCCCTCCCCAGTAGGTCTGCTTTTGTGACATATCCTGAGAGATATTCACGAATAGCTTATAACACAACAAATATCTCTAAATTTATAAGGGTTTGGACTATGACATTGGAGGGAATCTCTGGTGTCAGAATTGCTTTCAGTGTGTTCTCGCTTGAATTGGAGTTTCAGCTTATGCTTCAGCCTTGTGAGGAGGGGGTCAGGAATTTATTACTTAAAGCCACACTCCCCCGCTCTCTGCAAGTTGTAGCCAAGAAAGTACCTTGCTTGGGGGGGCGGGGCAGAAACAAAAAGCTGCTTAACCTCCAACATTTCAAAAGCAATCGAAGCAACAGTAAATAATAATTAGTATTCTTCTTACCAAAAGCTCTTCACAGACAATCCATGTGCTCTTTCTCCTAGAACAGGGGTCTGCAACCTTAAACATTCAAAGAGCCATTTGGACCCGTTTCCCACAGAAAAGAAAACACCAGGAGCCACAAAACCTGGGTGGGCGTGGCCAACTCAACGTCACTCACTTCCACCAGTCACATGACCCCCAAGCCACACCTACCCAGCCGGTCATTAGGGCAGAGAACTGGTTGCTAAAAAACACTGGGAACCACAAAACCCTTTTGACATCTCTCTCCCTCCCTCCCTCCCTCCCTCTCTCTCTCCCTCTCTCCCCCCCTCTCTGTATCGCTCTCTGTCTCTCTCTCTTCCCCTCTCTCTGTCTCTCTCTGTCTCTGCCCTGGCTGCTTTTCCCTCCCCCCCCGTTGCCCTTCCCTCCTCCGGGCAGGCGAGGAGTGACTGGGAGGGGAGGGCGAAGGGCGGGGCCAGACAGTGGTGGGATCACCCGACAGGGAGCCACAGCAGAGGGCCCAAAGAGCTGCATGCGGCTCTGGAGCCGCAGGTTGCTGACACCTGTCCTAGAAAAAGAGAAATAACTGCAGCATTTGTTAGGAATTTGTTGGACATCCTCAAAATACTGTTCCTGCCTCCATGCTTCCTTTCCACTATTTAGCTGAGGCTTTCTTGTGCTCATTAGCTGCCCATGATGGCCTACTTGTAGAGGGCCAACTGATCAGATGCTATTAATACATGGGCCAGTTCCTCCAATTTATTGACTGCCAACTCCGCTAGTTTATTTTTTATTTGAATTCCAAATGGATTTTGAGTATGGTGTGATATTTCACATTTGTAGCATTGTCTTCGGCAAGAGCCATCTGCTTTGCCATTGATTTCTCACGGGTTCTTAGTGGAATAGATAGAGCCAATTTGTATGCTCTTGGTCATCTGTCCAGCTGTTTGAAACATACGAGATGACCAAGTTAGTTAGCACTTAGTTCTTGCAAAAAGCAACAAGAATTTATTCAGAATCATGGTTGCCTTTTATTTAAATTTATTTATGTATTTAACATCACAGTTTGTTTATTAACTATAACACTTGCAAAAGAAAAAGAAACATTTAAGTTATAGTATAAACTGTACAGTGTACACAGTGTAGATGATTAAAATGAACCTCATGCACAGAAACTAGGGTAAAATTAGGGTAAAATAAGGTCTGAGTGGAATTAGGTAAAGGTAATCCAATACAATAGGGAGAAAGTGTTACAAAAGAATATATATCCTAAGGTTATATTTACACAAGGGTCATATTTACAAAAGCTGATTCATTTTGCTGTTACTGCTTATTTTCTGTCTGGCAAGCATGTGGCACAACAGTCCTCTCTGTTGTAGGCCTAAATTAATGTATACGAACTCTGGGTTTATTAATAATTAGTTGTCCTTCACTCCAGGCTCCTCAAATTGTGGAAACAGACAACCTAATGTTCATTTTTTGCTACCTTCTAATTATTCACTAATTTGAGGGGGAGGATTCTGATCAAATATGGTATGCTTTTTTGGTTTTCTTTCTAGCAAAATAACTTGGTTGGGGAAGAATAGAATAGAATAGAATAGAATAGAATAGAATAGAATAGAATAGAATAGAATAGAATAGAATAGAATAGAATAGAATAGAATAGAATAGAATAGAATAGAATAGAATACTCCGAAGAATAGAAGAGTTGGAAGGGACCTTGGAGGTTTTCTAGTCCAACCCCCTAATTAGGCAGGAATCACAATGGTGATGTTCATTCAGGCAGAAATAGTGAAAGAGGGTCACAAAATGCTGCTTGAGCCTCATACCCTTCCCATTACCAAATGGGCATAGAACTTCATAATAACATATCTTAATTATATATCAATTCAAGGCAGCACATAAATATAAAGAAAGAAGAGCTCTGCTGATACAGATGATGGCTTGGGCATTTGATTTATTGTAGATAAACATCTGGCTCCCCCCCCTTTCTAGTTAATTTTTTGCCACTGGATGTCATTTTTTAACATGAATTGTATTGTAATATAAGACACTTAGTTTAGTTCAGGTTATACTATCCCTAATGTTTAATTAGATTTGATCCTGGATTCATCCCTTCGAGTAGAAAAATGCTGCTGGATCTTAACTGTAACTTTAATTTAATTGTCAGAGTTGATTTTTGGTAGGATATTATTTTATACAGTAAAATATGCTGTACATCTGTTGGAAACACAAACCTAACCAAACTAGTTGCACTTAGTTCTTATTGCCAGCTCTGTTGATTTACTTCTTGACTGTTGATTTACTTCTTGAGTTCTAAATGGATTTTATTGTGGTGAGATATAATGAACAGAGTATGTATAGAGCTCAACAAAATATGTGCAGAGTAACGCAACAAATTTTGCCATGTCTTAAATGACACCATCAGTAATGGACTGGCGTTCATTAGTCTGTTTCTTAGATCCTTTAGTATGACCCCTGCTTCTCTGCTAATACAAGTCTATCTCATGCTGTGAGGAGCATTCTATGCTCTCATCTTTTCCTATATCTCCAAGTGTCTGCATACAGTTAGATTTGAATAACAGTTGGAGATATACATACATACCGTACATACATACATACATACATACATACATACATACATGTAAAAAATATACATACTGTATATACATGTACAGATCTACCTGTAAACTACCTAGCAGTTCTACCAACCTATGATACGGAGGGATCATTTTACAGGATTCGGATGGGAATGAAAAAAGAGACCTCTGGGAATTGATGGGAATCAAATGAGCAGAAACAAGAGAACCGTGACTGAAGGAGGAGGAGAGAGATGAAAAGGAAACTGCAGAAAGACAAAACAGGAGTTGGGAAAGATGAAAGATGAGATCCAACCGTGCAGGGAGCAGCTGCTCTTCTTCAAGCACGGTGGCCCTGCAGAGGATATAAAAATAAAGGCATTCTCTGCCTAGTGGAGAATTGAGTGTATCTGTTAAGTCGCTTGTATTCAAACAAGTTGTTTGGTTTAGAAGAAACATACTAGAATGTTTTTTTGGGTATTACTCTTGTGTAGCCCTGCTGGAAAAACTAAGCTGAAATTGAGCAAGGGAGACAAATTTCAGACTTAGTCAAGAAAGAGACATACCGGATTAAGTGTGACGGTATATCCATGTTGATATGAGATTAATGTCCAGGCAATAGTTTACTATAGTTAATAGACTACTGCAGTAGAACATACATATATATACAGCAGGATGTATGTAGAATATATATA
>QLTV01000974.1:10560156-10576834 GCA_003457575.1 Thermophis baileyi
ATATACACATACACATACACATACACATACACATACACATACACATATACACATACACACACACAAACACAAAGAGAGAGAGAGAGAGAGAGAGAGCAGGGTGCCAATAACATGGTCTCATATGTTGAATTGATTCCAGGGAAGTGCAGCATTTTTTTTAAAGCACAATAGATCAAAATGCCAGGTACATTGTGGTTCACAGTGCAGCCAGGCTTGGTGAATGTGGTCCTTCAGAAGCTCAACCAGAAGTAATTAAACAGTAAGAGTTAGACTGGTAACCATGATGTCTTATGAAATAAGTGTGTAACTCCTATTTTTTTATCAGCCAAAGTTTGCAAACCTTCTTTAAAAGAAGCCATATGCAAAGTGCATTATACCTCCTTGTGCGTTGATTTGCTTTTTGCCACAGGAAGATTTGTACGGTGTTTATAAAACAGCATTGTCATAAAGTGTCAGACATCATGAGCCCTTCCTTGTGGGAGACGGATGGTCTAGAAATATGAAATATAAATAAATAAATTATATCTCATTTTAGCTATCGGAGAACTGAATATTATACAAGAAGGTTCTAGGCACACTTGTTTTCTTGTTTTCTCCCTTTGTTTATTGGACTTGTGTGGGAGAACAATCACTGGAGAAATTAAGATTTGCACGAACCACGAATTGTCTATAAGTTAGCACTGGAAGCTTTTATCAAAACTTGTGGTTCGTGCGTTTTCAATTCTGGTTTACAGGCAAATTATGATTTGTGCATATCCTAATAGCATGCTGTGAAAAAGGAAGTCAGGAGAGGAATCCATATCAAGAAGTGAAGGAAGAAGGTGTGTTTTAAGATAAAGGGTGTTAATTAATACATATTTTATACCGAGACATTTTAATTAGGGATTGCATGTCTGTTAATTGCACTTCTTTGGGCAATAATAGTAAGGCTGACTTAGCACCCACTTTTTCTATTATTTATTTCATTTTAGAAAACTGTTATACACTAATAATAGAAATGGCTTTTAAAAAAGGCATGTTACAACAACAAACACTGTACTAAATGAATGTTTTCAAATTGAACATTGTAAGCATATGCAAACTGAAAATAGGATTGTCCCTTGCTATTATACTTAATCATTACACAGAACTCATCATGCTAATTAGCAAATGTATGCATCTGTCCAATATGGTATAAAAGGAAAATAAATTTAAAAACCGGAGCAAAGGCAAAATGCTGTTTTCAATTTAGTAGAATAAGTTGATCTATATTTAAGAGACTTATTTTGCTGATTTTCCAAATGTTCAGTATACATCATAAAAAGCACCAACACTTTAGAAAGGTGTCAGGTGTTATTATTATTACTCTTATTCATCTATCAGGAAATATTATCCATAATAAGAAAATCCTTGGGTTTCTAAAGGCTGGCTGACTAGAAAGAGGGTTTCTGTTCTTCCGTAACCTGAAATTTAACCACTGTAATTTATCAAACTTTTTTCTAAGTAGGCAATCCTTTTTTGAATATTGAAACATTTCAGAAACAATTTGTAATATACTCCTGGTAACCTGAAAAGCCTTGGTAGTCTAATATATTAGATATCCCAAATGATTTTAGCCTTATGAGTCATCTGTGGCTCATATTTGTAATGCCTGGTTTCATCTACAGTGTTTTATTTTCTTGCTCAGGTTTTCTAAGAGTTGTTGGGAGGCTGTGTCCTTTGAGGCAGTTCAGCTAGATCAAAGAGGGAACACTGCAGGAAAACTATTTAAGAAAGAGACTGGAGAAAATGACTCCTTTCTGGCTGAAGTCATTTTGCATCCTGACAATAGACTAAATATTGTGAAGGCAGGAAAGACGGACATTTTGGGTCCTGCCTGCACTGCGGACTCAACCGTCTCCCCTTTGTTGCCATGATCAGGTTTGTGCCTTCAACAAACCTGATCATGTGGGATAGGACCACCATAACTACTCTTGAAAAACCAGGATCACTAGATTGCAGCAACAAGGTGGAGCAGAGGGTTGTATCTCTGTGTTGCCATGTCTAGTGATCCTCTAGCTTTTTGCAGCCCAGAATAGCAATAACAATAGCAGACTTATATATACTGCTTCATAGTGCTTTACGGCCCTCTCTAAGCGGTTTACAGAGTCAGCATATTGCCTCCAACAATCAGGGTCCTCATTTTACCGACCTCGGAAGGATGGAAGGCTGAGTCAACCTTGAGCTGGTGAGACTTGAACTCGACAGACAGCAGAGTTAGCCTGTAGTATTGCATTCTAACCACTGCGCCACCACGGCTCTTAGCAGAAATGGCTAAGTGCAACGCCTTAATAAATACAGCAGGAAGATGGAGAATACAAGTGTAGAACACTTGCAGTATTTATTAGATGCAAAAAGAAAAGTTGATGAAGCAAAGAATTAGATTTTTGCAGCTGAGATATAACATGCCTAAAAAACAGAGACTACAACAAGGTGGAATGGGGCAATCACTTGTTCAGTTATATTTTGAATGAAAGGGAGAAAGGAAGATCAACAACCAATAAATTAACTTGATCTAAAGTATCAGTGAGCATTCCCATTTTAGAGACATTGGAGCTATGTTTGTTCATCTTGGGAGCAGGGGGTGAGGGGAGGGCAAGAGAATAATTTGCACTCCACTTGTATAGGATTTTAGCCTAATCATCAGTATCACTTTCAAAAATGTTATATTTTTTTAATTACCCCTCTCAACTGCTTTAGATAAATTAGGATAATCAGGAAAATGCTGAAATGAATGAGTGTGTGGGGTGTGTGTGTGTGTGTGTGTTTTTGTGTGTATGAAAGCATTTAACTCATTCCAAAGAGGGATCAAACATGAAAGAGAATGGAGTATCCATTGACCTTCTGCCTTTGACCTCCACACATTCAACTGGAAGGTTAAATAGAAACTACACCAGATTTATCTGAACATTAGGAGAAGGATCTGTGTGATTTTGAACCTTGCTTTATTTGAATTCAAGCCACCTATGTGTATAGTTTTGATTGCCACGATGTAGTTTTGGTCACCACGATGTAAAAAAGATGTTGAGACTCTAGAAAGAATGCAGAGAAGAGCAACAAAGATGATTAGAGGACCGGAGTTAGCCTAATATATACATATAAAGAATGGTTGCTGGAACTGGGTATGTCTAGTCTGATGAAAAGAAGGACTAGGGGCAGGGGTGGGTTCTCCTGGTTCAGACCGATTCTCCCGAACTGGTAGTGGCCCACTGGTGACATCACGATGACGTCACCAAACCGGATCAGTCGGTGCCAGTCCGTGGGGGCCGCCAACTTTTTTTTTAATTTTTTTTTAATTTTGTTTGAATTTTTTTTAATTTTTTTTTTAATTTTTATTTTTCCTTCTGAGCATGTGCAGAAGCCGACTTCCGGCACTGTGCATGGGGTCGCCATCTTTTTTTCGGCTTTGTTTTTTGTTTTTTTGATTTTTTTTATATTTTTTGTTACTGTGCATGCGTGCGCGCGCAGAGCGCGTGCGCACCCATGAGGCATGCCCACGCGGCGCGGGAGGGAGCGAACCAGCAGTGAGGTAAGTTGGAACCCACCCCTGACTAGGGGTGACGTGATAGCAGTGTTGCAATATCTCAGGGGCTGCCACAAAGAAGAGGGATTCAAGCTATTCTCCAAAGCACCTAAGGGCAGGACAAGAAGCAATGGGTGGAAACTAATCAAGGAGAAAAGCAACTTAGAACTAAGGAGAAATTTCCTGACAGTGAGAACAATTAATCAGTGGAACAGCTTGCCTCCAGAAGTTGTGAATGCTCCAACACTGGAAGTTTTTAAGAAGAGATTGGATAACCATTTGTCTGAAGTGGAGTAGGGTTTCCTGCCTAAGCAGGGGGTTGGACTAGAAGACCTCCAAGGTCCCTTCCAACTCTGTTATTTCTATTCTATATCTCTCCTTCACATCTTCAGCTTATGGAGGTAAGGGTAAGCAGGACTCCCTGGGACACTCTGCTTTGTTTCTATTTGGAAGCTCTCTACCTATTCATCTGGCCAATATGTTTGTCTGTCAATCCTCCATCCATCCATCCATCCATCCATCCATCCATCCATCCATCCATTCATCCATATTTCCACTAAATCTAATTTTTCACCTCTTGCTTAAGAATATGTCAGGCACATTCAGACATATGATGATATTAACAGATTTTTAGCCTTTTCTCGGATAATATGGTTTCCTTTCAGGCTCCAGATTTTCAAGGACATATATTTTTTTTTTAAATGAGAAAATATGCTCTCTTTTTCAGCACAGCTGATTTTTCGGGAGATTCCCCCCACTCCCACCCCGTTCCTCCTCCTGGAAATGGAAAGAATAGATGAAAACCAGAGCATGACTCTGTTCACACAATGACTTTTTAATGTAACACTATGGGCAGAATTATGGGAAAGTTATATTGGAATGAGTTACTTTTCAGTGTGTAGCCATGAGAGGATATACAAGAAGAATGTACAAAAATGTGGCTCCTTAAGAAGCTGTTGCTGGGAACTCATTTTACTATAATTTTTCAATTTTTATAAAGAGTGCCACTGTACAAGTGCCAAACATTACATCAAAATTACTCAGGGAATATGCTTGTAATGTTACATATTAAAGGAGGATTGGCTTTTCTTGTAAACATCTTGTGGGATCCCTCTTTCATTCTTTCTGGCCCAAAGGAATGTTGGAAAGAAATTGTGCAATGAAAGAGTCTTTTTTTTCTGTGTTAGCAGAATAACTTCAAAATCTGAACAGAGTAAGCCAAATTTAGTACAGGAAGAGAAGATGGGAATGGAAAAGGCAGATTCGTGTTTAAAAATGGCCCGGTTCAATTGGGGGCTGTAGGGGAAATCTCCTCAATTTATCTATATAAAAGGGCAGTTGGGTAACAATATAGATTGCTGCCAATGGCTTCTCTCCTACGTCCTGCTCATGTGAGTCAAAATGGAGCATATGCCGCCCCCCCCCAGCCAGTGGCACACATATACACATGCACAGAGAGAGAGAGAGAGACATATTAACAATATTGTTAATTGTTGTTCTTTTCTCTTTTAATCTTTGTTACTAATAGGGAATGAATGTCACTTAGAGTCATGAGTGAAGCAGTTTATAAGCCTGTATAACAAATAAAATATAAATAGGTAAATGTGCCTGATTTACAGTATATATCCCATATACATATGCTTACCTAACAGGATTACTGTTGTGGGGAAAATAGGAGGAGGAAGGTGTTTATTTATTGCCTTGAGTTGTTTGTAAATATAATAAAGGTGGGCTACAAATAAATATACATTGCGCATAAACAGGAAGCAGGTCTCCCCACACTCTGATTAGCTCTGGGAACACAGTGCAGGTGTGTGTGCGTGCGTGTGTGGGTGTGGGTGTGTGTACTCACTATGATAAACCCTGACCCACATGCATATACAGAAGAAATGCATACTGTATATACACTCATCTGATTAGAATTTCTCACAAACAGCAGCAACACATATCTACCCACCACCCAAATGAGAATGTAACACATAAACAGGCATGTTGTCCTACCACACATACTTGGCAACACATATACATACACGCCACTTGATTAGTCTCTGGGAAGAAAATGTACAGTATATATTGTACACCAGTAATTTCTTATGTAGATAGTGTCCATGGTCTTTATTGGTAAAGGGGTTAAAAAAGAATTTCAGGGGTCATACTCTGAAGGTTTTCCCTAACCTTTTAAGAAATATTTCATAGCTAAGTAGCATAAGACAATTGCATGGTCTCTGTTTCCCTCAGCCCGGAGAAAATCTTTGATTTCTGAGCTCCAGTGTGACCTTAAAATGGGCAACAAATGTAAAACAAGTATCAATGCACACTTGAGAGAACAAAAGTTGCTACCGTCCCTTCTTCTGTAGCCAAACAACAACACATTTGGAGAACAAAGCTCTCAACTATATTTTGCTAAGCAAACCCTGCTTCTTTCTAAAATGTTTTGGAAAACAAAAATTCCATCCATCCATCTAGCAATCAATCTTTTATTAGGGTCACAGACCAGAGTTAATCCCATCCATCCATCCATCCATCCATCCATCCATCCATCCATCCATCCATCCATCCATCCATTCATCTTCTTAGTTGCCTAACTGAAACTGTACAAACTATACAAATAAAAAACAAAGCACAACAAAACCAAGTTAAATTCAAGAAACTATTCAATTAAAAAAAAACCCACAGAAAGAATATGGTTTAATGAAATTAGAATAGTACTGTTGCAGTGTGTTTTGCAGGAAGCTACTTTTGAAATGTATCTGAGATTTCAGTTGGCCTAGAACAGTGTTTCTTGACCTTGACAACTTTGAGAGATGTGGACTTCAACTCCCAGAATTACCCAGCCACCTGGAGGGAGAATTCTGGGAGTTGAAGTCCATACCTCTTGCCAAGGATGCTCTCATGATGGCCAGATGAGGAAAATCTCAAAAAGAAACTGGCACTTTGCCTCAGTGATCCCAAGGTTGTAGAAAACTTCTGCCACTTCTGAAATCTAGGATGGCTTCTCTTCACTGGCTCCTCAGAAAGAATGCAAAATATATTTTATTTTTCATGTTGGACAAGGTTAGGGTTAGAGTTATTATTGGTGCCCTTTGATGTTATTGTTGTTGCTAATCTGCTTGATTGTTCTGCTATAAAAACAGAGCTATTTGGGTAGGGTATTTAACACATAGCTATGAATGATATCCTGAAGGTCCTTGCCATTAAAGTCCATCCTACCCCGGTCAATCCTTCTGTCATCAAAAATAAAATAAAAAATAAATGGAACAAGTAGCAATTTGTTGCTTTTTCATGACAGCAATGGTGTTATCAAAAAGGTGTAGAGACCTTTATGGTTAGTCTTACTTTATACTAATAAGTAAATGCATCATTTATAATTTTCATAAATAATGCTGTTTATGTTATGCTCACCATCCTTCATATTATTGACCCCTACACTGCAGAAAATAGAAGTAAATAATGGCTTAATGTTTACTTCTATCAATAGATTTTTAGCTACATGGTTTCAAAGGCAGATTCAGGCTCCTTTTTTCTTTTTCTGAGTACTGGCTGCTGGTTAGGTCCACATACAAAAATATGGGAGTAGGTGTGTGTGACTGTGTACAACAAATTGCCTAAATTAAATATTTATCTTTGCACTCCTACTGATATTTTCCTTTCAAAAATCCAGGAAAAGCCTTTATCCTGATTGCATCTCTTATGGACTTCTCTGCATATACACAATGTATACAGTGGATAAATCAAATCGCATGCTAAGTAAATTCTACAGATGAGGAACAGTGACCTGCTTTTGGCTTACAGTTCATGTTACAAATTTAAAAGGAAAGAGTTTAACCATTTCAGTATGTCAACAGAAGTCACTCATGTTTCCACTGCTCTTTCGGCCTTTGAAATCCCACTACTTCCAATTAGGCTAGGCTACAAGTCCATACAAAATGAACCCATTAGACTGGAATGTTTGTCTCTGCATCTGTTCTCCTTCTATTAGCCAAGGGTCAAGGCTTGCCACAGGCATGTCATCACTCACAGTGACATCAGACACTCTCTAAGCTGGAGCGACCAGACATAAGGCACCTGTTGGAAGGAGTTCACAATCTTTTAAGAATGAACTTTGGTAAGAGGTTAAATGAGCACCTGAGCACCTAAACAGGAAGCACTGTAAGGAAAGGACTGAACTCCTGTGCATTGTGCCTCCTGGTGATGGTATCCAGGACTGGTTTGACAACTGGAAGAGAATTTTTTTTCTCTGTCTCTCTCTTTCTGTCTGTCTGTCTTTCCCTCCCTCCCTCCTCCAGGGCAATAGCAATAGCAATAGCACTTAGACTTATATACCGCTTCATAGTGCTTTACAGCCCTCTCTAAGCGGTTCACAGAGTCAGCATATTGCCCCCAACAATCTGGGTCCTCATTTTACCCACCTCGGAAGGATGGAAGGCTGAGTCAACCTTGAGCCGGTGAGATTTGAACCGCCGAACTGCAGCTAGCAGTCAGCTGAAGTAGCCTGCAGTGCTGCACTCTAACCACTGCGCCACCTCGGCATATGGAAGAGTCAAGTCTGTGCTAGGGCAGGGTATGGATGATTTTGTGAGGGACTGTTTAGAGAATGAGAAAGGGTTGAACAACAAAGTTGACATAAATAATTGAGATATATTAGGCAACTCAATAGCTTATCTCATACATAGTATCGGGCAAGGCAGTGAGCAACTTGGAAGAAATGTTTCCAATCATTCAAAGAAACTTCACCTGAAATAACTCTCTATGAATGAAACTGGAAAAGTCCTCTTACAATTTCCATGATTCTGAATTTACTCCAGATTAGTATTAAAGTCACTGAAGTCTTGCTTCCCTGATCCTGTCTCGTGTTGGGCGTACGTGATAACTGATGAGGGTTCTTGGTATAATCTCAAAATAAATATAAATTGGAAGTTTCCATAGTGGAAGGAATATTTTTGACAGGCATGTGGACTTCCCTTTCTTTAAATATTTTGAATATGTATGTGTGCATACCCAGATAGTCCTTCAAAGCCCAACTTCAGTTCATCCTTCTTAATTTAATTCATGTGCCACATACCAATAATACTTTTCAACAGCCATCCACAGTTGCTTGCAGTTTGCTCTTCTGAAGCCATTTGCAAATCTGTTAATTCCAGTGCATGCATATGAATGGCATATCCCTATAAACGCTCCCAATATTACGAGTCTAGAGCAAATATCCCTATGTGTTATTCACCTTAGCATTACTGTCTTCAAATTAGTATTACTTTAATTAAGTCAAAACTACTGAAACCTTAAAAAAAACTGAAATCCATCCTTCAAACAGATCAGAACAGATTCTTAACACCTAAAATCCATGATTAACGTGTATAGACGAGTTTTTCCTAACTTTGAGAACTTTCAGATGTGTAGACTTCAATTTCTAGAATCCTTAGCAAAAAAGAACTATGCTGGCTGGAGACTTCTGGGACTTGAATTTCATATATCGGGATGGTGGTGTTGTGGTCCGCCAGGGGCCTGTGCAGCTGGCGGCAGAGCCGGACAGCGAGGAGGCTGGTATTGTGATTCGCCAGCGGCCTGTGCAGCTGGTACCAAAGTCGGACAGTGAGGAGGCTGGAGAAGGCTCGGTGCCAGAGGCAGGGATTCAGCCAGGACCTTCAGAACCTCCAGAGGCTGCCATGAGTGCAGAAGAAGAAGAGGAGGAGCCTGTTCTCCATGCACATGCACGCAGAGCTGCCAAAAGGCAGGAATGGCTCCTGAGGAGAAGGACTACTCGAGAGTAAGGCTTGTGGATACTTGGCCACTCCCATAGCCTATTTAAGTGAGGAAAACGACTGACCAATTTGCAGGAAACAACTCCGTTCATTCCCAGATCTTGTCTTGCAAATTCAAGCCTCCGTTGTCTTTCCTGGGTGTTTTGCCAAAAACAGTAAGGTTCGTGTGGGTTATCTGCTGTTATCTGAAAGACTCTTCATCAGACTGGTGCTCTTTTGCTTGGACTATTGCCGACTGTTAAGGAGATTAATTAACAGCCATTGCACAGAAAAGACTGGTTTACACTTTATTTGAATTTAGGACAGACTGCTAAATAAGACAATTAGTAGCCGTCACTATTAAAATAAGGTTTGTACGGACGCTGTTTGTGTTGTGTTCCTTTGTCAATACGCTGGGTCAGAACAGGTGGAAAGACTGAGAAATACTGGTATAGGGTATTCCTCGCTTGTAAAGTTGATAGGTCCAATCAAGGATAGGGAGGGAGGGACGGGAGGAGGGATGGAGTTGGCACTGAGAGCTGTGGGACGGAGAGAAAACTGGCAAAAGTTGCCCCCCCTCCCCCCCTTTGCTCTATACCTCAATGAGAATGCTCTGTATCCATGTCCACTCAGAGAATGTTCTCATCAGCAGAAAAGAAGATGGATCGAACTCAGAGGTGGGTTCCTACCGGTTCTAACCGGTTCTTTAGAACCGTTAGTAACTCGGGGATGACATCACGGAGCCGGTTCCGTCGGTGTCTCCGTGGGCGTTGCCATCTTGGATTTTGCTTCTGCGCATGCGCAGAAGCTAATTTTTGCTTCTGCGCATGCACAGAAGCTATTTTTTTATTGTTGCGCGCGCACGGCGCGACCCTGAGTGAACCAGCAGCAAAAGGATCCAGAACCCACCCCTGATCGAACTTAGTAAAAATTAAGCAACATAAATATCTCTTTTCTGAGAAATGATGAATTTGTATAAAGTATTTTGGAATGAGATTTGGGAAAATTTGATCCACCCTTAATCATAGCACTGCCAAAGGTAATGTGCCTATCATACTCATCATAGCATTGCCAAAGGTAATATGCCTATCATATACTCATATACTACGGAAGAGTTCCGTACTGAATGCCACCTTGTTCTTCAGTTTGGAAGAACACCTTCTCTGCTTAGTCTTTGAAGGGACAAGGGAGTAATAGTTAAGGTTGTGACTGCAATTAGCCACTTCCTATCATTTATGCACTTCCAGTTAATTTCATTTGTGGGTCATGACATTAGCAGATGGAAGCTGTAGTAGTAGTCCATCTTTATGAATTATTGTCTCAGCTCTCCTGCAGTCTCTACTCATCCTTCCCTAATAGCCTCTAAAGATGGTGTTCCA
This sequence comes from Thermophis baileyi, assembly GCA_003457575.1. Lineage (NCBI taxonomy): Eukaryota > Metazoa > Chordata > Lepidosauria > Squamata > Dipsadidae > Thermophis > Thermophis baileyi. The sequence goes on from QLTV01000974.1 coordinate 10,570,815, forward strand.
GAAGTACATATTTCTAGGCCATTTTTCAAGCAACTACCTTTCAAATAGATGGCAGTGTTCCAATTCAAAGGTATCTGTGATGCTATGAAGAAATTTCAGATTCCCACTTAGGACAGAATTCAGAGCTGTTTGAAGCCAGTGAGTAAGATGAGGAGGAAATATCTTTGTTAGATTTTTATGAAGCTCTTGAAATGGTTAGGAAAGAATACTAAGGCAGAATTAACACATACAGGCATTGTGATAAATGCCTTCTGTTTTACTTTTCTGTGCCACCCAGGAAGACACATATCTTACTACCTTCATAAACTATACCTACATGGCTGAACATCCAGATTTTCCTCTCTAAAATGAACAGCAGGACATTTATGATCATCATAAAACCATTTGTGACAGCAGCCACTGAGTTCAGAAAGTTGTTAAAATTAGTTGGATGAAGAGGAAAGTATTGTAAAATAATAGTTACATGTTATTTTCACTATTTATGTATAGTAAAGTCAATTATTATAAATCTTGAATAAAGCTCCAATTTTGTGGACATCAATGACACATTTCCCACTGAATTAAATGGATCGGAACTGCATTCAGTATTTATTCCTTTGATGTCTTTGGGTTTTCTAGCTGCTGTAAGCATATATTGTGATGCTCTCTGATTGTATCATTTTTCATGCAACCTTGCTGATCTGGCTTGAACCAACAGGCAGATGTAGTTAAAACTAGCTATTGGCTTTAATAATTTGGTATATAAATGGTATTCTGTCTGTTTATGTCATACTGCATTGTTAAAATAGTACGATTTTGTGCATTATGCACCTTGTACTGTAAGATTTTCTCTACTCTACATGATGTGATTTAATGGTGCATGACAGAAACTGGAGGTGTAGAGTTCCTGCCTTTTTGTTTGACTATTTAAAAATAAATAATGATACAGCAGATAATCTCATATGGCAGTGCAATATTATGCATATGTATTCAAAAACAAGTCCTTTGGATATCAGTGAGGGTTGTTTTCAAGAAAGTACAGTATGTCTCAGACTGTAACCTCATACTGGCTTGCTGTAAAAATGCATAATTTCATATTTAGATCATTGTAAAACTTCAGTATTAATCTGCCCTTGAATTTATTTACGTGATCTGAGCAAATTTTTATATCTTTAGTTTATAGCATACAGCTTGAATATTAAAGACTTTGTTCGGAAAAAGTTCTACCTTGACCCAGTTATAAATAAAAATCAAAAGTATTTTTCCAGAAACTGCAACATAAATAAGGAAAAATATTTGCCATTTTGCTGTGTGTTTGTTTGTTTGTTTGTGTGTATCAGAGGTGGGTTCCTCCCGGTTTGGACCGGTTCTATAGAACCGGTAGTAACTTGGCGGCATGCTAGAACCGGCAGCGACCCAGGCCTGCCATGCCCCCAAATCGGTTCTTTTGGCGGCACCATAGGCACCGCCATTTTGTTTTTTGCTTCTGTGAATGCGCAGAAGCTTTTTTTAAGCACTGCACATGCGTGAAGCACGCACGCGCAGCACAACAGTGAGCAAATCGGCAGCGAAGAAAACCAGAACCCACCCCTGGTGTGTATGTGCGTATACAGGTAATTCAAATTTCATAGGGAAGGCAAATTCCCTTTTCAATTTTCCCACTTTGGATCCATGAACCCAAGAATAAAGACCATTTCCTTAAAAAAAAAAAAAACAAACACCAAAGGGAAGAGATGCCAAGTTTCTGATTGCTTAATATGAAGACCAGGTTGTGTCAGAGACTCTAAGAGATCTAGGTCACTTCCAGTTTTATTACAGTAATGATGCCCAAAATACATAAAATAAGCACCTATTGCTGCAAGATGAGGTGCAGTGGCACTCCAAATGGGGCCTCTTTTAATTTCGCTTCTGGAGTTGGTGATAAATGAGTTTCCCATTCTCATCACAAATAATACATTTTACAGCTCAATCCTAATAATAATTACTCTGGAATTAAAGTTCCCTTAATTTGATTACTTTAATTTGTTTATCTATGAAGTGCACTCTGTATTGAAGTTATAAGTTTGGGAAACATCTGTTAATACAGTATTATACATGAAAATATATGACTATACTGGATAGATTTTTAATGTCTGAAACAACTTGTAACCTCATAGGATGATTCTATCATTTCTTTTGTTACCTATTAATAAGGCCAGCATTTTGCAAAACCTATACATTTGTTAACTGTGAAACTCCTATAGTTTTCTTTCACCTGTATTCTCTTTCTCTGTCTCTCCATCTCTCTTCAGCTCTCTCCATCTCCATCTCTATCTCCATCTCTCTTAACCCTTTTTTTGTTCTTGCTTAATCCAACCATTATTTCTCATTGTGTAATCCTATACATATTTATTTGAACATTAATCTTACCACAGTCAGTTGGGGTTACAATACATTGCATTGAATTCTCTAGCATGATATTATTTTATATTATCTACATTTTAAGTAACAGGGATAATATATGTTTCATTTTTCTAGAACATGAATCTTAATCATCATTTTTTAAGTTTGCTGTAATTGTCTGTCTGTCTGTCTCTCTCTCTATATATATATATATGTGTGTGTGTGTGTGTGTGTGTGTGTGTGTGTGTTTTCTCTGTTAAATCAGCTGGTGTACCCAAATATTTAACAGAGAAAAAAACATATATATATATCCTTGTCCCTGGAACAAGTAGATAAGGAGTAGAATCCTGTGGCTCAGAGGTTTAAACACTTGCTTAACAAGGCAAGTGGCCCAGGTTCTAACCCCATAAGGGTGTGGCTAGCTGATGAAAGCTAAATAGCTTGAAATAGATCTATACTAGTCTCCCTTTATTTATGTAAAAATATTATATATCTATATATCTATATATCTATATATATATATACGTATATCTATATATCTATATATATCTATATATTATATATATATATATATAGTACTATCAGAGTCAGGTGAGTATTTTGTATTAATTAAATTGTTCATTAATCTATTATAACATGTATCCAGTATGTTTATTATCTTCACTTTTATTCTAGTGTCCAGCACAGTTTGACATAACTCAATTCTGATGAGTTACAAATTTGCCCAAGATTATTGATTTCTCACTGTCAGCTGAGAAAATAGTGTTTTCTTTTATTCTTATCAACATTTTACTAAAAATCAGGCATACTATAGCCCATAAACTGATTCGATATTCCAGACTGAGGTCACTGTCCCTCATCTAGAATTTGATGAAGTTTTTGAAACTCTGTACATTCAGACAGTACTATTATACATTTAAGACAGAATGTGTTTCACAGTGCTTAACCAATAAAGTCCATACTTTATAAAGTAGTTATTGTAAAATACATATAATAATCCAATGGTATAGGCATAACGTAGATTAAAAGTAAGAGAGAATATAATTATTGATATGTGCAGTTTAATAACTTTTGAAATATGGCATTCTGGTTCAGCCTAGGGCTCTTTCTAACTGTGATAATAGCACAGGAGGCAAAAATCAATCTTCACAAAGCTTGAAAGTATAGTGATTTTTCTCCTGGAGCAAAATGGAGGTGCAGTCAATTTATTTTTCCAATACCTTACACATTCCTATTTTATAATTGTAATAATGTTCATCATCATCCAACTTCAAGCATTATAATCCCAGCTTTTGAGAATGAACATCTCTTTCTGACTTTTTTTGCACTTGCAGAGGGAGCTGAGAAGAAAAGTCACTCTCCTTCACCCGTGAAATGCAAAGCCAAACTGTCTGAGAATCTGGAGGATGATAATGAGGGTAGGTAGGAATCAACCTCTCAAAAATCACTTATCTGTTATGTTTTTTTAAATTTCTGGATGGTAAGATCTCCTTCATTATTCAATTATATATTCTTCAGCCTGTTACACATTATTGCTAGTGCTCATATTTACAAGCTCAGGTGCGGTTGGGCCCTGGCTTTGCAAGCCAAGTAAGGTATTTTCTAATTCTCCTACCTGTAATGTTGCCCCCTTGTTGTGCAATGGTAAAATATTTTCTAGTGTGAAAAATGTTCACAAATGTTATAGTATTCGTTGGAATGAACTAGCTTTGAAAACCAAATGTATGGATTTCAGTTGTGAGACTTAGCAAATAACCAGTTATGCAGAATGTACCACAATTTCAAAATAGAATTACTTTTGGCTATGGCTCTAGTGAATCTTTAGTAAGAATGGCATTTGCATGTTGCATGGATTAGCATTGCATGCATGAACAGAAAACAGCCCATGCTAAGCTTTGGTATCATCTCAACCTTTCATCCATATGACCAGAACAAACAATAAATCAGAAACTGACAAGAAGATTCCTGACTGGTATAATATTGCAAGCCAAGAACAATTGTTTAAGAGAATATCTCATTACTGAAAAAGCCAATATCAACCCAAATTTGTTTTCAATTAGTTTATTGTTGATTGTAGTTCCCACTGTAATGAAGTAGGATATGCAGGAATTGGGTATATCTAGTTTATTGAAAAGAAGGACTAGGGGTGACTTGATAACAATGTTCCAATATCTAAGGGGCTGCCACAAAGAAGAGAGGGTCAACCTATTCTCCAAATCACCTGAAGGCAAGACAAGAAGCAATGGATATAAACTAATCAAGGGGAGGACAAACCTAGAATTACAGATAAATTTCCCAACAGTTAGAACAATTTATCAGTGGAATGACTTGCCTCCAGAAGTTGTGGATGCTCTAACACTGGATGTTTTTAAGAAGAGATTGGACAACAATTTGTCTGAAATGGTGTAGGGTCTCCTGTTTGAGTAGGGAGGACTAGACGACCTCCAAAGTCCCTTCCAACTCTGTTATTCTGTTAAATGTCAAATCAGGGCATTAGCAGAAATTATCCTTTATTCTACCTGCCAATCAACTGGGAAGAAAAGAGGCAGAAGGGAGTGAAATTATGCTTAGGTGTTACATGTGAATGTAACCACAATAAAATTATAGTTAGGTACTACATTTGAATGCGAGCACTTTATTGAATTGCTGACAGGGGTGGGTTCCTCCCGGTTCGGACTGGATTGCCCGAACCATTAGCGACCCGCTGGTGACGTCATGGATCCGGTTCGGTCGGTGCCAGTCCTTGGGCGACGCCATCTTTTTGGGGGAATTTTTTGGGAATTTTTTACTGTTTGGAAGGTTTTTCCTGTTATGCTGCTTGAAAAAGGGCTCTCCCACTTGCCCCTGGGTTTATACTGACCTTTATTCCTTCGCCCGAAGCACATCTGCTCAGCCGAAGCACAGCTGATCAGCTCCTCAGCTGTGTTTTGGGCTGATTGCAGCTACTGAGCATGTGCGGAAGCAAAATTGCACGATGCGAACCGGTGGGGAAGGTAAGTGGAACCCACCCCTGATTGCTGAATATAAAATTTGGCAAATTCCATTGACTTGTGCCTTCCAGATATTTTTATACTAAATCTTTAAGCATTTCCTAAGTTCTTGGTTAGAGTTAAAGAGGCTTTTGTCAAATAAAATTCATAGTAAAATAAGAAAATAAAATCTTCTGTATATTCTTCTACCGAGGCTTATTAAAGTTGACAAAGAGTGTTTGCTTTCAAAAGTTATTTCAGGGAAAAGGAGATTTTGGAGAAATGCTCTTAGGTTGGAGTGTGACATTCTTGCACTTATTTTATAAGAAAAAAAAATGTTGACATGTTTTAAATGTGAGGCTCTACTATTTAAGACTGGGGATTTACTTGTTGAAATTTCAGTATTTATTTATTTATTTATTTATTTATTTATTTATTAAATTTGTATGCCGCCCAACTCCCAAGGGACTCTGGGCGGCTCACAACAATATAAAAAACCGTTAAAAAAAAAAAACCATAATAAAAACAATTAAAAACAGTTAAAAACTCATGCATACCGTTACATGGCCGGACCTCGCCAATTACAGAGGCGAGATCAACGGCCCCAAGCCTGCCGGAAGAGCCAGGTCTTCACTGCTTTCCGGAAGGCCAGCAGTGTGGGGGCGGCCCGGATCTCAGGGGGTAGCTGGG
>QLTV01000974.1:10600318-10624734 GCA_003457575.1 Thermophis baileyi
TATATATATATATATAAAAGCAACACTGTCGCCTCTTAGTTTTTTATGTCTTGAGTAATGAAGATCTTCTGACTGAAAGTGTCTGATCCAAATTCATACAATTCAGTGATGCTGTCAGTTTGTAGACGTTTCATTTCATTTTCCACTGTGTTGAACTTTCCTGTGTTCATGCTCTTACATTCCATGTTCCTACTGTAATTCTAACTTTGCAGCTTCAGAATTTCTTTCCTTGTAGTAGGGTAACATTAGCAACTAGATGCCTGAAGACTTTAATCTGGCCATGCCATAAACACTGTTAGTATTCTGAAAGATCCCAAGCTCAAATCAAATCTTTGTTAGGGTTAGACTAGACCACCATCCTCAGGTCTTCCATGGTGACTGCCATCTGACTATTCTGTATACTTCCAGTAAAACAGACGGTGATGGTGAGGTTGATTGCAATGCAATAGTCATCCTTCTGGCAAAAGATATGCTGTTATTTTACTTTATTTATTTATTTGTTTGTTTGTTTGTCAAACATGTACAAGATAGCAGGTATAGGTATAAACATAAACATAATCAAAGTGAATACAGATAGATGAGGACAATAGGACAGTAGGACAGGGACGGTAGGCACGCTGGTGCGCTTATGCACGCCCCTTACAGACCTCTTAGGAATGGGGTGAGGTCGACAGTAGACAGTCTAAGGTTAAAGTTTTTTGGGTTTGGGGAAGAAACCACAGAGTCAGGTAGTGAATTCCAGGCATTGATCACTCTGTTGCTGAAGTCGTATTTTCTGCAGTCGAGTTTGGAGCGGTTTACATTAAGTTTGTATCTATTGTGTGCTCGTGTATTGTTGTGGTTGAAGCTGAAGTAGTCATTGACAGGTAGGACATTGTGGCAGATAATTTTATGAACTACATTTAGATCGGTTCTAAGGCGACGTAGTTCTAAGTTGTCTAAGCCCAAAATTTCAAGTCTGGTGGAATAAGGTATTCTGTTGCGAGTGGAGGAGTGGAGGACTCTTCTCGTGAAATATTTTTGGACTCTCTCAATTGTATTAATGTCCGATATGCAGTGCGGGTTCCAGACAGGAGAGCTGTATTCGAGAATGATCCGAAATACTTCTGTGCAAGTTTTGCTCCTTAGCTAGCAAATTCTGTGGAAAATAAATAAAAAAGCACTGTATGAATAGTAAATCATGTCTGCTCCTTTTATTGGTACTGTTCATGAAGAGGCAGTGAGAGTGTTTTAAAGGAGAGAATAATGTAAAGAAAACATTTTTTTTCTGGAATTTTCAGGGGGAAAGCCCTTCCTTCCTTCCTTCCTTCCTTCCTTCCTTCCTTCCTTCCTTCCTTCCTTCCTTCCTTCCTTCCTTCCTTCCTTCCTTCCTTCCTTCCTTCCTTCCTTCCTTCCTTCCTTCCTTCCTTCCTTCCTTCCTCCCTCCCTCCCTCCCTCCCTCAGTGTAGGTAGCCATTCTTCCCTCCTGTATCTTCCTGCAAAGAATGATGACCTGATCATTGAGTTACCACCTGACTATGGAGTGATCAGATCGTCATTCTTTGCAAGAAGATACAGATTTAAGGTAAGCCCTCGTACTGCTAAATTTAAGCCCACATTTGTGTGGTAAAAGAAAAGCTTCCCCTATAAGGTCCTCCCCTTCTCACAACTGCCAATGTTAGTTTGCAAAGATATTCTCTCCCCTATTTCTTATGCAGAATGTAAAGAACCTTGGGATTGCAGGCTAAAGGATTCAGCCTCCTTTTTGAACAATGTGTATTCCTCGTGTTACATTTTAGGGCAAATGCAAATCCTGTGATTTAGCAACCATAGAGATAAAAAAAGCACACTCCATCGCAACACTAGTTGGCAATGAATGAGCAGGCTTACACTGAGAATCCTACATTCAATGCATGTGAATGGATTTCCATTAATGGAACAGATTTGCTATTCATGTTGTTCATCACTTCCAGTCAATTCTGAGGGACATGGAGGGAGGAAAACATTAAAATAGCAGTGTCCTTTCTATTAAAAGATGGCCTCTGTTAGACAGAATGCAAATGTGTGGCATTTTCACAGCAAATCATGGTCATTGGTGGAATTTAACCTTTTAATGGATAGGGCTGCCAATTTCCCCATCTCTGTGGTAATGATTGAATACTATTAGAGAGAAACAGTCTAAAGAAAATAAAACGGAGATGCATAAAATAGAAGAAGAAGAGGTAATGGTAATGCAGGTGCTGTAAAACTATGAGCCAGTCTGCATACATAAAATTTTCAAGTAAGCAAATAAATAATCCAGGAAACAAGTACAACAGTAAAACAATGGATAAATTGGTGAAAAACTCTCAACTCGGCCCTCTGCTTTAAATCACGATTGCCGAAAAATACTGTTACACAACAAAAGATGCAACCAACATTTGACTGGTAAAAATAATGCTCCAAAATAGAATAACATTTGCATTAGAACATGGTTTTATTTGAGTTTTGCTTGTTTCCTGTATAACACTACAGATGTAAAAGAATTTACCAAAGAGAATCTGAAAGAGATTGAAAGGTCTCTGACGTCCTAAAAAATTAGTACAGTTTGCTATTTGTTTAGGGCAATGAAAATCAGTAATGAAATGGTTGAAGCCAGCTAAAGTTCCTGGGATCCCACCATGGCTGCCTGGAATGTGGTGCAGCGACACTGATTTATACCAGTTGAGGATCTTGTCCCGAAGCTGATCTCTGAAGAATGAAGATCAAAACTGCAGGGCCTCTGGGTTTAAAAGAAAATAAATGCCTCTACACCAGCTCCACCTGCTGGCTGTTTTAATCAACAGCATCGCAAAAAAGACAGAAGAAAAGTCGATATTCTTGAACAATTTACAACACCGTATTCAAAGATAGTTAGTGTTTATTTAGTCTAGATGTCCTTCCTTTTTTCTTCCTTCCTTTGCCTCAAAATCTGCCAGATTTCTCTGCACTTTTCTGATGTTAAGACTCTTAGAAGATAAAAGAAAGGGGTGCGTACATTGCAATTGTATAGAAGCTGTATAGGACTAGAAGGGAAAGAAAAGCTGATAATGATTAAACATTGTATAGGACTTGCAAATGAATTTGTTCCATTTATTTCCTAGAGAGGTTTATGCCATTTCTCTTTTCTTCCTAGAAAAGGGATTTTTTTTTTTAAATGAACACGCAACAGTTTGGCAATGTGATTTAAGCAATTACTCTGCCATCTTACTGTGTGACTGTCTTTCTAGCACAGGGCTCTGAACAGGTGACAACAGGTCATCTGGCTCATTCATAACAGAGATTAGAAAGTTGCTGTTCTGAATGAAACATCATTGAGCCAAAGCACTACTTTTATGTTTAGGATCTGAAACACCGAAACATGAATGTCAGCAGGGAGGATTATGCAGTGAGGGAAATTTAGCCACAGGGCTACATTTTGCCTTTTCACTTCACACAGCCCTAAAGTAATTTGTCACACGTTTTCTGTAATAAGTCAAACATTTGGAGGAATTCAGTGCAGGGTAGATGTAGTAATTATTATTCTTTCTTCCTTTCTCTCTTTCTTTATTTAAAGAGTTGTAGGGCCACCCAACTCACAAAAATGCAACTCTGGGTAATGTACAAGAATGAAATAAATAAAACAAACCACAATATCTCAACGGAAAATCAACTATATAAAACAGGGCATACCAACATGTACTCCCACAAAAAAGCTCACCTAATATCTTAACGCCAGTGCCTGAGGGACCATCCAAGTGTTTAAAGCATTCCTGAAGATTAACAGAAAAAATAACAGGAATGATCAAACCAGTTAAATATCCCTTCCTTCCCTCCCTCCCTCCCTCCCTCCCTCCTTTCCTTTCCTTTCCTTTCCTTTCCTTTCCTTTCCTTTCCTTTCCTTTCCTTTCCTTTTTCCTTTCCTTTCCTCCTTTCCTTTCCTTTCCTTTCCTTTCCTTTCCTTTCCTTTCCTTTCCTTTCCTTTCCTTTCCTTTCCTTTCTAATTAGACGCTGTTAAAGATCTCAGCAGCCTTGAAACTGAATGAAATAAAATTATTCCTGTCATTATTATTAATATTAGAAACATAAAGTTAGCAGTCAGTATAAATCAAAACAGAAAGTACATGACTAAAAAGAAAAAATAGTACAATGTTTCAGGAAGAAGAAAAGCAGAGAAAATAATTGGACAACCCCCCAAAATTGGACAACCCAAACACTGAACAGCAGAAGTGACAAATAAAGATCAAACTCTACCAGATAATTTCTTATAGGGTAAATAAAATCTTGTATAGGGCAAATAAAAGTCATTTGGTAAAAGGCTAGTATATATCCATTTGAAAAGACACCTTCCTCCATGCTATGAAGCTAGGTAAATATAATGAGGATTTTATCCACAATTTATGCATATTTGGTAACCCTCATTTAGTTTGTCTTGCTTCAAAATATAGTCACATTAATACATTTTCTAGAAAGAAATTATTTAAGCTTGGGAATCAAAGATATAGGGATTTGTACTAACAGTAGTGTTTCAAGTTGTTTTCACTCATTTTCTGCTTTCATCTTTTATGGATGCATCACTTTAACTTGGAAAAATTGTGGAACTTCCAAAGCAGCCTAAAGTGGGTAATAACACTGAGGGAAACTGCAATACCCCCAGTCATGCATAGACATTCCTGTTGAACTTAAGCCAAATAAAAATCTTATAACTGGGGAATAAAATCTGGGCAATAAAATTCCAGACAACAACTAAATTGCAATAAAGTTTAGCTGCCTCTCTAGTTTTATGCTACCATCTCGTGGTCTTTCAGATTTTTGTAGCCGATATATACAGTATTGGTCCTAAAATCACATGTGCAAATTATGTTGCATACTATAGAATCCTAACTGCTATGAAAGCATTTTAACTCTCTACGCAACTTTTCCAGGATTGAAAGCAACTCTCTAAAATGTTATGGACTCCTCAATTCCCTATTCAACCGGGAAGAAGAATGTTAAATATTCATTATTGGGAGTGGGGGTTGAATCTGGTTTAGTCATACATCAGAATCAATATGATTTAAGTTAGTCGTGGCCCAATTAATAGATCAGTTCTAAAAATGTCTATATTTGGATCCAATCCTGTGATTGTCGCAATTTACTTTTGGCTTACCTATGCTTTTCTTGTTTGGTTCATTATAAATAGTGCCATCAACCTGCTACGTTGGCTGCAGTACCTACTGACTTTGTCTACTTAACAATCAGAAATGTGGTTTATAACCCTCTATGGCTGTCGTTTTTTCTGGCAGGTGAGAATGGCACAGAAGTGAAGCCAAGCAGTGACGAACCGGAACATCAGAGCCAAGAAACAGGTTTGTATTATGCTGTGTTCTATTAAAGTGTTCTATCAGCCAGGTTTTCTGAACCTTGGTGAGCAATAATCTGAGTCGATGCTATTGACTGACAACGTTTGTACATTTCCACAGGATTAAATCAGGGCTTGTGCAGCTTTCCCATTGGAGCCCAGAGCGCTATTCATTATGAGTGAATGCATTCCTTCCAGCCCCGGAATGTAGCGTTTCCTGTTAGTAATTGACAGCACATTCTGTTAAGGTGGAGGAGATCCTAGAAACCTCTTCAGTGGAAAGTGTTTACAGCAGCAAGGTATAAAGTTCAGACATCAAAGGAAGGCAAGAATATGTAGAAAATAAGCTTGAAGAGATGAAGGACCTCTTTGGCTGGGAATAAACCTGCACTGTGATGCATTTATTCTGTTGATTTAGCTTCTGAATAACTGCTTTTCTACACAGTGGTTACAAATTGGATTACTGGCTTTTGAGGAAGAAAGAGCCAGGGTACGCAAATACAACCCTTGAAAATAAACGTTGAAACTCATAAAAAAAAAACCGTGAATACAATATATATCTGCAATTGAAACTGCATTTTTAAAACTGATCAGAAATAGAAATACAGTCATGCTACACTCAGAAGGAATTCTTCTGCTTTCCATACATCATATATATCTATATATTGTAGGGAGATGGTCTTTGCTCATTCTCTGGCCTCAGCCAAACTATCAAAATAATTAAAAGGACAAAAAATGTTGCTATGAATGTCCTTATCCTTTAAGATACGAACCTGACTGTTGCATGACAGATTGGCTTATTTACATGTACTTCAAATAGCATAGGTGTTCTCTCCTGACTGACCCACCTAAAGCAGGGTTAATGGCTTATATTCTTTAGCGTGCACGTATTTACTTCAAGTACCACAACTCATCCTTTACGGAAACTGTTTCTATCAGGTTGGAAAACTTTTATTAATACCTGGGAGCTACAGCAGGAGAGGCCCAATCACTCAATGCAATAGAGCGAAGCAGCCAAGCTATCCATCCTACATTATTTAGCCATTCGATCTGTGTATAGTGCATTGTGGCTGTTTCTAAGGAGTTGAATATACGTTAACAGCAAAATGCCCTTCATCCCGTTCTCTTGTTACAGTCTGGAGGAGAAGCACTATGTCCAAAACGCTGCGCCCATTCTGCGAAATAATTCCACTGACTCCAATTGTTCAGCTGTTCATTCATAAGCACAAGGCTTTTCTTGAGGCTTTCAGAGGCAGGTGGGCTTTTTCTGTCCACCCGACTTTTCTAATTGTTCCTTGATGTTTTCTTGGACAGCATCTGCACATGTGCAGTCACGCACTTTAGTTTCACTGAGACTGCTGTTGGAAAAAAAAACCCATCATTTTAAAATATGGAAGAATTGGAAGTATGGCAATATGTCTAAGATCTGTTTCCTTGACTGCTTTATCTTCAGGTTATATAATGTAAGAGGAAGATTCAAAATTTCTGTATCAGATCTCCTTCCTCTCCTGTAGGAATGTAGATTAGATGAACCTGCCCCTGTGAGATAGATATCCTTTGGAAGACTCACCGGGGCCTTTTCTCCTGCCCAACCAAGAATATTTTACTAACATTTAAGAAGCATTTACATGAGGCACTAAACCAGGGGTCTCAAACCCGCGGCATCACAGCGGCGTCATGTGACATCCGGACTTTTTTCCCCTTTGCTAAACCGGGCGTGGGCATGGCCAGCATGTGACGCATCCAGGCCGCGAGTTTGACAGCCCTGCACTAAACTGTTTTAGGGGTCACATTTCTTTAATCTGCCCAACATAATCTGCTACAATGGACATCCAGTGGCCAAAAAATGCTTGATTCTTTTCTTTGAGCATTACAATGATTCTATTTAGTCAGAAGATGCCATTTTTCAAAATATTAATTATCTTACAGGTTTTTTTTTTAATGAAATCTATGTTTGAGATTTGGTTTCTTCCCAGTGAACAAGGACTTTAACAAATGATTGCACATTGTTATTATTACAGTGTTATTATTTGGCCTTAAACTTTTTCACACACTTTTTCCTGAAAGGTTTACACATAGATACATATATATTTACACACACACACACACACACACACACACACACATATACACACATACACATATGCACACATGTACACAATCACACACTATCTCTCTCACAACACACACAGACATGCATACATAGAATTAGAGGCAGAGTAAATGTTCCACACAACTTCATATGCTCCCCCATCTCAGATGTTTGCTGTTTTCTTTTGTAAATTGCAACAGCAAAAGTTGGCCTTTAAGACCAAAGATCGTTATAGGAAGGAGCAATGTTATATTGCAGCATGAAATACTTTCTGCAAACTGTTTTTCCTCTATGAAAGGGGGAAAAAACACCAGGAGGGTGAGTAAATGGACACAATGAGGAAGAGTTTGCCATTATTCACAGTAAAAAAAAAAAAGGATAAAGCTAAATATTCAGTCAAGGATAGTACAAAGTAGAATGACTCTAAGTAGAACTTGAAATTCAATTATACAAAATGTTGGTGCCCTGTGCCCCTGACCATTTAAATCTGTATGGAAATTGAGTGTGTTTACAAATCTCACTCTGATTATTGTTCCATGAAAGAAAAGAAAAGGGGATTTCAGCTAATGAAATGCATAACCTATATATTTCAGTGCAGGTGCAACCATTTACAATCATTACTGCATTCAAATTATATCCCAATATCTATCATGTCTTTCTTTTCAAAACAGATGAGGCAGTATCTACAATTCCAAGCAACCCAACAGATGGAGGAGAGAACCTGGGCAAGGAAAAAGGTACAGATCACGAAACCGGCTAAGAAAAACCAAATCCTCCAAGGGGATTTTAAAAAGCAATATTTTCTGTTAAGCCTACGAAAACCCACGCTCAAGCTTTAAAGGCCAGATGTCAGATAAGTACTTCTGGGATGTCTTTTAGAAAAGCCTTTTTAATGAACCACTTGGCATCATAGTTGCCAGCGGGGATCGATGGCATGCATTTTCAACTGCAGTTATTATAGATTTCCCATAAAAAAAAAATTGTGTGGGTCATAGGGAACTGCGAGGCACATATCTGTGGGAATGCTCACATCCGTAAATGTATGCTTGCTTCCACGACAGCAGCATTTGATCCAGTCTACTGTGGTCCAAAAGGAAAGGAAAAAAAAATTGACTATCCAAGGCAGAGCTGAGGGAAGGTCCTTTTCATTTATGACGGACTGTGCTGGGCACTCTGGCCTTTTTGTGTGTGTTTGCTTGGTTTGTTTGTTTTTTGTTTTGTAGTCTTGATTCCTGGCAATGACACGGATAAGTACCTGCAGTTTTTCTAGGCAGGTTGTTTTTAGAAGTGCTTTAGTCTTTGATTAATACTTAAAAATCAAGGAGTAAGGGGCAAACAACAGAGAGCTGATACCTAATTTAATCTTTCCAGCTGAGTTTTACCCTCTTGGGTTGCTCATCTTTCAACAAGGAATGAAGTATAGAATCGTACTGCTCTGGCATGACATCACTGCATTAATTGGGAACACTTCCTTTTCATTCTTCCTGGATCCATCAGTAATGAGCATGGAACACAATTTTAAAAATTGTAGCTTTGAATAATTCAAAGCAGGGTCTTTCTGTATCAGCATATAGCATTCAAACAAGCGCAGTGGAAAAATTAATGCATTGTGTGGTATAATATATTTATTTATTTATTGCATTTGTAGAGCTGCCCATTTTCCCAAGGAAGTCTGGGCAGTGAACACAAAACCTAATTTAAAAAAATGACAATATAACTCAAAAGAAATTGGGTCATGTTGCCTAAAATTTTTGTTATCCATGTCAAAAAAAATTACATCCATGACAGAGCTCCATCAACAACCCAGGCCCCAGTTTTGCAACCTTTTGAAAGACCAATAAGGTTGGGGCTGCCTGTATTTCAGGGGGAGTCTGTTTCATAAGAATGACAGTTCAATCACATGTAGCAAGTGAAGAAGGTGATCTTAACAGTGATAGACCTGATCCATTACCAGAGCAACAAGTGGAAAAGTGTGATTTGAATCCAAAACACAAAGAAGGCATGTGCACAAAGCTCAGTTAGACACCTTCCGAATTCACATAAGTATAAGGGATGGGAGGAATAAAGCACAGTCCTGCAAAATTCTGTCGCTATAACCAGTAGTAATAAACATAGTTTTAACCTTCATGTAGAACTGATTTCTTGGCTTGGTGTACATAGTATGGCTGACAGCATGCTTCGTGGGGCCCATCAGGTAGCAGTTTTATCAGTGGGACTCGGAGCATGCCCACTCTGCAAGATCAAGTAGGAAAGAAAGAAACCATCAGGGATAGATAAGGCCACAAGATCTTGCCCCATGACACGTGGGGCTTTAAAGAAGAAAACCCACATCTTCAATTGCACCTAGAAGCTACCTGGGAGACAGTATTATTCATGTAGTAGTGTTAGATAGGCATATCATGGCATTCTGCATATCCTGTTGTGTTTTGGAATAGTTAAATAGTTGAAATGTCTGAATCCCATTTAAGGATAGTGTGATGTACTAGTCCTGTTGAGAGATTACTGAGGCATAGATGACTGTGAGTAATGCTTCTCAGTCTAGGAATGGGCACAATTAGTGCACAAGATATAACTATGGAAAGGTCTTACTAGCCATGGCTACCACCAGCCCGAGCAAGACCCATGAGCAAAATAATTCCCAGATTGTGTACCAGTTCTTCTATGGGGAACGTGAGTTCCATCCAGAGTTAGATGATATCCAGTCAGTAGGTGCCAGAGAACCTAAAACCCACAACGTTTCAGTCTCATCAGGGATGAGCCAAAGCCAATTCTTTCTAGACTTGATCTACACAGCCTTCATGCACTGAGAAAGCACTTCAGTAGCATCACTTTGATGGTTCAGGGCAGACATACTGTATATAGCTGAGTTTTATCAACATACTATTGTCAGTTAACCCTGCCCTGTCCTGTGCTGCAGAAAACCTCACCCAGTGGTTTTGTATAGATGTTAAAATAAGAGTAGGGGAAGAGCTGAGACCTGTGGCACCCCACAAAACAGGCCTTAAGCTGGAACTTGAGCTTCCATCATACCACCTAGAACCAACCTTGGATGAAGGAAGAGAACTCCCTTCTCAGGATGCCAGGGGAATTGGTCATGAAATTTGCATTTGTGCATTCATGGCAATAAAAGCATGAGTGTGAGGATGAGAAGCATTTCCTGCTCCCAAAGTTCTATGCAATAAATCTTTTGATGGGAATATGAATATACAAGTAAACTCAGCATGGAAAGCAAAGGCTTAATTGCATTGATACCAAGAATGGAAAGGTCATTTACATTGAAAAGGAGAGGCTGTAGGCTCCTTATCTGTTTTTTTGAAGAATAGGGTCCTTAACTCCTGAACCTGGCTGCTTAAGGACAAACAGTCCATAACTACAGGGCAGGTGGCTAGATTTTGCGCAGAAGCACTGGGGATTCGTCGGAAACACGTGTCTAATCCACCATAGCTATTTTATACAACAAATGTGGCAAACCCTTTACACTGCTTATTCCTTTCCCTTTTAATATTAAACTGACTACGGGCCACACAGTTTGTGGATTGTAATTTTAGTATAGTTAGATCATGTTTAATTGACAGACTGGATTTTATCATGGATTTTAGCTGCTATTTATTATTTTATATTAGAATTTTTAATTGTATATTTACTGAGTGTTTTTATTTGTTCTGGTCTCTGGTCTTTGACTGTAATAATAATAAACTGAATCTCCTGAACCGGGCAGGATTTCCGGGCAGAAAAAGACTAGTTTGATTAGTAAAGACTGATCAGCAGAATAGTTTTTATAACGTTTTTCTATCTGCTTACTTTGATCCATCCATCTTTGGGATATGGACTAAGTCAGGGATCTCCAACCTTGGCAACTTTAAGTCTGGCGGACTTCAACTCCCAGAATTCCCCAGCCAGCTGGGGAATTCTGGGAGTTGAAGTCCGCCAGGCTTAGTTGCCAAGGTTGGAGACTCCTGGACTAAGTAATTTCACGGGGGGTGAGGGAACCCTTAGATGGCACTTTTCCAACTGGAACACTTTCCAGTTTATACGAATACAGAAAGACGCCTCATCATCATCTTCCACTCCAAGGCACAAATGCTGACAAGTTAGAACGGCTGAAATAATAATTAAAGTTTTCTTGCACTTCAGCAATGTTTTTTTTAATAGTTTCTTTCTATCCTTGACACTGATAGGTTGCCCAATAAGTAAATTACCACAATATGATACACGGACATCCTCAGGAGAGTCAAAGTCCACAAGATGGAGAGTGCAGTTTTGCAACCAAAGACTTGTATCTTTTGTATATGTACAGGCAGTCCTCGAGTTACGACCACAATTGAGCCCATCGGTTAAATGAGTTTTGCCCCATTTTATGACCTTTCTTGCCACAGTTGTTAAGTGAATCACTGCAGTTGATAAGTTAGTAACATGGTTGTTAATTGAATCTGGCTTCCCTATTGATTTTGCTTGGCAAAAGGTTGCAACACGTGATCACATGAGCATAGGGCTGCTACAAAGGTCGTAAGTGTGAAAAATAGTCATAAGTCACTTTTTTCAGTGCTGTTGTAACTTTGAACGGTCAATAAATAAACTGTTGTAAGTGGAGGACTACCTGCATATGATGGCATTATTTGTACAACGTGGGCATGCCTTCAGAATTTTTCACACAGAGATGCTGCTGGTTTATTAGGACAAAAATGATACTTTTGATGTCATTTAATTCCAATTCTGGATTTAGAATTCTCCAAAGAGCAGCCAGCAATCTTTCACTATTTCTATATTTTCATTTATATCACCAATGAAACAAAGTAGAATCTGATGAAGGCTTTAAAAAAAGAAGAAGAAACATGGTATATATACCACTCCGCCATTTATGAGTTGCTGCTATTCTTGCTATGACTTTACACCTGATTTTTTTTTTCTTAATTGTTACACGGAATCTGAACATGGGCACCTCATGTCTATTAAATATTTAAATGAGGTAGTGTTTGTAAATAAGTTCATATTTATTCAGACTATTTCCCTCTCTCACAGGCCAGTATACTGCTTCCACCAGCAATATGATACCTTGCAATCTCTGCAGCTTGTTCGGTTTCTTTGTCCTACACTTGAGACTAATCTTGTAATGTTCAAATCTACCATCTGGCCTTGCTTTATTTGGCTTGTCTTTTCGCAGGAAAATCCCAATTGCTCTGTAATTTCTCCCAGTCCACTCAGGCTCATCTCCAACAGACCAATTCTGGTTCAAGCGCTTTCTTCAGCACAGAGTTACCCCAAAGCTAACCATTAATGAATGAATGCAGCTGTGCGCGTCCCAGTATGAAAACACACACACACCCCAACACAGAGTAGTAACGTTTTAGGACCAACTTAAGAAAAGAAAAGCACTTATTTAAGATTAATTTAAGCTTTGATAAACAATGATAATATAGTACCCTATAAAGATTTAGCAGTTAAAATGAGTCACTCTCGACCACAATTAGTTCACTGTTTTCAAATTATTACAGAATTTATGATTGAATATTCTCATGAATGCACAATTGTACATCATCGGTTTTTTGAAATAAGCTTTCATACTTTCAGTGGATTATAAAAAATACCATATCTTTTTCTTTTAAGGGAGATGCAGATTTAAAGTAGAAAATCACAAAGAATAATGAACTTGCATATTTAAAAATATCCCAAACTGACTAATGGCAGTTCAAAATGAAATGTAATCTTTCTCACTCCGTGCGAATTAATGCATGGAAACAACCTATTTATTTCTGTTTTAATACACATTGTATAATCATTTTTTTAGATAGATACACTAGAGTTGTACAATGTTCTGGATCCAAAAATAAAAAGAAGTTTCAAAGCATGCAGGGGCAAGCAATAAGCACCTGACTGCAGTTCTTCAACCAAACACAGCTTCACCAGGATGATCTGGCACAGTCCGGGTTCTGTTGAAATTACTAGCACTTGTTTTATGCGTTAAAAGAATTTTATATAAATGTCACATACATGAAACTATTGAGGACAGCCATCCTCAATCTGCTTTTGTCTAGATATGTTAAGGATGACAACACAGTGGCTGAAAATTCAAGGGAGTTGTGACCCCAATTTACACGACTGAGGATGGCTGATACAGGTCCTTTCCAGATTTAAAACTGACATTTATTATTACTGTCCATAGCTCTTTTAAATATATGACCTCGAGGAGAAAGCTTTTGCATCACATTAGCAGTCACCTTCATTATCAGTTCCTCCATGTCCTGATTTAACTATACAGGGGGGGGGGATAGTATCTGTCACATTATGTACCCCTTCTGCATAATATACTAATTTTAATTCATTACAACTTAATAAAAGTAATTGTGCATTTGAAGGTCAACTAAATTAAATCATATGTTAATTAATCTTAAAATTAAGGTACCAATTATTATATTTCCAGGTGTTCATGAAGCTTAGGTTCCTATGGGAAAACTGTATAGAAAATATTTCTGCTTTCCTATATACTAAGTTGAAATTAAGAAGGTATAAGGGAAAATATGTTTTATTTAAACCCTGTGTCTGTCTCAACTAGTTTTTAATTGTATAACTCCAGAGGGGTGCAAAGTTTTGTAAGATACCCATTGCAGATCTGAATAGATTCTAAAATTCTTAAATCATTCAGTTGTTTGGTTATTTGAAAGCTTTAGGAGAAATAATTCAAATAAAGTACAAAGAAAACAAAAAACCTTGAAAGCATTCCTTTATTTTTGAAGGAAAATATGGTAGATGCAGTATCTGTATTCGGCAGTGGCTAATATTCTTTCAAGGGATGTTGAAGTCTTTTCAAGTAGCTGTATATGAAGTGCTCAGTAATTAGAGGCACATATTGAAGAAAATGCTGATTTTGAACATTTACCTAAGTTTTTGATAGGCAGAGAAGTTGAGAAGACTTTAAGTAATCCAAATGAATAATCCAAATTGGCTATGTACCCAGGCCTGGGGCTGAGAATGTGTGAAGGGCCATGTTACTTGGCTTCACTATTAGTTGATTAATCATCATGACTGCTGTTATATTTATTTATTTTGTATTTTATTGTTTTAGCATCTTTTAAATTGTTTTGATTGTTTTAGAATTTTAGAATTGTAAGCCTCCCAGAATCACTTGGTTGAGTTGGACAGCTATAGAGAATGAATGAATGAATGAATGAATGAATGAATGAATGAATGAATGAATGAATGAATGAATATGAATAAAGCTTCTTAGGTAAAGCTCCCTACCCTTGTTAGTAACTAAAGGATTCAGTCCAGGAAACCATACAACTTTACACAGCTAAGGGACATTCACATCTATGTCTGAAAGAAAAGAGCTTATATGTCTGTAGCTTTATGAGTCATGTTCAAAGATTCTTATTCCTCTAAGACAATATAATGAGTTCCAGAAATCAAGATAGATTTTCAGAGGGGTTTTTTTCTTTTTTGTCTTTTTGTCTTTGGGAATCTGTTGCCAAGATTGCAGTAGGCAAACTAATTAAGCACAGGATAATACCCCCACTGAAACAACTACTGCACAACTTGTAAGCACTCCAAACTTGTAAGAAGAAGGATTCATTCTTAAAACGAACTTGAGTCATTACACTTTGTTTTTATACTTCTGGTCTGGTGAGCCAGGGGAGGATATCTAATTGTATTTACTTTACAACTTCAAGGCTTGCCAAAGATAATACACTAACTAGCCTAAAGCTTATGTGAAGACAACTCTTCCAAATTCCCTAGCCTGGGAAGAGGAACGAAATTATGCTTTGTGGCTGCTGTCTATTCTGTATTCAAATGGAGATGGTGTCAAGCTGGTGAGGTGGGTAGATGGTGACAGCAAAACCATCTTCGGGGAGATGACATATTTAAGTAACTGCTACTGCTTACTCAGGCAGCTCACTATGGCACTTTATAAGATAGGAACAACCGAGAATAAAATGAAGCAGAAGTTGCAACCTGTAAAATTCTAATGGAAAAGGAAGAAGGAGGACAACTCCTCTGGTTTGCCTTGTTCTTCTGGCTACCAGAACTTGGGGCAGAATTGTTTTGAATGCCTAGCTTTCCATGTCATCCACTGCCAGAGTTAAGAGAGAAAAAATTTCCTTCTTTCCTTTTTATTTTCTGCTTTCATCGATGAAATTCTCCCCTAGGCTGCTAGTACTAAGTTTTGTGATGCCTCTATTGATTATTCCCCTCTGCTCGTCGTGTATTGTACGGTATATTATCACCAGTATTTGCACAATGAAATCAAGAGCCCAAAGTATCTAACCATTTATTCAGAACATGGAGCTAATGTTTTTATTTGTTGTTGTTTTTGTGTGTGTGTAGAGCATATTTATCATCCTTACGCTATCATTTTTAATATCTTGATCTAAAATTCATTGCTAAATCAAAATTTCGAGTTATTGCTTTCCAAATTAGATATGCATAACGAGCAAGATAATGTCATGTGTTATTCTTCTATATTTTGCCATTTTTGTGCACTCTATCATTTTCTGATGACTCATTTGTCCTATTTTCTTTCATATGTTTCCATTAGGAATACAGTGATTTTTCTAGAGCCTGATGGAGAAGCTATTTAAAACTCATTCCACAGATAATGAGAAACTGCCACTCATTAAATATTAGAGTAACCAATGTGGCAACTCCCATTTATCTTTCATAATGTATCAAGATATGGGGGGGGGGGAGTTGTTTTTGTATTTATTTAACATGGTGTTTTTTTTTTTAAAACCAGCTATTTTACAGTAGCAGTACTGTGGACAAGCATAGAACATAAAATGTTAAGATGCTGTTAAGAGCATCTCTTCATGTGGATCATGTTTTCTACAATTGATTATGAACGATATACAAAGCCAATATATTTGATGATGGCCAGTTGTCACATGCAGTGTGTGTGTGTGTATCTGTGTGTGTTTATTCTTTGCTATCATTGAAAAGCACTAGTTACTTTATTGCAGGGGTGTCAAACTCACGGCGTCACGGCGGCGTCACGTGACATATTGGAACTTTTTCCCCTTTGCTAAACCGGGTGTGGGCATGGCCTGTGCATGACGCATCTGGCCCGCGGGCTGCGAGTTTGACAGCCCTGCTTTATTGGATAAAGTACTATCAAATAATACCTGTAATATTTTCTTTTTAGAAAAGGACAGTTGTAAGAGAGTGCTGAGAGAACTTTCCTGTGATCCCGTTGCCCAAAATGTATCAATAAAATGTTACTGTAGGAGCCACCATATATTCTAAAAATCAAGATTAATTAGTTCTTTTAATTAATTTGTTTATTTTCTCTTCTGTCGTGTTCTCATCATACGCTGAATAATAATGATGTATTTATTGAACAAATTCATATGGCCATTCAACTCATACACGGTCACCCCCAGATGGCTTACAAAATTATACAAACTATAATAATACCATGGAATAATTTGAAATATCGTCCCCAAATTCCAAATTTTAATGCCAAAAATTAATCAGGCTCTCCCTATATTTAAGAGATCTGCACAGCTATCCTGCAAAGTTTGCTGAGAGTTAAGATTCCTTCTTGTTTATCATGAGGTGAAATATTGCTGTGTATTTGTTTTAAGAATTGTTTTATGACCTTTGTATGAAAGTATCACTGAGGGGACAACTGAGGCCGTTTGTAAATCCCAAGTCAACTTTCTGTGCCTCTTAAACGCGACCCTGACCAAAATTACCAGGTTTTGACTCTTTTAAATAGTAGGAAAACCCTAGGAATTCCTCCTAAGCCCACAAAATAAATAAAAGTTGTTGGACCTGCCCACAGCGGTAATACTTACTTCCTATCTTCAACCTGTCCTCTAAAGCCTTCATCTCCCCCCCCCCTCTCGCAAACATCAGGTATGTCCTCATGCTTTCAAAACGTTGCTTGTTTCTGTTTTATTGTACACCCCACTGAGTGCTTTAGAAATTTAAATACAAATTAAGGAAATAATCCTTCAGACAAAAGAAAAGCTGGCCTAGAAAACTGAACAATGAGTGATTCATTCCCACCTCGGAGGTGGTGTTATATCAGTTCTATGCTGTCAAGGCAAGAATACCTTAATTATCTTTCTCTCTTAGAAAAGAAGATTGCTTTAGCATTTGCAGGTATTATAATGAAGCCTTTCTTTTCTACATCCTCGCTCTTTTTTCAAGCTGGAATAATGTTTATTTCCTCTGGCGATTTTATAATATGGAGAAACTTTTTCCCCCCTTTCTCTGCTCATCAGAATTCCTTTGCCATGTGAAGTAGGATCTGTTTCCAGTTTAATGGAAGGGAATCCTCTCTTGGATTCTACCTGATCTAATTTTGGTATGGAGATAAAGAATCCTGAGAAGTGAGAGCACAAGCTTTGCAGCTTTCTCATAGGTAACATCTGGGTTTGTTGAGAGACCCATAGAAATCCTAGGGTACTATGTAGTCGAGAGGCAGCCTATTTCTATTTAAATAACTATTTTTCAGTTTTTATTTTTCAAAATTATTTTTATTATTTTCCAATTAAATATCCTTTAATGTGGCATGCAAATCTTTGTTCTTTTTTGCTGTCCTGTTGTAAATGCATTTAAGCTTTTTTGCTGGAGCAGCCACCTATATATGGTATCACCCACAACAATAAGGACCAGCCAAGTACCCTCTAACCACTCGCACTGTTTGCACCAATGAATATGTAAACTTCTCATAAATCCATATAAACTGGAGTTCATCTCAATCTAAACCTTTATTACAATGGCTTGACATGAAATCTTGGAAAAAATATAAAAGCATTTTGGAGTCAAAACTCAAGAATTTCATCCTAGATTTTATGGTCCTTCAATTTGTAATACATTTTTTCTCAGTTTATGAAGCAGAAGAATACTGTAATCATGCATCAGCTTCTGTGCACAACATTACCTATGATTTGGGATGCCTGGTTGATTTCTTTCCCTGTAGAATTATTGCAGTCATTTTTCACAAGGTACTTAAAATAAAATGCAATTAATCTGTCTTGTTCATAAGAACCAACTTCTCCCATTTGAAATTCAGGTAAATTAGTCATGCTCTGTCCAGGGCTTAGTTGTATGACCCATTAGAAATGTATAAAAAAGCTATGCAAAACTTAGCTGAAGAAATATATTTTTTCCTCGTAGCGTTTTCCCACAAGCGCACGGTCTGTTTTTGGGGAGGATCATCTAGGTCAGTGCTTCCCTACGTGGGGCCCATGCCCCACAGGGGGGCAATTTGATTTTTAATGGGGGCAATTGGAACCTTGTTTAAACCAAGTTAATGGCCTTTTAGGCTTCCTCCGCATGAATAGGAGTTCACTTTTTGAATAGTAAGAATTACATGTCACGGGGAGGGGGGGGGCATCAGGATTTTAGAGATGCTCAGGTGGGGCATGGCCAATAAAAGGTTGGGAACCACTGATCTAGGTGTTTGTCCATTGGTTATGACAGGAACTGCGCAATCGGCTTGTTGCCTGAGCCTCATATTAAGGACTGAGAGAGTGACTGGCCCAAGATCACCCAGTCAACTTTCATGCCTAAGGTGTGACTAGAACTCACAGTCTCCTAGTTTCTTGCCTTGTGCCTTAACCACCAGACCAGCTGGATCTTTGGAGAAATGACAATAACTTTCAGCCTTGCATATCCATTATTTTCAAAACTTGGCTTGTGTTTATGTTTAAGCAGAGATGTCTTTCTAAATCTAGGATGAAAGGAAAAAGTTATACTGAGGAGAAAGAAGTGAAGATGGTGGGGACATTAACCATTTATTGCAAAAGTTTTAACTATTTGTAAATAAATAAGTAACAGAGATAAAATCATTTAGGAAGCTATAGATATGCTTTTTATAGTCCAATCCATGAATTAACTAGATGAACATGGCCAGTATGGCTTTCTAAGGTTGCCTTGTATTAAAGCACTTTTAATCATTTATCTCTTCCTTTTTTGAGAGACAGGATATATTTCATCCTTATATGTTTGATTAGTGTAGTTGTGATCATGTTTAATACCTCCTAAATAAGAGCAATAATGGTGAACCTGTCCTCTATAAATGAACAAAG
This sequence comes from Thermophis baileyi, assembly GCA_003457575.1. Classification (NCBI taxonomy): domain Eukaryota; kingdom Metazoa; phylum Chordata; class Lepidosauria; order Squamata; family Dipsadidae; genus Thermophis; species Thermophis baileyi. Next base: position 10,619,760 of record QLTV01000974.1, read on the forward strand.
GGAGAACAATTATCATATAACTCTGCTATGAAATGGAGAAGTAAAGGACTAGATTGGGTGACATGCATTATATTTATCTGACTGGTGAAGGATATTGCATTCTACTAAAACAATTTTTTTCTCCACTCTGATAGTTGTCCCTTATTACATCCAAGCACATATTTGGATTACATATAGAATATCAGAAAAACATTGGGAAGAATCAGGTTTTAATCCATTGATTGACCTTAGAATCATCCTACCTTTTTTTAGACTAAAATGCCTCCCAGACAGAGGTGGGTTCCTACCAGTTCTAACCGGTTCTTTAGAACCATTAGTAAACCGGCGATGATGTCACGGAACCGGTTCTTTCGGTGTCTCTGTGGATGCCGCCATCTTGGATTTTGCTTCTGCACATGCGCAGAAGCGAATTTTTGCTTCTGCGCATGCGCAGAAGCTATTTTTTTATTGCTGCGGGGGGGCCGTGTGCACGAAGCGGGTGCGCATGGCACGACCCTGAGCGAACCGGCAGCAAAAGGATCCAGAACCCACCCCTGCTCCCAGACATTCTTCTGATAATAAATGAGCATTTAAGTGAAGAGAGAGAGAGAAAGACACAATTCATATAAAGTGCCTGGTTTTTCTTTATTCAAGGATGTGTATATAAAAGTCAAAATTGGTTTGACTACAGTATGACCTTTTGCTCCTCCTCAATGAAGTGAAAAATAGTTAATTTATTTTTAACAACAAATACTTTTTTTCAAGAGCCAAAGTAGAACAATATGCTATGAACATATTTCCATTTAGAAATACTTTATACCCTAGCATTATTGAAACAGTCACTTATATTTTTAAAACTTTTCTATATGGTGTGTGTGTGTGTGTGTGTGTGTGTGTGTGTACATGTATATGTGTCTGGCCCCTTGAAATACATAGAAGACCAGATTACACAAGAACATCCTTTTTTCCTATATAATTAGTTATTTTTTAACACTTGTCTCACATTTTCCAGCCACTGGATTTTCTTTATGAAATGGGCTTGCTACCTTCCTTTATTTTATGCCTGTTAATCTGAAAAGTAAATCTATCCTTAGGCTTGAATATTTGATTTAATATTTGCATTTGAGGAGGAGAGTCTTCAATACAGACTTGACCTTAACGATTTTGAAAGTCAGAATCTGCATATCAGTGTAATATCTGTCTTGGCAGCTTAAATAACATAGCCTTAACTCTCTGGGGTTATTTTCTTTAAAACATGATATGTATGAAAAACTAAAATGGAAAATCCTCATATCTTTATGTGGAGTAAAATTCTATGTCATTTCACTAATATCTGATTTGCAATTTTATCTTCCCTAATGAAATTATATTTTATTACAAAGTTCTGCTCCAAGTTACTGATGGACAATACTCCCCCCTCCCAAATTAAAATAACCCTCCAGCATTGAAAGAAAAAAGGACATATGATCATCCATTTTGAATTACAGGCAACTATGGTGGTTATATGCTTGATATGTATATCGTATTTCATAAGTTCATTTGCTGGAATCTGCAGTTTAAAGACTATCCAGTGAAGTTCTGTAAGGCCCAGAAAGCTATTCCAGCTGAAATAGATCAATACACTAGCTGGATCAGTAGTTCAGCTCATGTAAGGCAAAGATATGTATGTTCCTACTTCAGAAAACATTCATTAAGCCCTTTATGCAGGGGTGAAATCCAGCAGGTTCTGACAGGTTCTGGAGAACCGGTAGTGGAAATTTTGAGTAGTTCGGAGAACCGGCAAATACCACCTCTGGCTGGCCCCAGAGTGGGGTGGGAATGGAGATTTTGCAATATCCTTCCCCCAGGAGTGGGGAGGGAATGGGGATTTTGCAGTATCCTTCCCCTGCCACGCCTACCAAGCCATGCCCAAGCCACACCATGCCCACCAAGCCACGCCCACAGAACCGGTAGTAAAAAAAATGGATTTCACCACTGCCTTTATGCATAAAAGCCCAATTCATACATTAAGCCTAACAATAGTGGAATAGAGTAGAATACTTTATTTTGCCAAGTATGATTAGATACACAAGGAATTTGTCTCCAGTGCAGAAGCATACTAAATAGCAGAATAATAATAATTATAATAATACCAATAAGATAAGGTAGTAAAAAAGATGAGAAGGATAATAGTAATACAACCATCTACTGTACATGGGTGAATATACTTTATTCTTAAGACAGTACTGTGGGAATTAGGTGTACAGCAGAGTGATGGCCCAAGGGAAAAACTGTATCTAGTAGTTTTGGCATGCAGTGCACTGCAGCGGTGTCCCAAGGGGAGGAGTTGAATCAGCTTATGTCCAGGATGTAAGGGGGCTGTAGGTATTTTCTCAGTATTTTCCTCCTTCTGACCCATGCAATATACAGGTCCTCAATGGAAGGCAGGCTGGTTGCAGTTATTTTATTCTGCAGTCCTAACTATCCGTTGAATTTGTCTGTAATTGTCCTGTTTGGTTGCTGTACAAATCAGACAATTATAGAAGTATAAATGACAGACTCAATAATTCCTCTGTAGAACTGCATCAACTGCTCCTGAACTGTCTGAGTTGACACAGGAAAAACATGCTTTGTTGTGCCTTTTTTAATGATGGTTCTAATGTTAGGTGTCCATTTCAAATCCTGGGAGATTATAAATAACTTGGACTCTACTGTTGATACTGTGTTGTCTAGTATAGTAAGAGGTGGTAGAATAGGAAGGCTCCTCCTAAAATCCATCTCATCTCTACAGTTTTAAGCATGTTCAGCTCCAGATTGTTCCAGCTGCACCACAGGGCAAGTTGTTCAACCTCCTTCTATATGCAGAACCATCACCATCTCGAATGAGACCAATGATTGTTGTGTCATCTGCAAACTTCAGTACTTTAACAGAGGGATCCTTAGAGATGCAGTTGTTGGTACAGAGAGAAAAAAGTAACAGAGAACACACAGCCCTGTGCTAATTGCTCTGGTATCCAATGTGATTTCCCTAGCTTCACCTATTGCTTTCTATCTGTCAGAAAGCTTATAATCCATCTACAAGTATAGACAGGCAGAGCTAGTTGAATCAGTTTAGAGTGAAGAATTTCTGGAATGGTGGTATTGAATGCCAAGCTGAAGTCTACAGAAAGGACCTGTGCATAGGTCCCTGGGGATTCAAGATGTTGCAAGATATAATGCAGTGCCATATTGACAGCATCAGCTGCCGATCTATTTGCACGGTAGGCAAACTCCGAGGGGTCTAACAGCAGATCCAGGATGATTTTCAAGTGGGCAAGCACTATTTTTCAAAGATTTTCATAACTACAGATGTCAGAGCAACCAGTCTGTAGTCATTCAACTCCTTGATGGAGGGTTTCTTAGGAACCGGGATGATAGTAGAGCATTTGAAGCAAGAAGGAACATAACACTTCTCTACTGATTTATTAAAGATGGGGGTGAAGATGGGGGCCAGTTTATCAGCACAGACTTTCAAGCAAGAAGGAATTACTCTGTCTGGGCCTGATGCTTTTCCAATCTTTTGTCTGTGAATTTGACCTCTCACATCTTTTTTTAGGATCACCAGTGGAGGGAGGGCCCAAAGGGATGGAGATAGGTGAAGGAGATTTGGCTACTGTTGGTGTATGGGAAGAGTAGCAATAGTTGACAGTAATCTCCTCTCAAACCTACACTAGAACACATTCAGGTCCTCTGCCAGTTGCTGATTTTTTCCAGTAAGGGAGGGAGATCTGCTGTAGCCAATGATATTCTTCAGGCTTTTCCACACATTTGCTGGTTCATTTGCTGAAGACTGATTCCTCAGCTTTTTAGAGTATCTTCTCTTTGCTGCCCTGATCTTCCTTGTTAATATATTCCTGGCCTGATAGCACAGCATCGTGTCTCCATTCCTGTAGGCTTCCTCTTTGGCGCGACGTAGCTGCTTGAGCTTAGCTGTGAACCAAGGTTTATTATTACTGTATATGCCGAAACCTTTGGTTGGCACACATGTCCTCACAAAAACAGATGTCACAGTATCAGTGAGTTCATCTAAGTCTGCTGAAGCAGCTTCAAAAACACTCCAGTCTATGCAGTCAAGGCAAGCCTGTAACTCTAACTTTGCCTCCTCAGTCCAAGACTGTTATCCTATATGAAAGAAATCTCCACCGCTAAGTATAGTTTCTCCTCTGGCATACGGCCGTCTTAAATTTTGACCACTACTTGGAAGGCAAATAAACGTTGTTAAGTTTTAAGCGTATAGTTGTTAAGCAAATCTGGCTTCCCCCATTGACTTTGCATGACAGAAGCTGGCTGAGAATGTCACAAATGATGATGAACACCTGACCCTGGGACACCACAACCATCATAAATACATGCTGGTTGCCAAGTACCCAAATTTTGATCCCTGGAGATGCTGCAACAGTCATAAGTGCAAGGAAGGACCAGTTGTAAGTCACTTTGCCTTTGTAACTTTGAGCAGTCACTAAACAAATGATTGTTAGTCAAGGACTAACTGTAGGGCACCAAAAATGTAATTATATCTACAGGTATTGTGTACAATTATTTTTTGTAATTTGTTTGATTCTTGCCTATTTTTATTGAATGGTTTATTAACATTGAACTAGAAACAATGAAAAAAACAGAGATCATACTAAATACTGGCAATACTTGCTTCAACACAAAAATATTTTTTATTATTTGGATCACCTTGCTGCTGTACAAAATGTAAATTAATGTCTATTTTAGTTGCTAGTATTGTGACCAGTTATTAGCAAATGCCTAATGTGAACTGATATATTTGGGGCAAGGTACATCATTTTACTGATTATTTAATGAGATTCTGGTTTTCTTTCTTTCTTTCTTTCTTTCTTTCTTTCTTTCTTTCTTTCTTTCTTTCTTTCTTTCTTTCTTTCTTTCTTTCTCTCCCTCTCTCTCTCTCTCTCTCTCTCTCTCTCTCTCTCTCTCTCTCTCTCTCTCTCTCTCTCCCGCAGGAGGGGGAAGA
>QLTV01000974.1:10625188-10648072 GCA_003457575.1 Thermophis baileyi
AGTTGCTAGTATTGTGACCATTTATTAGCATATGCCTAATTTGAACTGATATATTTGGGGCAAGGTACATCATTTTACTGATTATTTAATGAGATTCTGGTTTTCTTTCTTTCTTTCTTTCTTTCTTTCTTTCTTTCTTTCTTTCTTTCTTTCTTTCTTTCTTTCTTTCCCTTTCCTGTGGCTTGGCTTGCTTGAATAGTCTGAAGTTATTTGCTCTGCAGGCACCTTTCTGCTGTACACCTGTTCCCTCTTTGTAACATACTGTTAATCAGGATTGTTTAAATTGCCTAGCTTTTTCTGCTTCCATGGTTTAATTCAAAAGTCTCTTTCTCTCTCTCATTTTGATAGTATTGGCAGAAAGCATTTTACATTTAAAATACGATTAATAATATTCTGTGGATTAATTTGAGAAGCTTAAGTACAAATGATTTGAAAAATATGTATACTAGAGTTCTACTTCAACTTTTGACTTTGTCTTTAAACAAGCTGTGAAGGTAATTAAATATTTGCCTTGGGGAATTATTTACAATTTAATTATTTACAATTAATATTTGCCCTGGGCAATTATTTACAATTTAATTATTTACAATTAATTAAAATCACCAACTTTTGATGCATTCCCATTTTACAGATTATTAAACTTTGATCAGATGTTAACTGCCCAGGTTTCCCATACATCCCACAATGATAGTATTTGGAAGCTGTTACTTTCATGCTATTCTTTAGTTCATTGCTTACTGCTAGATATATTTTAATAAACATGGATTTATGGAAATTACTTCAAGTTTTAGTATGGAAATAAAATAACATTAAGGCTGATGTTTTGAAAGAACAATGCCTTTTATAGCATAGATTGTATACCAAGGTTGACTCAGCCTTCCATCCTTCCGAGGTCGGTAAAATGAGGAGCCAGATTGTTGAGGGCAATATGCTGACTCTGTAAACCACTTAGAGAGGGCTGTAAAAGTACTATGAAGCGGTATATAAGTCTAAGTGCTATTGCTATTACAACAGTTACCATAGTTATTAAGTATATGATTTCATAAATGATATACATTAGGAATGGCAACTTGGTCTTCTCAAAGTATTTTAGAATTCCACTATACCATTTCTTGCCATTAACCTGGTTGACTGGAATGGAACACCAAGTCTCTATGTTAGGAAAAAGCATAACCATGAGATATTTGGAGATGGATAAGTTTCAAAAGGAGGAAAGTCAATTTGAGATTCCCATTTACTGTGAGACCCCCATCTTCATCACAGTGTTCAAGGTAAAAGTATCTTCAGTAGAGGGATTTTGCATTTTTTGACAACAGTACAAGGAAGTTGGGATAAGAGGATTCAGATTTAGTTCCTTCTTTCTACTCCCATCCTCATCCTCCAAGCATGGCTAAAGTTCTGTTAAGGGTTTTGCATGCTGAGCTGATCAAACAAGGGCTTGTACATATTCAGCGCCAGATGCTGAATTTGGAGGACTTTGTTCTGCACAACATTCCTTTGCGTACCTACACCGTTATTCCTGGATTGTGAAGTTTTATTTGTGAAGTTTATTCAGTGGTTTATTTACAGAGAGTAAAGGCCAGGTCTTCTTTTCAAAGCTGCCTATTTCTAGAAATGATATGAATTTTTTTTCATGTAGTGGAAGAAAAGGTAAATTATAGGCTAAGCATGGGCTAGAGGCCTTTTCTCCCCTCTAGTTTATTTAGAATTGGAAAAAATAACATGTCAGAAGTCTTTACCTGTCGTTCCTGAAATGATTTCCAGGAGAGGAAAAGGAGAGCACTGTGGTTTCCTCCTCTAAGGAGACCATCTGAATGCTGACAAGACCACCCAGATCATGATGCTGAATCATTTTTGTCCGGAGTGAACTGTTCCAAAATACAAGGGGGTGTGGATTACATTTTATTTTCCATGTAACATTCAGTTCATTCTATTATTATGGGAAAGAGTTATTTGTGAAATCACCAAGACTGTAACATCTCTGCCTTGGATTAAGTACCATTTTTGTTATCTGCATAACCTTATTCTGAGTTTTTGCTTAATCACAATGAAATATTTCAGAATTTCGGGAGAATGAATATGATTGTTGTAAATTCTATTAAAGCGAAGAATGTAATCCAAGTGTGTTTATAAATTTGTTAGTGGTTTCAGTATTTTATATTAAAAATACAACAATTGTATTCATTGTAATTTAATGTAATATAATATCAATCAATCAAACATTTTGAAAATTATTTTAAATACTTTTAAAACTATGAGGCTTCATAAAAAGTGCTCAGAAAATCTATAGAGAAGGCATTTTTATTTGTTTTATTTTTCTGTAGAATCCCCAGATACAAAAGAGCCTAATCCAGTGCCTCATGCAACCTGTGAAGAAGATCAAGCTGATGGTATGTCTTCTACAATCCTTTACAGTATCATAATAAATAGTTTGATGGAATCGCTGGTTCTTTTCATTAATAAAATCAATTTGCTTCTTCACATCTTAAATCAACTTTGTTTCATACATGGCTAAGGGCAACACTCCAAAACTTCAATAATCAATTTCAGTAGTGTAATCTCTAATTTTGTACACATGTTCTGATCAATATCGTATTTATTAGAAATGAAGATGAGCTTTTCTCCCCAAATGTGATTTACGAACGGGGTCATCTTACATGCTTTGAAAATACAGAAAGTGAACAGGAGAGTTGAAAGGCAACTAATGAGAGGGCAGTTGAAAACAAGAAACGAAGAAGCTGCTATATATCATAAATCCACAGGGACATAATAAATCCACAGGGACAGATACAATTCTCCTTCCTTATCTTTGTTACTCTCTGTCATTAGAATCTCAAGCCATAAAAATGCTATCTCCGTGGATGGGGGGGGTCTTTACTACACTCAGTTTTTACGTATGGATGGGAATGAAATGAGAATGAAGCTAGCATGATAACTGAACAAGACTGAAACTCCTGTGTAAAACTTACCTGGGAGTAACAGATACCGAATTCCATGAGATTTGCTGTAGCACAAGATTGGCTCTCCGACGACCGGCAGGCACGCACGAACTGGGAGCATTTCACCCCTGGGAGGGTCCCTTGTGTTTGCAGTCCAGCACACAGGCTTCTGTCAGCCAGCAAACAGGCTAAGCCTATAGATACCTTAGAGAAAGCGTCAGGAACTAAATGGTACTTAGTACACAATAAGGATGCATGAGCCCAGATAGCTTCTCCTCCCCTCTCTGAAGTACAATAGTTTGTAATGTGAAATATTTCTGTGCAGGTGGGGAATAAAGTGATTTTGCAAACCATTAATTTACAGACAATTCATTTTATCCAATAGTCATTAATTCAATTCACCAGCATGATGATGTTATCTAGTTTAGGTAATGAAACGTCTGCAAGAAAACAGCCAAGCTCAGAGAGAACCATGGACCCCTCATTTCAACCCTGAACTACAAATATTCTCCTTTATCAATTAACACTATATTTTTCACCAGCCCTGCCTTTCTAGAGAAGGGCCTGTGGCATGCGTTTGTTCTCTGTCCTGTATCCGGATTAAAAAACAACAAGAAGAGCATTGGAAATATCTTAGTCCCTCTTTATAACTCTAATTGTGGCAGACACACATACTCATTTATTGAATTGATTTCAGCTCCCTTAGTTATCAGAGTAGGAACTGGGCAATGTGCGGAAGTTTTGCGTCTTTGTGTCTATCTTCCTGTATGGAAGGGCTGTCTTAAATAGAGGAACATCTTCCTTTCAGTGAAATAAAATAGCCTTTTTATCGCTAAACATTTCTTAAATTAAAAATGCACATTGATATCATACTAACATCATTTCCCATTCTTTAATACAATAGGACTGCAAGATGATTCCTCAGAAGTTGAAATGAATACTCAGGCAGATTCTCAGATCTCTTACATGGAAGCTGAAGGTAGTTTTTGTTCAAAAGAAGAGGGGAAATGTTCAAAATGTTCAATCAATTATTTATAAAGTCAACACCATTTGAAATATTTTTAATTACGACTAGTATTTAAATATAGATCTGGGGAACAAATGTCTTCTTTAGATTCTAGTTTAGGACCCTGAACAAGAAATAATAACTGTACATTAAGGGGTGGGTTCTAACTTACCTTGCTGCCAGTTCGCTTCCTCCCGCGCCGCGTGGGCATGCCTCGTGGGCACGCGTGCTCTTTGCGCACACCCCTGCTCAGTGCCAAAAAATAAAAAAAAATCCCCCCCCAAAAAAAGCCGAAAACAAGATGGTGATGCATGCACAGTGCCGGAAACTTGGCTTCTGTGCATGTGCAGAAAAAATAAAATAAAAAAAAATTCCCAACATTTTTTTTTGAAGAAAATTCCCAAAAAAAGATGGCAGCGCCCACGGACCGGCACTGACCGAACCGGCTCCGTGACGTCACCAGCGGGTCACTACCGATTCGGGCGAACCGGTCCGAACCGGGAGGAACCCACCTCTGTGTACATTCCAGAGAATTTCCACTACTAAAATGGTTTTATGGAAATATGTATTATTCCCTTTACTGTGTCTGTTAAATTTTACTGAATAGTCCAACCATCTTTTCTATACACCTATTTTATTTATTTTGAATTTAATAGAAATTTAGATATTTTGTACTGAATGTTTCTCAGCCCAAATAACCAGTGGATTTGAACCACTTAACTTTAAATTAAATTCCCCAACTGGGCAAGCTGTTTACTGACATATGAGTTTCATAAAGAGTTAAGTTCAAGTCCTATACTCAGAAAACTGTGTACTGATAGCTATTTCACGAAACTGGGTTTTTATGGACTAATTCAAGATGTGAGCGGTCTTTAGTTGGATTGACTAAAGCAACATACTACCTAGTATAACCCTTATAGCCATGTGGTGTACTATTTGAGGGAAATGTTGTAAACTATACTAATGGTATATCTCCTGGCCACTATTCTGTATAATGTCCCCCAACACCTCTTTTCAGATACTTTGATAACCCAGGAGGAGACAATAAAGGAAGAGAAACTTCTGAGTCCTGAAGTAGATAAAACTAATCAGGAGAGCAAAGGACAAGATAAAGGTAAGATAGCGTGTAAATGTAAGATAGCAAACTATGTTTATGAATTACGTTTCTCCTTTTGTTGATAGGCATGTAAAGCATGACTGACTTCCTTCCTTCCTTCCTTCCTTCCTTCCTTCCTTCCTTCCTTCCTTCCTTCCTTCCTTCCTTCCTTCCTTCCTTCCCTCTGCCGGGGGGGGCTGGCAGAGAATTCATTTTTGCCTTACTTCCTTCCTTCCTTCCTTCCTTCCTTCCTTCCTTCCTTCCTTCCTTCCTTCCTTCCGCAAAATACAGGACAATAAGGATTTTTTAAAAAAAGTTTTCTGAGATTGATTCAAAATGTTTTGGGAAAATAAATAGTATTCTAATTAGAAGAGTAGGGGATTTGCTAAGCTCTTGGAATGTATTAAGGACCTAGTTGACAATTCCACTGTAAGAATTTTTTTTAAAAAAAAGTTCATTTGCATGCAATACATGTGTCTAGGTTGTGCCCAGTGATTCTATGCAATTGTTGTTTGTCATCAAATGGACGTTCCCTAATTTTAAAGCACTTACTGTTAATAACGTCTTCCTTTCATTCAGAGATTAAATAATTTAAAATAAAAATTTGCCATGGTCTTTACTGAAAATCCAGGTCATTGCTAACTATAGCTTTGTAACAATGAACTTACAGAGACGGTGGTTTAATTGCAAACCCATATTCGTAATATTGACACTTTTCTGCATTGGAAACTTAGGTTATAGCACTTACTTTCTTCATTGCGCATATCCAGCTTCACAACATTTTCATTTTTTTTATTGCATTGCAAATCCAAGTTGAGACTAATCACACCTTCTTTATTCTGCATGATGTTAATGGTATCAGAGTTGTGTTTCATTACTGACAGTGATAATAGAATTGATATAATCCTTCCTGCAAATCCAGGTAAATGGTGTTATTCTTTTTTCTGCAGAGCTAGCTTAGGGAATGCAAACTCATTCAAGCTGCAAATGCCAAAACCATTATGCTAATTTCCTCTGCACAGAAATTATTTACATTTTATTTTATGCCTCATCAGAAGCAAGGCAAATCAAATGTACCTTCATTATTTGTACCTTTCCTTCTAACACTTTTCTGTCCCTTACAGCTTGCATTTAACACCCAGTGGGTGCATTATATTTCACCATCTGTTCTACCTAAGATTCAGATATGGAGTATTTGAAAAGTTAATGTCCAATCCTCCCTTCAACAGATAGCTAGTTTGGTTGGTTGATTGATTATTTCGTTGGTTACTTTTCTTGGCATCTTCTCTTTCTAAAAGTAAGAGATTGAAAAATGAAAAACTGATATTTGGGTCCCCTTTATCTGCAGTATACAGTTTAGGGTTCTGTTGCTGAAGCATCTCATGTTTGACAAATGCAGACTTCCATCTTAACTTTCCAAAGTTTGACAAATCTTAACTTCCATCACAAAATAGACAACTCTTCGCGTTTACTTTGATACATTTGGATCACACTGTAGAGCTGTAATCTGGAGATTGGCTAATTACTCCATTCCATCTTGGGTGCTAAAACTGGACCACTAGCAAGAGTTTACCACTAAAGAGTTAAATAAAAAATAACATTGGAGGCAATTAATGTATTTTACAGATTAGATATAGTTAATGATGTAATCTCTCTTCTATGATTTCTGCTCATTTTATACAATCCAGCAGAGGTGAGCTGCACAGATCCCTTCCATTACATAGTGACATCTGTTGGGATCTAAGAAGCATGCCTTCTCTGTTGCAGCATCTGCCCTCTGGAACATCTCCTATCTCCAAATATACCTCCCCCCCCCCCAATCCTGGCTATGTTAAAAAGAATCCTGAAAAGTTGACTCTTTGCCCAGGCTTTGGGTTAGAGTAAGTGGCAGGTCCAATGGGTTTTATTGCTTTTAAATTATTGTTTTGAGAATAAAATAGAATATTATTTATTATTCCTTATTAATATACTGTATTTATTTATTCTAAACGTCTGGGTTTTTAATTGTATTTTAGGATTGATTTCATTGTATGCTACCCAGAATTGTTATAGAGTTAGGTAGAGAGAGAGAAGAGAGAGAAAGAAAGAAAGAAAGAGAGAGAGAGAGAGAGAGAGAGAGAGAGAGAGAGCGGGAGAGAGAGGGAGAGAGAGAGAGAGAGGGGGGGGGGAGCGAGAGAGAGAGAGAGAGAGAAGTTGGTTATCAAGCCAAAATAAATAAAGAACATATTGTGTTCTATTCCAGTAAGGTTTAAGTTCTATTGCTTACAGTCCCTTACTTGAAACTTGGCCATTCTGAATTTTCCAGACTGAACAGAAGAATCCAATTCAGCTACTATATTGTTTCTCCCTGACTTTTCTTAGCCTGGGAGTTGAGGGACTCTTTGTGTGATGGAAGGTAAATTGGTTTACCTTCCTTAGTAAGAAGTGCCTTTCTCCTTGCCTACCATATTTTTGGAGCCAAATAAAAGTTTTTGACTCTACACACAGCATGAAGTTGCCTCAGCAAAGCTTGAGAGAGATTGTAGGGACAGAGAAAACCGTTACTGTATACTATCCATTTGCTTAAATATATCTTAGCAAGAGTTCTATACTAATTATGTCTACACCAGAGTTGGTGAAATTAATCCCAGAATACATGTGACATAAAAAACAGATTATTGATTTTATTGTTTTTTATGATGACTGGGAACACAATGCTAGATCTTGTCTTATGTATCAAAGATTGGGTAACATCAATTTTCAAAGCTGGCCCTATCGATGTACCCTGGCTTATATCAGGCACCTCCTTCCCACAGTTGATTCTGCCATCCAATCTAAGGGGGCCTGCTGAAACTTCCCCTTCCCCTTCCCCTTCCCCTTCCCCTTCCCCTTCCCCTTCCCCTTCCCTTTCCCTTTCCCCTTCTCCTTCTGCTCCTCCTTCCTCTTCCTCTCCTTCCCCTTCCCCTTCCCCTTCCCCTAGGGGGGAGATTGAAAAATGTTAGCACCCGGTTCTCTGCCTGGTTGCTGGGTGGGCGTGGCCATGGTGGGTGTGACCTACTCCCCTTCCCCTTCCCCTTCCCTTTCCCTGGGAGGTATATAGGACAGGTATCAGGCCTTTTCTATATGTCATGCTCTGGCACATGCTTTCCATGGAGGTTGTATAGCTATCTCCCTCTTGGGATTCTGCAAGATAGTAAGGTTATTGTATTTTAATTATGCTGTTGAGCCCTGGTTAACGATTCTCTTGCAATGTACATTTGTTTTTGTTCTGTTCTACCTTGATTGCATTTTGTTTATTTTTCAAGCATGTATGCGTCAGTGTACGCTTCCCAGAGTCTTGTGGGTGGGGTGCCCTACAAATATTATAAGTAAACAAACAAAGCATAAATATCTAAGAATGTGTTAAGGGGGAAATATTGGCAGGGCTACATATTTGAATTACCAGATCTGCTGTAAAAGTTGCTATCAGGAGTCTGTGTTATATTAAGGCTAACTGAAATAAGCAATAAACAAACATTGAGAATCAGTGCAATTTTTCTATTGTCAAGTTGTGAAGAATTAAACCATGCTTGCGTTGCTAAAAGCATTTGGTTTCATAAAGTTACAACTGCAGACATTTGTGGGCCTCTGAGGAAGACTTGTCCCCTCTAGCAAATATCTTTTTTATTGATGGAGAAGCACGTCTCACTTATCTCCCTTGGATATTTATCCAAGTAGACAGGATTAGGATTTCCCACTTAACACTCAGAGACCACCTTCGCAGTGAGATACTGAAGAGAAAGTCAAGGAATAAATATTGTACAATCTGTGTCATATGTACTGAACCTGTCAGTTTTCATTGAGAGTTACAACAAAGTGCAGTTTGATCAGCATAATCCCTATATGATTTTTGAACATTAGAATGACTCTTTCCAGGTGAGAAGTTTGTTCCATCATCTGAGACTTTCTAATGGGGTATAAAACAAAATTAATTTAATATTGGTTGATATCCTAGTTATCATCCTGTTTTCTCTTTGCCTCCAGTGGCACAAAACTCTGGGATGCCTGCCAATCAATTCAACTAATCAAATATCATCCTTCCTTCCACCCCCTCTCCAAACTGGTCAATTAAAGATTTTCTTTGCCACCCACTCACAGGTCTTTAAGACTCCAAAGTGTTTCAAGACCAAAAATCAAACTCACAAGCCCACTTCCCATACATAAAATGCTTTATTAAAGATATAGTCACCTCGTCCCTAACTATCTATTTGTCTATTAATGAACACAGCATAAGCTCTTGGAAAGTAGTGACATGACTGAAAAAGTATCTGACCACATGAACTATAAACAGAACTTCTTATACTGTAAGTGAGAGGGAAGTATGCAAGAATGAATATTTAAGTGCATGGTTTGTGAACAAAAACCTGCAGAACCCATCCAGGTGTTACAAAGTTGATCTCTACCTAAATTAATGAGCTCCATAAAAGAAAGAAATGATTTGGTATAGAAACTTAGAGAGGCACAGAAAAACACTGAAGTAGAGGAATGGAAGTCTACTCTTGGTTTGGCAGCTATGTTCAGAGACTTCCATCTAAAAGTATTCTAACGAATGGCTCCATAATTAAGTAAAAACAAAACAAAAACAAAAAAAACCCCACCACCCTTTGTTAGTCTTTTTTTGAAAGACTGAACGAAAAGTACTGCAAATTAATTCTTAAGTCTTAAAGAAACATGTATATGGGATTTTCCCCCCATTGCTCACTGAAGATTGATTACAATGGAACTTGCTGCAGTTTCTGTTTCGTCTCAGTACCCTACCCACTCACCCACCTGGCTAAGTGCTTGACTGAAAACTTGTATTCATTATTTAAGAATATTTCCTTCTAATGAAGTGTTTTGCTTTGAAAAGTGCCTGCTCCGTTTCTTGATTGATGTAGTAAAAAATACTGCTGTCTCCAATACACAGATGACTAGCAGTAATATTACATTAGAGGTCTGTATTTTTATTTCAAACTTTACTAATATTCATAGGTTTGTCTGCAGAGAGAGAAAGAAAAATGTATGCCTATTCTTTGAAAAATTTTCTTAACTCCGGTCTTATAAAAATTATTTTCCCCCTTGAAAATGAATGACTGTGCCATTTTTTTTTAATTAACCAAAAAGCAAACCAAGTAATCCGGTGGGGATGGGAGAAGGTAAGAGACAGAATTCATTTATTTATTATTAATTAAATTTAGATGCCGCTGAGAGTCGCTCCAACAATAAGATGGGTGTCATATAAATTTTATAAATAAATAATATCTGTGCCTTAAAACCTAACCAGGTGATAGTAAATGGGGGTATCCACGGATTTCTTTTTTGGGCTGTCCGTGGAATTCTTCCCCAACACCAAAATTCAAAAGCATCAGTACTCTTCCTTCTAAATGGGAATGAATTAAAATTCTGACAAAACTCATAAATGACAGGAGAAGTGCTCAGCAACCTCTCATGTTCAAGTGACAGGTGAGATTTAGCTCAGACAGCCTTTCAAGTTTAAATAGAACGCATACATTTATTTTATGAAAAGGCAGGAAGAAGCAAATCTAACATAGAAGAAAAGACATGGGCCTATTAGTAGATGCATGATGGGCATACAGGTATGTATATGCATAGTTTGTCATACAAGGATGGGCAACCTTTCAGTGACTAAGAGATCTTCTTTAAAAAAGGGTAGGATGGTGACCATAATGACACTAAAATATCCAGGAATGGGACTTTTGAAAAGCTCCATTGGACAATAGGATGCCTAACATATGCTTGCTTGGTACCTTAAGCATAAAAGAAAGCTTATACGTAGCCCTCCAGAATCCTGAGTGGGCAACCATGTAGACTGATACATTTTTCTGCCAAAATGAACCATAAATCATACACAAGTTTTAGTTATTTGTCGTCAGTAATGCAACTGAATGGATGGCTCATCTGGAGGCTGCAAGAAAGACATTTAGGATTTACATGTGATCCAGAAGCTGCTAGTTTTTTTTTCCTGTGCCATACTGGATTAAACAGCCTTATTAATAATTTTTAAAAAGCAAAGATAATTATGCTCATCCAATAAGGAATGGAAGAAGCTGTTGAAATAGTAGGAAATAATGGACTTGCAGGCTGGAAGAAGCTGTGAGAAAAAAGACAGGTAGGGAGTCAAAATGGATAGAACAGGAGATAAAAAGAGGGGATACAAAGCAAGAAGTTTTGTCATTATTATTCTCTATTGCAAAAGGTAAACACAAAATAGTTTCATTTTCAGATTAGAAACAGAAGCTTAAAAAGCATATGACCAAACTTCAGATATTCAGTTTTTAGGCAGAAAAGAAAATGAGATTAAATATCTTAAGCTTTTATTGGACATACTGTAGTTAAGAATTGTGTTGTTCTAAAAGAAGCAAGGAAATCACTAATTTTAGCAGCAACTGTGCAGAGAGCAAACAAAAGCAGTCTATTACTTGCTTTAAAAAGTAGAATGTAAGATTTTAATTTGATATTTCTCATGAAGTCTAGGTTCGATTTTTGAGCAGCACTACTACTGATCTCAGAGCTAGCAACAAACACGGAGAATGCAAATTCCTGCTAGGAGCCAAAAGGGCACATCAAAATGACTAGTTAAAATAATAGAACCAGGCTGAGGACTTAATGGGCATTCATTACATTAACAGGAATAAAATGTTCTTTCCAAGTATGCAGTGCAAAGGGCTTTAAGCAATGGAGACAAATAAGTGATTCTATGAAAGAAAAATTCATCATGTTAGAACAGAGATGCTAGATAAGAATGACGTGGAATAGACTTGGTCACTGTGCAATTTGGAAAGAAAAGCAGGTGGTGGGGAGATGCATAACACCATTCCTGGTCCTATTTATTCCTCCTCCTCCTCCTCCTCCTCCTCCTCCTCCTCCTCCTCCTCCTCCTCCTCCTCCTCCTCCTCCTCCTCCTTTTAAATATGAGTCAAGAAGACAAGGCACCAAACAAGTTTCCCACATTACATTAGGTAGTTGCTATTTGATGCAAGCTTTTCTATACAACATCTACTCAAATTTTCTGGGTTCCCTATTGCAATGTTTTCTATATGGGCATTGAAGAATTTATTTTGCTGTCATCATAATATCACCTTATTGTTAATTAACTTTGAATACATGAATATAGATAGGGCAAAATGGACCAAGCATGGATATACATCTGAGAGCCCATAATATAATTTATAATTATTTGAACTGAATCTCTTATTGATTTTCTTTTCTCTTTATAACCATTGTCATTATTTTTGTTCTGTTGCGTGTTATTTCTTTGATTCCAGGAGACACTGTGTTTCTCCATTTTAATTGATGTGATTTTCTTGAAACGTAAAATTACTTTCAGAAAGACTGAATGGCGTGTATGCCACTGAGACGGAAATGTGTATTTGGTTTCCTGTACAATATCTATGTAAATTAACCCAAATCACTTGACAATCCTTGAATTGGAACTTTGTAACTGATTTTTTAACATTATACAAATCTTCCCATGTGCTTCTTATTCTGATCCAGTTTGTACTGTTTTTGGTATTTTGGTTTTGATTTACTTCCTTTCTGATTTATAGCTCTGGGAATTGGTTGAAACCCATTTTACTGTCTGTGTAAGTGGTTCAATATTCTGCTCCATCAGGGTTTTTTTAAAATAGTTTTTATAATATCTGTAAAAAATAAAGCAAGTTTTATTTTGCAATTGTGTCTAACATATGAAAATTATCTAAACAATTTTACTTAATGTTACTTGTAAATATCAATTCTGTGAGCAGTACAATAGCAACCCAAATTTCTGTGATGTTATAGTTCGTTTTGCAAATGTCCCCATATAAAGCTTTTAAGTGTATGCTATTTTGAAAAATGCAACTGCCTTGTTTTGAGAAATGTTATTTTCCAAAGATACGTTTCACAAAATGCTGTGCTATGTTGTTTAAAGTACTTTTCAACCTAACTTGCTCCACATAGTTGTTCTGGGAAAAATGGGAGGAGTGTGTATCCTACCTTGAGTTCCTGGAGGAAAGGCATTTATTTATATACTCTTATAAATAGCAATAGCAATAGCACTTAGACTTATATACTGCTTTACAGTGCTTTACAGCCCTCTCTAAGCAGTTTACAGAGTCAGCATATTGCCCCCAACTATTTGGGTCCTCATTTTACCCACCTTGGAAGGATGGAAGGCCGAGTCAACCTTGAGCCTGGTGAGATTTGAACTGCCAAATTGCAGGCAGCCGGCAGGCAGCAGAAGTAGCCTGCAGTACTGCACTCTAACCACTGCGCCACCGTGGCTAAATAAATAAAAAGCAATAGTGTATTTGTGACCAGGGAAAGACACTTGCTACCAGACTTCATTAAGTGGTACAATCTACTCTAAAGTAGAGTTTGAACTGGAGGATCCTATTGAAATCTTTTACATCCCTACTTTTTCTTTGATTATTAATTAAGAAGTTGCTGGAGGAAAGGCATTTATTTATATACTCTTATAAATAGCAATAGCAATAGCACTTAGACTTATATACTGCTTTACAGTGCTTTACAGCCCTCTCTAAGCAGTTTACAGAGTCAGCATATTGCCCCCAACTATTTGGGTCCTCATTTTACCCACCTTGGAAGGATGGAAGGCCGAGTCAACCTTGAGCCTGGTGAGATTTGAACTGCCAAATTGCAGGCAGCCGGCAGGCAGCAGAAGTAGCCTGCAGTACTGCACTCTAACCACTGCGCCACCGTGGCTAAATAAATAAAAAGCAATAGTGTATTTGTGACCAGGGAAAGACACTTGCTACCAGACTTCATTAAGTGGTACAATCTACTCTAAAGTAGAGTTTGAACTGGAGGATCCTATTGAAATCTTTTACATCCCTACTTTTTCTTTCATTATTAATTAAGAAGTTGTTTGTATTTACAGCTGGTGCTATAATAGCAGCCTCTTTATTGGGGAGAAAATACACAAAGTATAATTTAGTTATGCCTTTAAAGGGTCAATTATAGTATGATTATTCTAACACAGGGAACTGTTCAATTTTCATCAGTGACAGTATCGGAGCAGAATAACAGGAACCAAACCACAGCTATACATTTCCTAAAGAATATGTATTGATCATCTGTTGAATTGTTAATAAAAAGATACAGGATAGGGATATGTTTTGTTTCCCCAGATGTTACTGTTCTTCCAAGAATGGCATTGTTTGCAATAAATATAAGTGACAAGAGTAGGATTTTGTGTCCCCTTCAATAAAATGCTCTAACGTTATATCTGTATGACAACTATCTTCCATAGGACAATTTACTGGTTAAGGCTAGTATTTACAAGTTGAGTTGATCTTGCCAATTACACTGAAGTCACTGCTGTTTCTGGTAGTCTCAACATTTCACAAGAAGAGTATAACATACCTCTGTTCGCAACAGAATACCTTATGAAACCAGACTTGAAATTTTGGGACTTGAAAATTTAGAACTACGCCGCCTTCGATCTGACCTAAGTGTAGCTCACAAAACTATCTGCCATAATGTCCTACCTGTTAATGACTACTTCAGCTTCAACCGCAACAATACACAAGCTCACAATAGATACAAACTTAATGTAAACCGATCCAAACTTGATTGCAAAAAATTCAACTTCAACAACAGAGTGGTCAATGCCTGGAATACATTACCTGACCCAGCCCCCACAACTTTAACCTTAGACTGCCTACTGTCGACCTCACCCCATTCCTAAGAGGTCTGTAAGGGACGTGCATAAGTGCACAATCGTGCCTACCGTCCCTGTCCTAATGTACCCATATATTCATACTTCTTGTACTCATAATCATGCTTGTATATATATATATATATATACACAATCATGTTTATACTTTGTCTATACTTTGCTTGTAATCATATATGCTTGACAAATAAATAAATTAAATTGAATTAAATTAAGTTAAATCAGCAGCCAGCTTTTCTCCTGTACATTCCTGCCCAATGCAAAAGTTTGCAGAAGGATGTAGAGGAACCCCTATAATGTCATATCAGCAAGCCTGTGACAGCAGTCAGGTTAGGGTTAGGGTCAAAATTAATGCCACAAAACTGTTGTTTGTTCAATGTGGAAGCAATTACTTATTTCTAGTTTGACAAAGGTACAGTTATTCAATAACACCACCAAGTGAATTGTACTTTAGTATCCAATTAGTTAGTAACTTCTTGTTGCGTTTGTGCTTGACATAAGCCATAAGCTTACAGAACAAAATAATGGAGTACATTTTCCTGGAGCATGAAAGATAAAATGTTCTCATTTTTGTTCATTTTTCTCTGTGCCTTTATACACATATTGGGTAAGATTACATGCAAAGAGGAGGTTCTGAATATTAATAAAAAGGTGCAGTTCTGAATATTGTTTGTTTTTCTTAGCCTAGAAGAAATGCCTTTTGAAGGGGATATTGTGATTGAGAATAAGAACAGTAAAGAAATCCCCCATTTTCCCCCATTTTGTCACAATCATTTAATGGAAGTTGCTTTGATAGCAGACAACAAAAAGAAGCACAGAACAGGAAAGTAAAACATTTTATCCATGTCAGGGAAGTAGATGTTGTTATATTTGACTGCATTTTTCACAGACAAAACACAACCCAGTAGCTTTTTGCCCTGCTTAATGTTGGGCATTCTTAAAAGAGAAATGTTTTGGCAATCTGAGATTCCTAATGCAATACAATTTGAGCTATTCAGTATAAGATAGCATTTGTGTCAGTTGTCAGTCAGAGATTTAGTAATTCATGTAAGAGCCTGAATGGAAAAAGAAGCTTAAAAATGGAAATAGTATTCTTAGTATCGTGGACAGCAAACAGAGCTTTTGTCAAAATGACAAAATACATGTTGTGACATTATTGTGCAAGCTCTGCACTTAGTGCTTGCATGCACAATGCAAGCATAAAAGGGAAGGAATTTTATGTTGCATCTTTCATCATTTGCCACCCTTTCTTGCAAATGCCCATGCTTAGTATTGTTGGGTTAGATTTGTTAATATTTATAGTATTTTAATATTTGGGCAATTCAGTGTTTGGAGAGCTCTAGCAATACCATTATTTTTAAAATGCAAAGTCAGGGGAAAAAATCACAATACTCTTGTATACCACATAAACATTTCTAAGCACAAGTTAGACAATTAAATTGTTTAAAGAATTAATCAATTTTTGCCTGAAAACTCCGTAATTTAGCAGATATTGTGTACTCAACCTCTGCAAGTACAGTGAATGGAAAGGGATTTTTCTTCTTAATACATCCAAAGGATTTCTTCCTGAATAACATATATGCTACAAAAGGAAAAATGAATGAATGAATGAATGAATGAATGAATGAATGAATGAATGAATGAATGAATGAATGAATGAATGAATGATCTGTCACAGTTTGTCTTTGGAGGCATGATTGAAACTTCTCATTGGTCTTGATATTCTGCTGAGACTACGAATTCTACCTTTTAGTTTTTTAACTACCTTTGGGTTTTTTTCTTTCAGACTAGTATAGAATAGTAGCTCAGGGCACCCTATATCCACAAATTTCAAAAACTGGCAAATATAGTACTTTAAGTCCTTTCAGTTATAAATTTGATTGTAAACAAGGAGCAGGAGATCAATACACATGAAGGGACTTACTACTCCCTTTATGATAGTTAAATTGTAACATAATCTCTACTATTGGTAATATTTATTTGAAGTATTTTATTCAGCAATTCAGTTGAAGAGGCTCCCAGACACTCCATGCTATAATCTAAAAAGATTGGGGAGTTGGGGGAAGGAGAAAAGAAGAAAAGAAGAAAATGCATTCTTCATTCTTAATGTGACATAGAAGTATGTCACTTTACTTCTTAAGAGGCTGCCACACAGAAGGGGGGGTCAACCTATTCTCCAAAGCACCTGAAGGCAAGATAAGAAGCAATGGATTGGAAACTAATCAAGGAGAAAAGCAACCTAGAACTATGGAGAAATTACAGTTAGAACAATTAACCAGTGAAACAACTTGACAATGACAGAACAATTAACCAGTGGAACAGCTTGCCTTCAGAAGTTGTGGGTGCTTCATCACTGAAGGTTTTTAAGAAGAGACTGGACAGCCATCTGTCTGAAATTGTATAGGGTCTCCTACTTGTGGAGGGGGTTGGACTAGAAGACCTCCAAGGTCCCTTCTAACTCTGTTATTCTGTATTTGTAACACAATTGGAATGGGAACATTTGTGGATAGGGAAAGTTGCAGCAGCTTTTCTTTCAGCAGAGCCTTGGAAAATGTCTTTGCTCTATGCCTCTCTATGATGCAGCCAAGGGAAAGAGTTGTTACCCAGTGTCAGTGGAA
Source organism: Thermophis baileyi (assembly GCA_003457575.1). NCBI lineage: Eukaryota > Metazoa > Chordata > Lepidosauria > Squamata > Dipsadidae > Thermophis > Thermophis baileyi. Next base: position 10,642,542 of record QLTV01000974.1, read on the forward strand.
GGCAGAATTCAATGGTTAGATGGTCATCTGTTATATAGCAATAGCAATAGCACTTAGACTTTTATACCGCTTCATAGTGCTTTATAACCCTCTCTAAGCGGTTTACTGAGTCAGCCTATTGCCCCCAACTATTTGGGTCCTCATTTTACCCACCTCGGAAGGATAGAAGGCTGAGTCAACCTTGAGCCTGGTGAGATTTGAACTGCCAAATTGCAGGCAGCCAGCAGGCAGCAGAAGTAGCCTGCAGTACTACACTCTAACCACTGCGCCACCATGACTCACCGTGGCTATATGCAGAATAAGTAGTCAATTCTCAAAAGGGTCCCTTACCTCTATTGAAGCTTTGCATTTCCCACCCCTTCATGAAGCATGCTGAGAATTCTGGGGGCGATTTGTAAGTTCCTGGAAGTGTATCTCCCAGAACAAAAAGTAATTTGTGGTACTCAGATGTAAGACTATTTTTGCTGTGTATTTTACAGTAGTACAAATGTCAAGTAAATATTACAAAATAAATCAGTAAATCCTTAATGCGACTTCATTAAATAAAAGAGGAAGATATTTAATACCAGGACACTGAGTTCAACATGTCATTCTGTGCCAGAATGTGCAAAACTCTGTTCCCATGGTTACCATAGTTAAGAGATTTGTCATTTCTTGTGTACAGTGTGTGAGCAAAATTTAGTTTTCCTGAAACCCACGATGAGGTCTGAATGGCCCAAGATGAGCAATAAAGTGTTCCTTGTTCATGAGAAATGTTTTATCATAATAACCCTGAGGTAAAATCATCTGAAATCCTCACGCTAGAGATTTATTAATTAAATGTCATGTCTATGTTACATTTTCATACTTCACATTTGTTTTCTACTGAAAATCCATACAACACATGTCCATTTGTTACTACCCCATATTTCAGAGATGCAAATTGAGGCTATGACTTGGCTAAACCTATCTTACAGAATCATGGCACAGTAGCTCCATTTCTAAGGATTACAGGACTTTAGTCTGCTCTTTCAAAAGCTTAAGATATTCCTAAAGGCAGACTTTACCGAAGAATGGCTCCCTGGAGATCCATCAGCAAGGCAAATAATAAGAGACACTCACAATTGCAGTTCCACAATCACTGGTTCCCTTTTCCTGACTTCCCACTTTTATCAGGTAAGAAGTAAAAGACTTCGTTCAAATGCTGCACTTTGTGAAAGTAGAGACAGTAAGGATCAGCTGCAGCTCCAAGGATAACGTGTGTCAGAATTTAAGAGAGGTATTTAAAAAGGCTGTTTCAGTATATCTCTTTAGAAAGTCTGGTGGGCAAATCAAATCATCTAAGCAAGCTTGTAGCAGGAAGTAGCTCATGACCCACAGGTAGCTGGGCTGTTAGTCCTGCAAAGCATAAAGGTTAAAACCCATAATTTGAATTCAGCTTACAAACCAGTAGTCTACTCATGACATCTAATGGAGAAGTACCGGTAGATCATTATTACTCCTTTTGCCTGTCTCAGCAATGCTCAAAGCTGGCCCTTTAAAATGTAAATGGGGTGAGCCTTGCTCTGCTGCCCCACTGGCATTCCTGTAGTAGCGCAGTACAGGATCAAAGGGCACTCACAGAATGCACTAAACTTGATCAATTCTTGAGAATAAGTACTTCCAAAATAAGTTTTATTCCCAGTCACCCATCCTGATTTTTAAAAACCAGAAGCCCATCTTTAAATCCTGACTGTCTTATCCATGTGGGAAGTTGATTATGTAACAAGACATACTCACTTTGTTTCAAAGGCTGAGTGCAAGATTTTCACCATCTCTGCAAACAACTGTAGATAATATTTCAGTATTCTGTTTGTGTAATAATATCTGCAACTGCTTTGTGCTCTTTCTTCACAGCTTGACTCAGATGTTTCACCTTGCTTTTTTCACATGCCAGCTTGTTCCCAGATATATATTTTTCCAATGTTCATCTTGTTTACACAGTTCTGAAGATGTGCATATAAAGTTATATGCACATCTGTGCTGACAAAACAGATGTGATCTTATAACAGAAGAGTATTGCAGAATCTAACATCAATCTATGGGAGGACAGTTATGTATGGAAAGGAAATAAGACACAAATAGTTCTGTAACAAAACAAATCAGGAGGAAATCCTTTTGTTTATTATCTTGTTAATAATAACATGGCATAGCCTCACCCATCTCATCTAAGTTGCTTTAACCCCTTTTCTTCGGCCTGTTTGTTTTTGAGCTTGGTATTATCCAAGCTGTCACTTGCATTCTTGAAGGGCTTCCTATTATTTTCATACGGGCGTGGGTGTGTGGGTGTGTGTGTGATTATCCAAACATGGAGACTCCACGATCTGGAATAGTTTCTCTGTACTTAGTTGGCTCATAAAATCTTCTGGGTATAAAGATATGATAATGCCAGTCACTGGAGGCCTGGCTTGAATTCAGGAATGGAATCCAAAGTATCTCTCTCTCTTTTTTCTGTTGTGTCATTGGTACTTTTGTAACAAAACCCAGCAGTGTCTTGAAATCAACTTCAAAAGTGCATTAATGATGATATTACGGTAATTCATGTTCATAATTGGTGGTGGCTTCTCCCAAACTAAGTTTGTTGCAAACCTAATATGCATGCATTTACTATACATTCCTTTTAAAAACTATGAGCAGCTCCTGGTATTGTTGCTTCCGAAATACAGATTGCATTGATAGGGAAATTGTAGACAGAAGTAGGAAAAGGGAAGAGTATAGTTCTTTTCATCTATTTATCAAGAAGAACTGTGCCTTGGAGAAGGGACAGTAAACAGATAGTTGTGCTTCTCCCACAGCATCCTCAATGGATTTGATCCTGCTATAAATCTGGTTGTATAAATCAACTGACAAGCAAAAAAAAATCAAAGTGAATATTGCTAAACCATAAAACCACTACTGTTTGGGGTATATTTCACTTTAGTGCCTTCAAGGCACTTTTATGCTCTCTTTTTCAGGGTTAGCTGAAATAATGCTGCTCATTGCTTGACTTTTCCGTCATATTGATTAATGTCATTTCCCTCCCCCCTTTCTTTGCCTTCATTAGACTTTCAGACACTGAATAGATTTTTGTGCTTTACTTTTTGCAGACCTATCAATAGTAAAGAAGGTGACTTGCTGTACAATGTTTGACAGATTAATACCTGCAACATATGGGTTGGATTCAATTTGTAGACTGTTGTGTAATACATTCCCCCACACCCAGCCCCCAAATTGCATCAGTTTCTTAAAATGAGCCTGCCCTCATATGATACTTTCCATTCTGACTGGAACTTACTAATCAAGAACATTGATTTTTCCAGGGCAATGCCTTTGAAAGTACTCAGTAAATAATTGGCCTGCGCAAAGCATCCGATGAAGTGATTCACTTGTGAACAAAATATCTTTCTGAATCTACTCCTTGATGTTGTGAAACATCTGTTCAAAGATTCAGTGCAGCTGCTTTTGGGCCCTCCTGAGAACTTCTAGGCATAACCATTCCTCAAAGCAAACCAGAAGAACTTGGGCAAAACATCTCATCCAATGATTTGTACTGCCTTAATGAATAATTATTAACAATTTACAGTTAGGTTCATCTCTCCTCTTTCTTTGATCTACAACTACCATAAAGCCAATGGCTTCTCTATTATTTCCCTAGAAATTTGGATCATCTTTTTTTGCAAGTGGTTCAAGGTGCTACCAAATCAATCAGAATTAGAACAAGAATATATCAAAAATGGCACTCAATTGGAAGAGCAAAATACTTTGAAACAGAACAAATGAACATGTTAGATAATATCCATGAACCAAGAAAACAAGATGACTTTGGACACTAATATTTTGAAAGACCTATTTCTAGTCAGTTCTTTCTGGTGAAATCCTAGCTTGATACACAAGTAGGAGAAATGTTCCTTTCCATATCTGTTCATAAGGGGTTTTTTTTCTAGCTTTCGATGTCATAATTAACATGAGGAAATGAGACCAGAAACAGATTGGTAGGCAGTACAGGGGAATAATCTGTCAAACAGTCTGTCCCAATTATCATGTAGTGGAGCAGGTGTAATTTCTGGGTGCTTTTCAAGTTTAGCCCATCATAGAAAGCATTACAGTAATCTTGTCTGGATGTTATAGCATGGATAATTTCTCAAAGAAATATTGAAATCAGCACTTCAGCCAAAGTTGCTGAAAGCATATGCCATTTGAGCATCCACCAGCAAAACTAGTTAATGCAAGACTTTAAGAGGGAACCAGGGTCTTAAAGTGGAAAGCGATCTGACCTGAAACAATTTTATTATCACTTTCTCAGCATGGCAAATTATTTACAATAACATCTCCGTCTGTATTTAAATTGTACAGTGCATTAATTCATCTGGAGGCTCGGTAGCTCAGTGGTTAAGATGCTGGGCTTATCGGCTGGAAAGCCGGCAGCTCAGGTTCAAGACCTGAGCACCACAAGGTGAGTTCCGTCCTCACCCAAGCTCCTGCCAACCTAGTAGTTTGAAAGTATGCAAACGCGAGTAGATAAATAGGTACCACTTTGGTGGGGTAGGTAACAATGCTCCGTGACATCATGCTGGCCACATGACCATGGAAATGTCTTCAGACAATGCTGGCTCAATGGCCTTGGAATGGAGATGAGCACCATCCCCTATAATCAGCAATTGCTAATGGAGTAAAGTTTGCAGGGACTCCTTTTTTATTAATTTATATCCCTCTCTCTAGACTTGGGATGCACATGGATCCTAAATAAAGAAAAATAAAACTGCCTCTCACCACTATGTTGACAACTCCAAAATTTAGGATAATCTTCATGTATTCAGCACACAGTGTAACCACCAAGGCAGAATAATACATTACTGAAATAATGTTTTTTTTCTTCATGATGGGAGGCTGCTGACAAACAAAAACATCCATTGTCATCTATACAATGGATACAGAGACTTTTTCAAACTTTACTTTGACAGGTCAGACTTTGTAGAAAAGAAATGCTTATCCGTCAAGGGTTTTTATATATTAGGAAAGTGAATTTATCTTTGGAGCACATTTATGGAGATTTGAGTAAAGGCTTTCAGGTAGCTACATATATTCTAGCCTATTTATATTTTATAGGATTATTGTGTGCTATATTTAATCCTCTTTCTTGTTAGCTATGGCAAATATCATGCAGAACAGTGAAATATAAATATAAAGCATAATTAAGGTAGGAATTAATGAAGATATAACTAAAATACAGAACGTTATGAAATGAGAAAAGAAAGAAAACACCCGTTTTCTGTTGCATCTATTTTAGGTAAACTGGATGAGTGTAATTGTAAGATATGATGAAATTATGAGTGAATGCCCTATACCTGTGATGGCGAACTTATGACATGTGTGCCACAGGTGGCAGGCAGCGCCCTCTCTGTGGGCATGCGAACCGTCACCTCAGTTCAGCTCTGCCGCACATGCACGCGTGCCTCCCGCTGGCCAGCTGGTCATTGGGTCTGTGCCGCGCATACGTGGGGGGCGGGGTGTGTGCGGGGGTCACACATGCATGC
>QLTV01000974.1:10660988-10676703 GCA_003457575.1 Thermophis baileyi
CTGGCTGGATCTCTGGCTCTGGCACCGAGTCTTCTCCAGACTCCAGGTCTGGCCCAGGTTCCTCCCCAGTCTCCTCACTATCCGACTCTGCTGCCAGCTCTGCAGGCCGCTGGCAGACCACAACAACTGAGCAGCCTCAAGCAGCATGCTCCAGCTGTGTATGAAATGCAGTCATCACTCTGTTAGGTACACTTACGTTAGATACCGCAATTACTAGCAACTTTCCTTTATCTCACTTTCTCACATCACCCATAAATCTGCATTATTATGGAATTGTTTCTACATTAAATTTGACGGCACATAAAAACCTGCCTTAAAATTGGTAGATCTCCCTTGTTCGTTCATTTCATCTGTCTTCAGTGGCTCCTTCCCTTCTTCCTGTCCTGTTTTTATAAATAGCTGTCCCTCTCCATGCTCACTCACTCCGTATTTAGCCAAACCTGCAGTTAATTTCTACCATCAGGCTCCCAGCCAGTGACAGGAAGTGGTGTTATGTGCCCTGCTGCTTGCCGCTGCCAAGTGCCACTTTGCAGCCCCCTTTGGCTTGGGGGTGAGAAAAGTGTTGTCATTGTGACAGACTCCGATCACTGCTGACCCTGGCGAGGAGTTAATTGCCCATCTACACTTCTAGTGCATGCTGCAGGAACCAGGCCAATTCAAAATAGAATTCACCAAGGGAAACCCTCAAGCATTTGCTTTGCAGGAAAATTCGACTTCGGTTGTGAATTCTTGAATATGTTTACAAAATAACATGTTGGAAAGGAAAAGATGGATTAAATATTTACTGCCAGCGAGCCACAGACACAGTTTATTAAGCACTCAGTGGGCTGCAGTATACCACCAGGCAGCCAAGAATTTGATTGGTCTGATTAAAGTAATGCTTCCTTGCCTGGATGTGCAGAGTTGCGGCAAGAGGAGAGGAAACAAAAGCTTGAAAAATGCTGACAAATTGGAAATTCTGAGTGCATTAAACATCGCAGGACTTCAATGAGCTGCCATGGAGCTCAGTGTCGCAATAGGACAAGCAGGGTCAGACATTTACAGTTGTTCTTGGAACGTGATGCTGATTTTTCAAAGAAAACTTTGCAGTGTGAAGGCTTTGAAAAAAAAAATGTGGTCCGTTAATCATTAAGGCTTGGTCCGGAGAAACAATCGGAGCCATGATATTAAGCTGCAGAAATATATACACATATGCACATGCCTCTTCTCTTCCTCAGATCAGATGTTTTAAGTTGTGGTTAGAAAAGGAAATAAAGCTTTGGTCATGTGTACCTGGCCAAAGTACAATACAGAAGGGATTTCTAGGAATAATCAACTCCCTTTAGCATATATGTAAAAAAATTCTCATTGAAAAAGAAGCACATATCTTTATTTTCCCAAAGTTAATACAAACGAGCAGCATATGGTCCCTTGATATATATGTACTGTACATCACTAATCTACATACAGATATTCATAAATGTTCCTACTCAACAGATTCTAAGAAATGCTTATATTTTCACCACCCCCCAATAAATAAAAACATACAATTTTAGTCCCTTGAACTGCCTAGAGTTACCCCCAGATGAGACTACCTAGAGCCAATCAATATTTGTTACTATTACCCAACCACAATGTTAAAAAAAAAAAAACCCACCACAAAGTAAATAAGTATAAATTGGTTTGTGTGGTGGTTTAATCCAAATCTGATGCCGAACCCGAATTCATCCCTCTCCACCAAATGATGCCAGTACTTTGCAATCTGCATTGCTGCCTGTCTAAATAAGTCTGTAAATAATCTCATCCGCAGTGCTGGTTTGAACTTTTAAAGCCTAATATGACTTGGGACCAGACTGCATAAAGGAATAATTCCTTCTATCTTAAAATGAATACTGCAGTCCACTTAATTCAAGATAGAGGGCTTTTTCAAAAGCCCCTTCCTCAGAAAAGCTTGCAGATCATTCTATCTTTGTTGCTTGGTGAAAACTAAAATAACAATAACAATAATAATGTGGCAGTGCCTGGAGACAACAGAATAGAAGAGAAAGAACTGGAGAAGATAACAAAATACAAAGACCTACAAATAGAAATAGAACGACTATGGCAAAGGCAAGCAAGGGTAGTACCAATAGTAATAGGTGCCTTGGGTGCAATCCCAAAACAACTGGAGCACCACTTGAACACCATAGGCATTGACAAATTTGCCATCAGTCAATTGCAGAAGGCAGCTTTACTTGGAACTGCTTCCATCCTGCGATGATATCTGTAACACCGTCAAACATCCAGATTTGCCTATCCCAGGTCCTTGGTAACAACTTGATAGGTAGACAAAAATGCCAAACCTAGTCTGAACATCTGGCTGACTGTGCGATGATCAATAATAATAATAATAACCTAAGGCATTTGTAGAATTGATTCTGATAGGTTTGGGTTTCATATGGGTGCTGAACAGGGGTGGGTTCTGGCTTACCTCGCTGCCGGTTCGCTTCCTCGTATGCCACGCGGGCGCCTTGCGCACTGCGTGCATGCGCATTGCTAAAAACTCAGCTTCTGCGTGTGTGCAGAAACAAAAAACAAGTTGGCGCCTATGGCGCCGCCGACAGAGCCGGTTCGGGGGGGTGTCCAGCCGGCCATTGCTGCTGGTTCGGTGAGCAGGGGGAAATTCCCGCTACCGGTTCTATAGAGCCGGTCCGAACCGGCAGGAACCCACCTCTGGTGCGGAATGTCTATGGAGATTCAGTCATCCAGGTCATGGTCGTCCCAAAGCTGATTTTTCAAAAGGCAACTGGACTTTCTTTGTTTTTCCTTGAATATATTTCACTTCTCATCCAAGTTCAATTCATTCTCTGTGAACTGAACTGAAGAACCTTCTTGGATGAGAAGTGAAACATCTTCAAGGAAAAACAAAGAAAGTTTAGTTGCCTTTTGTGTTTTCTCTTTTTTTAAAAAAAAATCCCAATTGTTATATTTTTCATGTTTTATTGTCTTGTACTTCATGTTGTTAATTCACATGTTGCCTGTAGGATTTTCAAAAGTTTATCAATACATATGGAAACAGGGTTTTTACAAAGCATAGATAATAAACCTCTGCTTATATTGTGCAGTAGGGCAGGATTTCTCCTTCTGGAAATAGATATACTGTCAACCTTCTGTTGCTGATTAGCTATTGAGGGCAGAGGTGGGTTCCTCCCGGTTCGGACCGGTTCTCCCGAACTGGTAGTGACCCGTTGGTGACATCACGATGATGTCACCGATCCGGTTCGGTCGGTGCTGGTGCGTGGGTGCCGCCATCTTTTTTTAAAAAAAAATTTTGAATTTTTTTGAATTTATTTTTTCTTCTGCGCATGCACAGAAGCCGAGTTTCTGGCACTGCGCATGTGTCACCATCTTGTTTTCGGCGTGTTTTTTTATTTTTTTATTTTTTTTACTGCGCATGTGCGCACGCGCGCCCACGAGGCGTGGCCACGTGGCGCGGGAGGAAGCGAGCCGGCAGCGAGGTAAGTTAGAACCCACCCCTGATTGAGGGCTGATTGGGCATGTTTTCCTGGCTCTCTATAAGCCAGAGATTGATGAAAGAAGAGCCTGGCATACTATTTTGGTTAAACCACTAACCCAGGTATTGAATGAAATCCAACAGTGTCAAGCTCTTTGAACCCCATCAAAGACAGAACCTATTGCTTCTATCATGTACAAAGAAGAAAACAACACAACCCACCCAGAATCACAAAAACCTATTTCCCTATTGAATGTAGATACAAACTATTTAAGGCAATACTTGCAAAGAAAAATGTATAGCCTTTAGCTGAATTAAAACATCCTGATCAGACTTGATTTGTTCCAAAGAAATACATGAGAGATAACATTAGATACATCATGATACAACATTATACATGATAACGTAATGATATAACATTAGATACATCATTAGCAACATAAATCAGAAAAATAACATGGGTATGATTTTACTTGATGTAGAGAAAACTTTTGATAATTTGGAATGATTCTTCAAGTTTATGATTCTGAAGAAGATGAATTGTGGCTCAATTTTTTTCACAAGGATACAAAGAACAAGAATAAAAAGCTATAATAATAATATTTTATTTTCCAGCACAAACAATTACCAGAATGAAATGGACAACTCAAGGTCGTCCCTTTCTCGTTCCTTGTTTTATTGGCATAAGAGGCATAATTGGCAAAACAAGATACATCAAGAAGAAAAATTCATGAATTAACTTAGCAAATAAAGAACATAAACTGAAACTGTATGGTAACACTTTTTGAACTTATACTTAATAATACAGTAGGACTTATTAGAATTGATAATGGAATATATACAAAGGTATGGTTTGGTGTCAAGATATTGTATTAAAATCTTAAAAGTTGATATGGAACCTGACTGAAGAAGAAAAGTAATACTTGGGAAAAATAATGGGGTTTAATAGTAATGCTAAAATGTTAAATATCTGGGAAATTACTTGATACAAAATAATAAAGATTTAAAAATTATTCACAAGTCTAGATTGGCATACTGACCTACATAATCTCCCCAAGCCAACAGAGTCTAATATTTGTTGAGGATTTGGAGGCTCAACCTTATCATCATTATCATCCAACTAGGTAATAAAATAACTGCTGTAACTATTAAATAGTTGATGTTGTTTAAATGATTGATATGGGATGAGATCTCCAACAGCTTTGTCCTGAGCATATGATAACCTCACAGTCCAAGCTGTTAGGAAAAGGCAATCCCTCTGGAGTGGAATGAAGGTGAATTCATGGACTGCTAAAGAGGTAGGATTAGATCTTCTAGATCAGGGCTGTCAAACTCCCGACCCGCGGGCTGGATGCGTCATGTGCTGGCCACGTCCCCGCCTGGTTTAGCAAAGGGGGGGGGGAAGTCCTGATGCGTCATGTGACGCCACCGTGATGACGTGAGTTTGACACCCCTGTTCTAGATGAATTGTACTGAGTAAGATCTGAGCACATGAAATTTTTATAGCTTGCACCTCTACATGTGTGTTTCTAATTGCATAATATTAATATTTTTGTTTTGTTTGGGGCCTTTGAATTGATTCCTGGCAACTGCCTGGATTGGCCCTACAGTTTTCTTGGCGAGATTTTGGAAGTAGCTTATCATTTCCAGCTACCTAAAGCTGAGAGAAATCAGCTTTTGTGCCCAAACACTCCCACTCTCCTAGTTTCTAGGCTGGTGCCTCAACCACTACCCCAATCTGGCTCCATAGCTGTACTTTAACTTGGCTATACTGAAGAAAAGAAGCTGAGAGAAAAGATGGTTTGTTTGGCTAGTACTCAAACAGTATTAAATAAGTTATTTAGAAAGCATTAGAATGGAAATAAGGCCTTATATAAAGAAGTGATTTCTCCTTTAAATGAATTGTTGTAAGAAGAGAGAACTCTGAAAGAGATGTGAGAAATGGCCATCACCAATTTTGCTTTATTCAGGAGTATAACTCACTGTTTTTTAAATATTAAAATTTTATACCTAGAAAGGATTGTGTGAGTTTGCACAGCAAGAGGCTTATAACATGTCATACCTGCTAGTCATTGTGGATTGAATTAGCCTTGCCTATAACAGCAGTATGGGACGCGGTGGCTCAGTGGCTAAGACCCTGAGCTTGTCGATCAGTAGGTCGGCAGTTCGGCGGTTCGAATCCCTAGCTCTGCATAATGGAATGAGCTCCCCGTTACTTGTCCCAGCTTCTGCCAACCTAGCAGTTTGAAAGCACATAAAAAATGCAAGTAGAAAAATAGGGACCACTTTGGTGGGAAGGTAAACAGCGCTCCGTGCGCCTTTGGTGTTTAGTCATGCCGGCCGCATGACCACAGAGACGTCTTCGGACAGCGCTGGCTCTTTGGCTTTGAAACGGAGATGAGCACCGCCCCCTAGAGCCGGAAACAAATGCATGTGCGGGGGAACCTTTACCTTATAACAGCACTCTTAAAAATTTCACTGGTTATACATGCTTTTAATAAGAAGGTGTTTATGTAATGGTGCCTGTTACTTGTGGTTATTTGAATGTGGTTTCCCTCACTTTCAAATTGCCTTCTGTCTTCAAATTTTTTACAAAATTCAAGCCACCTGAAAAATCACCTAGCTATGATAGCCATTTATAAGCCTACTTTCTTGAGCTGCAAACCTATTCCCAGCTGAGTATACTTCAGAAAAAAAATATTTCCAATTCGCACTGCGCAGCTATAATAAGGATTGGGAATTGGATTCAGAGCCATTCTCAATGTGTATAAACACTTCAGCTTTACAATTAATGGCCAGTGGCTGATCTGTTTTGTTGGCTCTTATATACAATGGAACAGTTTATTTAATGAAAAGAATGAATGGAAGGTCTAACATTCTGCAGTATGTTTCCAAGTCTATGGATATTCACAATGAGAAGATATTCATCACTGAATTTTGCTGAGCTTCAGTGTCTACAGCATTGATTACTTGTTTTGCCCTTCTTTGTAGGGTATTAAGCTGAAGTAGACAATTAATTAAGGATTCTTCAATTGGCCAGCAGTCTTAATTCCTTAACCACTGCCTTATATTCTCCCATATTCAAGATTTTCAGTGAAATGGTTTATAGATTCAAGAAGAGTTTTGGGTTTTTTTACATTAGAACCAGCTACGAGATTGAAGAAATTATTGTGAGAGTGCCATCTAATCAGCCATCAATCATCTTAATCTTCCTAGAATGCAGTGGCTTAGAAGTGAATCATTCTATGACATAACAGGGCTTCCCTTAATGCCTGGTAGTTATCTTGTTTTTTACTCAGAATGACGAAGAATCATAGCACTACTCATGCACCACAATTTAGGTCAATTAAGATGGCCACCTTCAGCCGTTTGAAGATTCCTCCAAAAATCATTGGTGGCAATTGCATGTACTCCATAGTCATGAAGATATCCAGAAAGATATGTGAAATCGAGAAAATATAGAAAATATATAAATATAGCGAAACACGTTTCTTCACACACACACACACCCAACCAACCAGGATTAGATACACCATGGCATAGCAAGCAACTGTACACAATGCTTTATTGTGGTAAACACCTTCTCCAACTATAGGCTATTGCTCTGGGTTAACTGTAACTTCCAAGGCAAATTGATGCACCAATGTAAATTACATCTTTAACATTCAGTCCTTAAAATGAGAAAAAGTCTGTAAAGTGGCATACAACCTTTGCTTCCTTCCAAAAGTTCTTGCACTAAATGGAAGGAGGTGCTACTTCAGTGTGGTTGTGCTTTTTCTGGTTGCTGCCAAGCTCCAAAACTTGCTCTTTAGCAGTGTGTTTTTGAGCATTTCAGCTTCCAAGCCAAGCTCCAGGCAGTAATCTCATTACTCTTAAAGTAGAATAGAATAGAATAGAATAGAATTCTTTATTGGCCAAGTGTGATTGGACACACAAGGAATTTGTCTTTGGTGCATATGCTCTCAGTGTACATAAAGAAAAAATAAAATATATTCGTCAAGAATAATAAGATACAATACTTAGTGATAGTCATAGGATAATAAGCAATCAAATCATACTAGGAAACAATAAAAACAATATAAGTTGTAAAGATACAAGCAACATGGATATAGTCATAAGTGGGAAGAGATAGGTACTACTAAGGATGAGAAGAATAATAGTAATACAGTCTGAGTAAATAATTTGACAGTGTTGTGGGAATTAGTTGTTTAGCAGAGTGATGGCTTTCGGGGAAAAACTGTCCTTGTGTCTTGTTGTTTTGCAGTCTGAGTAAATAATTTGACAGTGTTGTGGGAATTAGTTGTTTAGCAGAGTGATTTTCGGGGGAAAACTGTCCTTGTGTCTTGTTCTGGTGTGCAGAGCCCTATAGCATCGTTTTGAGGGTAGAAGTTGAAACAATTTATGTCCAGGATGTGAGAGGTCTGTAGATATTTTCACAGCCCTCTTTTTGACTCGTGCAGTATACAGGTCCTCAATGGAAGGCAGGTTGGTAGCAATTGTTTTTTCTGCAGTTCTAATGATCTGTTGAAGTCTGTGTCTGTCTTGTTTGGTTGCAGAGCCAAACCAGACAATTATAGAGGTGCAGATAGACTCAATAATTCCTCTGTAGAACTGTGTTAGCAGCTCCTTGGGCAGTTTGAGCTTTCTGAGTTGGCGCAGAAAGAACATTCTTTGTTGTGCTTTTCTGATGATGTTTTTGATGTTAGGTGTCCATTTTAAGTCTTGAGATAAGTTGAATAAGTTGACTAAGAAAGTAAGTTGAAGTTTATTATTTATCTTATTTTATGAAGCTAATTTTGCTGGTTTCTTTGTTCAATTATGCGGTTCCCCATGCAGGTCTTGGTAGAAATAAACATATACTGTATAGTATAAGATGAATAGCCATTATGCCTGGTCCTCATTTTTATAGCCTGGAATACAAAGAATTCTGGGCAAAACAGGGACCAGTAAGTTTAATGTTTGAGTGCTCAGCCCTTACCTAGATTCTCTAGTTCTTCCTTTTGCCAACAGACCAGGTTTTTTTTTATCACCCTACAGTGATAAACCTACAGAATGATCAAACAGAAAACTTCAATACACATACAGTATTTAGTTCCAAAAGTCAATGTGCTATTTAAATATGACAGTATTGGTTCATGAATGTCTCCGTTCTTTAAGAATTATGCAGGGCTCCAAAATCCAGTACTTTGTTGCTACTAAAATAGTCAAGCTTAGGTTACCATAAGTTCAGTTCTCGTTCAATTCATTCCTTTCCCTTTTCATCTTTCTCTGCTCAAAAGTCACTGCTTGATCAAGGTGAAATATTATCAGTTGGAACTGTGGAGATACATTGTGTTTGTGGTTGGTTTATGGGTGCGGGTATGTATACATATACACTCACATACATATACAATTAAGTACCATTCAGTGGCCCTATGAAATGTATGCTTTGTTCTTAAAGTTTTTCCCCCGCAGGTAACCTTATTGATTAGCAAATGCTAATAAGCATTTGCTAATTGATTCTAAGACAAAGGTAAATCGAATGGTTCCTACGGCTCATGGTAACTTAAATTAAGGCTAAAAGCTACATTGCCATGCACTGCAATTAAAACAAGTCTGATAGAACATGTATTAGTACATGTTTCTCACTATTGCATGGCAGTGAGGGCAGCATAGAGTTTAATAATGCTGCTGTCACCATCGTATTCTTGAATAACTGTCCAACATTTTTTTTATCTGTATGAGAATAGTGTTCTATATTCTATCAAATTTGAGGATAAAATCACTCATCTTCATGACTTAAACACTGCCATTGTTACAGGTCCAAGCAATGTATCCAACCCAAGATCTTATCTTGATTTGCAGGATCTGTTTCAGCTTTTCACAAAGATGTGGGCAAACATGGTAATGATGTTATCACCTAGAGTATGGTGAATGCATCATTGTGGGATAGTGTGTTTGTTTTTTTTAACCTCTGAAAACGCCTCCTTTTTTTAGGTAAAATAACTGAAAGACCGAGGGTACAATTACTAGCATTGCTGAAAGAGGAGAAAGAATTAGTTTTTGTCATCTGCTTGGATGACCTTAATGGAGAAATATAGAAGGAGTGAAGTTTTACTATTCTTACATGTTCTCTCAATGGCTGTTTATATCACTTAGTATGGTATTCACCTGAATCAAGTCCATTGGGAGTCTTGCTTTGCAGCTCCCTCCACAGTCTAAGAAACAGATTCCATAAAATAGCATTGGGGGATTTTGATTATCAAAATCTTGATGTTGTTATCCTGCTTCTAATGGGTATGGCCACTGGGAGATTTGGAATTAGGAGTCACAATTTTGCTAATGATTTTCAGATCTAATTCTCTATAGCATCTGAATCAGGAGAACCCATAATATAATCCAATGCAGTGCTTGTGCACCACGGTAGATTGGCTGCATGGCAATAAACTGAAGCGGAATCCCAGTTGGATGGAAACTATATAGGTCAGGAGTTTCTAACCCTGAGAACAAGAGGAATTACTTTCTATACATCCTTTGTAGGACTGTAGTAATGCCGACTATAAGTTTGCCTAGAGATATAGCACTTGGAACTTGGAAGATCAGATTTCCACAAGGGGCTCTACAACAGCGGTTCTCAACCTGTGGGTCGCGACCCCTTTGGGGGTCGAACGACCCTTTCACAGGGGTCGCCTAAGCGCACGCTAGCCCACCATCTTGGTGACTGGCAACGCGCACGCGTGGGGAGGGGTGGGGAGGGGGTCGCGGCGGTGGGACGGGGGTCGCGGCATTAGGAAGGTTGAGAACCACTGCTCTACAAGAAGCTGTCCTTAGAGCTGGCCTGGAAGCTATAAATAAGCCTTGCATCTTTCTGAGTGGGGTGCTATACTATATGTGTACTGAGATTTAACTAACTGCTAGTCGGCTGCTATTGAGCCAAATTTAGAATGTTTTATTGCCCTCAGCAACAGAAGACAGCTTAGTTTAAAGAATGAATTCAATTATATCAGCCTCCCAGGTATCTACAGTATTCAGGTAACATCCTGTTCTCCTTGCAACTGGTGTTTGTGGGCAGGGGTGGGTTCCAACTTACCTCGCTGCCAGTTCGCTCCCTCCTGCGCCACGTGTCATCTGCACCTCTATGTGCAGTACCAAAAAATCCCCCAAAAATCCCAAAGAAATTTTAAAAAAGCCCAAAAAAAGATGGCGACTGCATGCACAGTGCTGGAAGTCAGCTTCTGCGCATGCTCAGAAGGAAAAAATAAATAAATAAAAATTCAAAAAAATTCAAAAAAAAGATGGCGGCCTCCACGGACCGGCACCGACCGATCCGGTTCAGTGACATCATCGTGACATCACCAGCGGGCCGCTACTGGTTCGGGCAAACCGGTCCGAACCGGGAGGAACCCACCCCTGTTTGTGGGTGACACAGGAGCATTAACATTTAGCCTTCTCTTTAGTGGGATCTATGTTGTGGCTCAATCTCCCTTCTGCGGCCCAATATTGCATTTTAGGCAATATCTTTTAAATGATCCATCCTTTTATACAGGCCTTCCCGAGCCATTAACTCCTCAGCGTTTCTTTAAATTTTGGAATGGTTTCATGGTTAGCACTGAGAATTCTTTGAGAATTCTAGAACGAGATTTGCATGTCACCTCGTAGGGCAGCTTACAGTTCAAAACTACATACAGAGGGGAAAAATGAGAAGCATAAAAAGTACTAAAATACTTTTAATAAAGGAAAAAAAGGAGGAAAAATGTACACACCTGAGGGTGTCAGAATAAGTGCGATCACTGCGGTATTACAGAGAACTTCTGTCTTGGCATCACCATCATAGCGCTATTGAAAAGGCAGCAGGAAACAATGTATGTGAAAGTTTGCCATTAATATTAGCAAATATCCACCAGTGATGTGATAAAAATATATCCTTCAGTTTGGTCCAGTGAAAATTGCAGTGATACAGAAATTATTCCCAGCAAGAAGACAAGTCGAGGTAACTAAGGCATTATGAAACCTTTGTCATTTATTTTCTGTAGGTGACAAATTTGGCTTGTCATTTAAGGAATATCTGCCCTTTTCTTTTAGAGTAGTGCCTAATTAGGAGAAACAAATTTAAGATGCAGATTGTTATATGACTGGCTAGGGAAGAAGTGCTGTTGGCAATTAATAAATGCAGGTCAGTCATGTAAAAAGGAAAGATACGCACTTTCTCCTCCTTTCACTACATAATACAATCTTCTGGTAAGAGCTGTTTTAAATAGCTTTAAGTTTCAATAGCCTAGTGAAGTTAGATTTTTCTCTGTAGCTAAGGAAGAGATTTTTGTGGTGAATGGTTAAGACATTTGAACATATAACTGTCATTCTTTGTGTTATGCAGCAGAGCTACAGGTCCCAACAACATTTATCCCATAAGCACGACATATATAACGGCTGCATCAGTCATAAGACCATGCCAAATCTTCTCTTTCTTTGCTGTTGTGCCACAACTTTCAGGAAAAAAGGTGCATCGGTTTTATGCTGCTAAGTTGATAGTACCTTTTAGCAGACAGAATCATTCATTTCTTTCTTTGCTCCTTCAAGGTTCTCCAATGTTATTTCTCTCAAAAAGAAATAGGGAAGGCAGTTTACAAGTTTGCAATCTCTTTCTTAATAAACTGCTAAGTGGGGAACCAAGGGTAGCAGAAAGAAAAATCCATTCTCCATTAAGGCCAGTTTATTATCTCCAAAAATTTAAGCAAATTTACCCTGAACCTAGGACCAGTTGCAAAGGAATATCGTTCCTACAATGAAGATAAACTTTGAGAGCTCTTGGAAGACTAGAGGAGAACAAACATTATCCCCATCTTCAAAAACTGGAAGAAGGATGATCTGGTAAATTACAGACCCATCAGCTTAATATTTATATAGAGAAAGATCCTCAGATTGATTATTAAGCAGCATGTTTGTGAGCATTTGAATGGGCATACCACAATTAACAGGAGCCAGCATTGGTTTGCCACAAACAAATTGTGTCAGACTAACCTTATCTCCTTTTTTGATATAGTTCTTCACTTAGTAACTTTGAGGAATAACGTAGACATAGCATACTTGGACTTCAGAAAAGTCTTTGGTGAAGTGTCTGATAGTATTCTCCTTCATAACATGGTAAAATATCGGCCAAGTGATCCTACTTTTGTATGAATTCACATGTGGTTGAATGACTGCAGCCAGAGCTCTCATTAATAAGCCCACTTCAGTTTGGAGGGAGTGGGCCATTATTAGCAAGCCTGGTGCTTCTCAACATCTTTATCAGTGTCTTAGATGAGGGAGTTGAAATGACAAATTTGCAATGGCATATAACTGGGAATAGTGGTTAGTAGTATCTGAGATGAAAGAGAAAAGAATCAATAACATCTAAACTAACTTATGCCTCTATCCTATAGGCTCTGCTAAGCCACTCCAATAGCCTATTCTCTTCAGTAGTCTTATAAATCTCATTGGAATAGTCTGAGCAGCGGTGAAATCTACTTACCTTCCCTACCGGTTCGGAAACGCTCACGCGCGTGCCCCCGTCGCATGTACTTTTTCACCCTCTGCGCATGCGCAGAACGCTTTGCGCATGCGCAGAGGGTTAAAAAAAGAAAATGGCGACATCCGGGCAGGTGGGCGGAGCCTCGCGCTGCCACCACTACTGGTTCTCCGAACCACCAGCGGCCACCGCTACCGGTACACCCGGACCGGGCCGAACCGGTAACATTTCACCCCTGAGTCTGAGCCAAGATGGCACCAGGTCTTCTCAGGACTCTGCATGAGATCTTGTCAACTCATGGATTTTCCGCTCAGATTTGCTAGAACCTTCAGCAGGTCACTTTCTGGCACCAAATCATAATCAGTTTGAGAATATGGTGATGAACCTGATACTTCTTTTAGATTGCTATTTCTTCTGGAGGTTGATTTATTTCAGATTATAGCAAAGTTGAAAAAATGGGGTGAGGAAATTGTCTATTTCAGCCTCAGAGGCTCTTTCAGTAAAAAACATTTTTCACTCTGGTTTACATTTATCTGTGGGACTTATAATAGTCAGGAAAGGAATGTGTACACTTGTATTTTCTTTCTTTTTTCTTCATTTGTTTTTACTTGCTGAAACTTTGCGGCAATCTCCTGTGTGTTTTCAAAGAGAGTAAACATAATAAAAATAATAATCCCAAATAATTAAAAGTTATACAGTAGTGTAAAATGATAATGAAAAGTGTTTGTTTTCAATCAGTTTCAGCTTCTGATTTCTACAGAGCACAAATTCAATAAGCTTTTCTCCAGTAGAGATAGAAACAAGAAATAGTGCAGTTCCAGCTTTTATGTTATATGATTCAATACAATTTAGAGAAAGCAGGAAATAAATTAGATACTTTCTTACAGACAATAGATAGTAACTCTCAAACTTCTGAAACAGAATTCTGCTACAAAATCTACTCCACATCACAGTTTTCTTAGAAGATAAGCTTATTGCATATTTTCAGGTTTCATTTTTGTTATTTGTACCCTGTTTCCCCCAAAATAAGACATCCCCTGATAATAAGCCCAATCGGGCTTTTGAGTGCATGGCAGTAAGACCAAGCGCTTATTTCAGGGTTCAAAAAAATATAAGACAGGGTCTTATTTTCGGGGAAACACGGGTATGCATATGGGATATATTTACATATATTTCTTTTAAAAAATAGCTAAGGCTGTAAGCAAATCTTTCCATGGAGCATTTAAAAATCTGCGCAGAAACAGCATCACTGAAGTTTTAAAAATAGTTGGTCTTAGCTATTGATTTTCTAGAAATATCATACACCCATGAAGATTTATGATAATGAAGCCTGTCAGTAACGCAATTGGAAATGGTAATTGAAAGTGGTATCTTGCAAAGTACATCCTAGTATCTCTCATCTCTGGCTGTGGAGCTCCTGAAATGTGCATCTTGTTTGTGTTCCAAGCAATAGAAATCAAGATTGAAAGGCAGAGAGCAAGGCACGGGGGTGGGGGGAGAGAGAGAGAGAGAGAGAGAGAGAGAGACCCTTTTGAATAAAATGCTTGGAAAGGCACTTCTTGTTTTGATCAGATTCTCCTGTTTATGTGAAATGGACTCATTTCTCGGTGGCACACAGTTTTATTACACAGCAGGAAAGAAGTGCTTGGGGATAATACCTGTTTCACATGCATGTCAGTATAATGAATGCTGCTATTGTTCTTCCTTCCATAGCCACCCACATGGTAAGGCATTATGAACAAAATGAGGATTTATATAAATAGAGTTTTGGTTTTATGAAAAACCTGCTGATCCAACGGATTGAGCATCCTTCGCTTGCCACCCACTGCAGCACTATAATGCAAGATTTAACTTTGAATTTGCTTTTTTAACTTTCCCATGTGGAATTCCCCAGGCCTTGCATTAGTTATTATAGTAGTATTTTGCCCTTCTCTATATAACCATGACTATTTTGAGTTGCTTTGCTATGCAGTAGCTGTTAGGTGTACCAGAGCAGGCAAAACACTAGCTGGCTCTTCCTTTCCATAGTTCTTCCTGAAACTTTTTCTCATATTGCTGTTACAGAGGTCATGATAAATGATTCCCAGAGATCAGGCCAGGGTCCATGGCACTTTATTCCCCCAATGATTTCTAATACTGTTAGAAGTAATGTCCCAGTAAAAATTACCACTTCTAACCTTCATGATAACTTAATGGTGATGGTGGTGTTGAAGGGGGGACAGGAAGAATCCTATGATTTGATTCACACATCATATAAAACAAATAATGGGATTTGTTTGGGGCTTAGCATGATGCAAACATGAACCTGAATGAATAAGCTATGATTAGTTTTAGGCAATGATCCACACATTGAAATGATGGGGGGGGGATTCATTCTGTATGAATAAGAGTACAGAATTAACTTGTGGATTCCTGACTGATGTCTTGTTTATTTGTACCTCATCCAATCCTGAGCTAATTTGCAGAAGATAAGGCAACTGCAGCTAAAGGAAGGCAGAAACAAGAAGTTGGACAAACAAGCTATAATCACTTTGCTCATATGAAAAACACTGACATGGTTGGAATGCAGTCAGTGAATATTGGTGATAGGATTATATG
Organism: Thermophis baileyi; assembly: GCA_003457575.1. NCBI lineage: Eukaryota > Metazoa > Chordata > Lepidosauria > Squamata > Dipsadidae > Thermophis > Thermophis baileyi. The sequence continues at coordinate 10,676,543 of QLTV01000974.1, forward strand.
TATGTATGTGTGTGTGTGTGTGTGTGTGTGTGTGTGTGTGTGTGTGTATGTGTATATATATATATATATATATATGTGTGTGTGTGTGTGTGTGTGTGTGTGTGTGAGAGAGAGAGAGAGAGAGAGAGAGAGAGAGAGAGAGAGAGAGAGAGAGAGAGAGA
>QLTV01000974.1:10695014-10782144 GCA_003457575.1 Thermophis baileyi
ACCCACAGCATTTTCTGCACATGTTCCCTAAAAATGGAAATCTCAGAAAATGTCAAGTGCCAGGGAAATCAGGAGATTTAGACAGTTCAAATTATAAAGATTTATTGTAAGCTTAAACTCTCTACAAAAATCTGAGCTACTAACTGTCAAGGGAAATGAGTGGGAATTAAGAAGGCGTTCAAGGTGGGCTGGACTTAGATCTCTTGCAGGCATGCAGGGATTCATGATATATGACGCATTTGACCCCTCCCTCAGGCTCAGCATGGTCATCTCCTACAGAAAACCCAGAAACAAGGAGAATACAATTGAGATGCCTTGGTTATTCCCTCTGCAGTGAAAAATGTTCTGGATAATGTTTACACCATCAGCTCCTTTCTCTCTCTCTCTCTACAGAAGACCATGATGACAGAAGAAAGCAGGAAGTGACCGAAGATCTGCAGTCACTAGTGCATTATGTGATGACGTTCTGACTGACAGCAGCACACCATGGAGTGCAAAATAGGGAGGGGGAGGGGAGGGCAGGGCAATTAAGGGATTTGACTGATTTGTTTCTCTTCTCCTGTTCAGTTGGTTTGGTAGATGACACGAAGCTTCTCTACTATGGGTTGTAGACTCTTGGTTTAGATTTCTTTGCCTCATTCCTATCTGTTCTGCCTCTCCTTTTGAAATCCTAAGGCCCCATTCTTCTGCATATATATTGTTAGCTTCTAAATACTGTCTCTCAGTTGCAATTCCTCTTCAAGGCAACATAGGCAAAGGATGTTTTAAGCATTGTCCTTCAAGAGTCTGAGGGTTTCCTTGGAGTGTTCACAAAGCACTTACATCTGTCATTACTCCCAACAAGTAGAAATGCTGGCAATACTAGTATCCTTTGATCTGTTGGTAAAGTCAACTTGCCAATGCTAGCACATAAACATTTCAGCTTGGTAGACTTTTCCTAAAGCCAGTATAACTGCAAGAATTAAGGGTGAATAGACATGTTACTGTGAATAAAGATTTGAGGGTTACTAATGTCAAAATTACAACCTCTCCATCGGGGACTGACAAAAACAATTCCAGTCACATGGCTGATACCCCATGCAGAGATTCTCTATGCAAACTAGAGGCTGAAAGGCACTTCTAAATAGAGATTGTCCATAATCAAACTAAATATAGATTACAACTCCTGCACAGAGTTGCCCTCACCCAAAGTGCTATTCAGCCATCTCCAGATCAGAGCTAATGACATTTGAATTAGCCCTCAGACTGTTTTAACTCAGACCCAGGAGAATAACTAAGTTGTCCACAGACAGAATGCAAACGTGTGTTATGGAAAATACATCTCTCAATGAATAAGAGTCACAGTACCAAAGAAAGGATCATCCATGTTCAGGAGAATAACTTTCTTTGCCCCCAAAATCAGGACATGGATTTCTTTTTCCTGCTTGTAAGCATCCCAAGATGTGGAGTATGTCTAACGGGTTAGATTTTTTTTAATAGGACAAACGATCTCCACAATTAGCCAATTCCTTGCAAATCTACTCATGGCATGAAACCTTTTATCTATCCTAGTGGTATTTCTCCACAGCTCAATATTGCATTGACTACTAATAGGTGAGCGTCTCTGGAGTATTTGGACATGTCTAAAGTACCTATTAATTCCAGTGCCCTCTGGGTAAGAGGGGTTGCAGATACTCTGCATCTCTTACATGCTATAATATGGCTTGTGGCTTTAACAATTTCATGCCTACTCTTGTTACATTTTCAACTGCATATGCACACTTTTTAAATACATAAAATGCAATTAACAGATATTGGTGATGAATGTTGTACCATATGTCATCTGTTTTGCTAGCAAATGCTGGGCTCAACTGAAAAACAAAATTTTACATTCATTTTTCAACTACATTGTAAATTAAACTGATACCCTACTTGCAAGATTGAAAGAATACTCAGCATGGGTCCAAGGCTTGATATTCTGTAAACTAGTTTCCAACTGCTGTTAAAAACAATTACAGGAAGGTTGTTCTGTATTATGAGATGCTGGTTTTGCGTAATTATGCATATGTACCATCTTCCAAACTTTTTAAAATAATTTCAAATATAACAAAGGTGTACGCACATGAAAGGAAGCTGAAATTTACCAGCCTTGGCTTACTTGTAAATATCTCCAACACAAATCTCAGATAAATAGTAACCATTGTTTATGCTTATACTAGAATACCAAATATGAATTGGTTCATGATATGTAATTTGTAGAAAGATCAAAAAAATGAAAATCAGTTTCAAATAGATACATAGCTTTGTTGCCTTATAAGCAATATTTATGTATTCAAAAATCATTGCATTCTAAAAATATGATACTTTCAACTATTAATTTCTCTTCTCTTTTTGAACCATTCATTACATTGGTGACCTGGAAAATTCCTTTTAGTTACCACATAAGCACAGTATCATCCAGATTAATATGAATTTAGATTTCAATGAAATGTATAAAATGTTTGGTTATACTTATATCAATACCATCTGATATTTTTGATATGCTTACTAAGAATGTATATTTAGTCCCCCAATTATCCATGGAGCACATGTGCCTCTTTTCTTCTCCATTCCTGCTTGACGGTTCCCATTTCCCTCTAGTTCTCCTTACCACTGGGCTGTCATTTCTGTTTCCGTTTACTGTGATTCAAAGACTTTGTTAGCCATCCAACATGAATGATCACAATTCAACAAAAGCAACAAAATCAAAACAAGTGAGGCAACCTTCGTTGCATGGCTCTCCTTGCCCAATTGGAGTCATGCATGAAAAGAGATTGCATGAAATCTCCACTACAATATGTGATACATGATGGTGGGGTTTAAAAATAATTGTAGCCTGGATTCCTCTGCATGCAAATTTGGGAAAGAAATCCTTCATCTAAATTTTTTTTTTAATTGCAAGGCAAGTCAAAAGCCACCATTATAAACTTTACAAGGTGGCCAAGAGGTCTTTTCTAGCTTGTTTTAATCCTTTAATACTTCAGACATGCTTTCAGCATCATTGAGCACTTTGAAGTGAAAAAGACTTTTCTATCCCACTTCTGGAATTTTATGAGACATGTTCATGAAATGTTGCATGGTCACATGATTGCTCTGGGAATGCCAAGAAAGAGGCCTCAAGTTTCTGCTAGCATTGGGGGGGGGACCTCTGTTGGTGGCGGAAAAGAGAAATTGAAAATTTTGGCCACCTTGTAAAGTTTATATCTCTGTGAGCCTCCCACTCCAATCTGGTACAATCTATACAGATTTCTAAACTAAACATTGGAACAAAAATTTGCCTTTAGAATTGTGTTCCAAAAAGTAAACAATTACAGAGACCTAATGGTCCTCTAATCCCAATAAATATATTTTGGGTAGTAAAAATTACTTTCTTCACCGGTTCACATCTGTGCCCAAAACACCTTGCTTTGGGGTGTGATAGCAAAGCATGAAGCCAAGATTAAACACTTCAAACAGGAAAGTGGCAGGATTATTCCTGCTAACTATGCCTCCCTAGGTTGAGGGGGTTTACTTGCATTGAAATGCATAAAATACAACAGACGGGTTTCAGACTGAGTTCATGATGTTCTCATAGGCCCTGTGTGTAGTTAGGTAAACCATATGTGCATTAATTACATTCTCGTTTTCTTGCAACTTGTGCTACATAGGAACAATCTTATGGATTCTGAGCTGAAGTTGTTTGAGCATTAGATACTAGAGAAACCCTTAAAACAGAAGGTTGGGGGTTCGACCATCCTTCTTCTGCCTCTATCATCCATTAGACAATAGGGTTTTTTTCCCCCTTCCTTTTCTTTTTTCTTGCAAGTGCAGGGCCCGCTTTTCTCAGATAATGGATGTTCTTTAGCAAATGTGCCTTCGGCTATTTGCACATAAAGACAAAGGATGCACAGCAAGTTCTTGAATTGATCTCATACTCTAAGTGGGCTGTACTGAGATAGGTAGTTTCTTCCTACTGAGTTGATCACGGGCTCTTTTTACTGGGTATTATCTGCACTGGGTGGCAGTAAATCTCCATCATTTCAGACAGATTATTTCTCCCAACCCTAAAATTTTGAGGTCTTCAAGGAATATGCACCAACCCTATAGGTCTCCCCCCCCCCAAAAAAAAAGTCTTGCAAAGAATGTATTAATATTCTTTTGTCTGTTCTTGGAAATGACACCAGCTGAAAGATACTACTTATTCCTAAAGATTAGTATGTGGTTTGATAAAGCATCATCATAATTTGCCTTTTCGCTCCCCAATCTCCTTAAGCATTGTGGTATTTAAGTTTAGAAAGGAGCAAAAAAGAGGGTATTAATGAAACAAGAAGAGAGTTAGAAAAATAAGCACAGAAAGCAACTGAAACTTTGACTAAATCTGAATTATCTCAGAAAAAAATGTGTGAGCAAAATATTCTGATCAGTAGACATTTTCCCATATTCGATTGTTCGTAGCCATCTTTTCTGACTGTTCCCAACATCTTGGTTCTCATTACTAGTGATGCTTCTCTCGGATCTAAATGCTTTGCCTCACTACGCTATCAGAATGAAGTAAAGAGAGGACTCTTGGACTATGAAGGTGAAAAGGTCTGATTTCCAACTCAACTGTAAAAATTATTATTTTTCTCACTTAGAAGTCTAGGCTTGGAGAAGGTTGCTTGCATACAACCAACCAACCAGGTAGATAATAATGCTATTTGCTTACTTTCTTTTGGATAGTCCTACCCAGACACACTCTAATAGCAATTAGAATCAGTTTTGTTACCATTTAGGGATGCCTGGACAGTACATTCTGAATGGTGTGGATTTTTATATTAACAACACAATTTACAGACAGTTAAAGAGTACAAACTCCCCCCCCCCCCGGTCCTCCACAACCACTTTCACAATGCTTTGAGCATTGAGATGAAAGGTCTGCCCCCAAAGAGGGGACTTTGCATTATTTTGAGAAACCTGTGTTTAATGTCCTCCTTCTACATTGCTGTTCTGCTGTAGCAATTCTTCTGGTACCAGACTCGCCTCTTTTTCATGAAAACATACAGAGCAGGCAACTGATACATTATTTTCAATTAATATTAGGCAATATATTGTTCAATGCAGCTAATTGTATTTCTTCTCCCAAACAATGGCTCTTCCCTTCTCTTTTATGAATTAACATTGTTCAGTTTACACACTTGATTTGAACAAAACACATTGTCTCTATAATGCAGCGCATGTCTGCTTTGCTTTTAAAATGACAAAGTTAGCCAAATACGTTGGATATATTTTCTTGGGAAATAGGGTTTTTGTGACATTTGTGATATAAAGTCAGAAAAAATGTAATTTTCTTGATCAAAAATACGTTTTTACTTCAATGCAAATAACTGTAGTACCTTGCTTGCAAAATATCTTCTAAGAAATAATACAGACTTCTACATAGGGTTAATACGAGGCTCTTTTGTTAATCTGCCATTTAAATGCTGGACTTGCTGATGAATCTGTTTGTTGTTTTTTTTCCTTTTGTCTGTGCCATGCCTAACTAAAAACTCTAACAAACAATGCCTTCATACTAAAATGTTTGTTAAAAGCAAAATAAGAATAAACCTTGAAACTGAATTATTTGCATGTTTGCCATATTTGCAAAATGTTTGTTGCGTGGACTATTGAATATGAAATCTACAGCTTACTGATATTTCCCGGAAGAAACAAAGGGTGCGCACATAAGATGATCCTGTAAATGATTACAAACATTGGAGAAATAATGGAATTTATAGAAGAAAGAATGAAAAAGCAAACCTTATGAGACAATGTACTCATTTTTGAAGGCAGTTTTAGCTATGCCACAGCTGATTTTACTAGCCCTATAATACTGGTGACATTGGGCTCATCGGAAGGTGGCCCAAAATATTACAATATTGCCCTGAGGTAGTCCTCAGCTTACTATCATTTGTTTAGTTACTATTCACAGCTACAATGGCCCTGAAAAAAGTTACAACTGATCCTCTCACAACCATAGCAGCATCCCTGCAATCATGGTGTGTGTGAGTGTGTGTATGTGTGTGAGTATCTCCAATCACTTAAGATAGAAGGATTCAGTCCCAGTTCCCAAATAGGTAATTTGGGATGTTTGGGATGTGAGAATGAAACTCTTTATGCTTAATAACTAGCTATAAAAGGCCTTATGAATGTATTTATGTATTTATTTATTTAAGGCATTTATTTCTATGGCCTCCCATCTCATATACGGGCGGTCAACAATTAAAATAGAGTGAAAACAATAAAACAATCGCATCTAAAACAGAAATAGTATGAAATAGCAGCTGAGAACATAACGCTATAAACTAACCACAAAAATAGGCTCAGCCAAACTATCAGCTTGACAGCAAAAGCAGGTTTTTAGTTATTAGAGTGTTTGATAGACTTGACTCAGTTGAAGGAGTGTGTCTTTCTCTGTGAAGTAGCCAATGAACTGCTGGAGTTTGTGTATAACAAAGTGATGGGCAGGAGCACTTTGGACAACATAATAGGGAAAAGTGCATTACAGAGGCAAAGCAGAAAAATATACTCTAAATGACTTCAGTTAGGATTAATAGAGGACAAATACGAGGGCAAATTATGCATTGTAAAGCTTGCTTGCAGGTGAGAGATACTTCCAATGTAATCTACTGGATCCCCTGCATGGATTGCCCCTATGACTATGTAGGAGAGATGGGGAGGAAGCTAACCACCAGATTGCAAGAACGCAAGCGAGTGGTCAGACAAGGAGACCCAAACTCATTGATAGCCTCACACTGCAATGAACAAGGGCATACATTCAATTTTGCAGCTACTAAAATTGTTGGACGAGTGGGCACAAAAACAGCCAGGCTGGGAAATGGGCCCCTCTTCAGTCAACAGGAGTGCTGATTTACCATCAGCTTATCAAGTACTTAAGAGGTGAGGGCTTGGCAGCACAAGGAAACAACAGCCAATGACTTAATAGCTGGCCATCAATACCCAAATCAACCAACTAAAAGCCACACCCAACCAGGCACAATATACCGTATTTTTCGGAATATAAGGCGCACCAGAGTTAAGAGTATACCTTAGTTTTTGGGGAGGAAAATAGGAAAAAAAATCTGCCTACCAGGTATTCATCTGGCTAGCGTCCTTAGTCTGGTCAGCTTCAGCACATCATTTTATCCCCTGGTTAGGGCTGGGAAAAAAACCTTCTTTGGAGCGAGTTAGCAATGAAAAAAAGCCTGCAAGGTGGTAAGAACCAGGAAGATCGTTAGCACCTCGTTAGGGCTGAAAACTTCTTCGGAGGGAGTTAGCAATGAAAAAAAGCCTGCAAAGACTTAGGGCTGGAAAAATCTTCGGAGCGAGTAGCAATGAAAATAGACTGCAAGCCGGGAAGACCCGGGAAGATCGTTAGCGCCTCTTTAGGGCTGAAAAAAAAAGCTTCGAAAAAGCTACATTCGGAGTATAAGACGCACCCAAATTTCCAGCCACTTTTAGGGGGGAAAAAGGTGCGTCTTATACTCCGAAAAATACAGTAAATACTGTGCATAGAAAAGCCAAAAGCACACACGGTGCTAGAGTTCCCTGAAGATGGGCTCCAGCATGAGTCTGAAAGCTCAGAAGGCTAAATCTCTGGTCTTGGTGACAGATTGGATCCTGCAACAAAGTTCGAAAAATTTTCTGATGATGGAGCAATAGAGTAATTGGGATACATCCTACAATACGGGAGTGCAGAAAGCCACATCCATTATTACCTGAGAAGGTTTTGTCAACTTGTCCTAGTCCTGTGACCCTGCAATCTCCTTCAGAGGATTTTTAGAGCTGTGGTGGTGCAGTGGTTAGAATGCAGTACTGCAGGCTACTTCTGATGACTGCCGGCTGCCTGCAATTTGGCAGTTCGAATCTCACCGGCTCAAGGTTGACTCAGCCTTCCATCCTTCCGAGGTGGGTAAAATGAGAACCCAGATTGCAGGGGGCAATATGCTGACTCTGTAAACCGCTTAGAGAGGGCTGTAAAGCACTGTGAAGCGGTATATAAGTCTAAGTGCTATTGCTATTGCTATTTTCAGTCCACTGAAACAGATTTGAAGAGCATGGAAGCGGGGAGGAAGAATTTCTGCGGCTGGCAGATGGAGTTTCACCTGCAGAATGACATGATCGGATGCAACCCATCCGTCTCTACATTCTTTCCTGATGATGTGCAGCAACAAGAACAAGCTGCACATTGGATTGGGGGAAAACCTGTTGCAACTATTTCTCTTAGCATTTACAGTCCTTCCCAGAGGGTAAAATGATAAGTGCATGGCTCCTGCAAAGCTGTGGAGAAAGCAAAAATTGTGCAAAATTAAAACTATTTGGAAAAATACAATTCTGGATTTGGTTAATGCAGATATCCATTCTTCACGCAAATAGTGGAATGGCGATGCAGATGCTAATAGGGAACCCCGATTTTTTTTTTATGCATTGACAAGTTTTGTATGTTTTTGTTTGTTTTGCTTTTGCTTGATCATTTTTTCCTCAACCATGAATTTACTACAAGTAAAACTGCAAAGACAATGAAAAACCAGAAGGCCAAATATGATTGAATAAATAGAATTTGTTTAAACTGGAATACTGCATCGAGTTTTGGTCACCAGAATATAAATAAAGATGTTGAGACTCTAGAAAGTGTACGGAGAAGAGCAACAAAGATGATTAAGGGATTGGATGCTAAAACATATAAAGAACGGTTGCTGGAATTGGGTATGTTTAATGAAAAGAAGGTCTAGGGGTGACATGATAGCAGTGCCCCAATAATTAAGGGGTTACCATAAAGAAGTGGGAGTCAACCTATTCTCCAAAGCAGCTGAAGGCAGAACAAGAAGCAATGGATGGAAAATAATCAAGGAGAGAAGCAACTTAGAACTAAGGAGAAATTTCCTGACAGAACAATTGATCAGTGGAACAACTTGCATCCAGAAGTTGTGAATGCTCCATCACTGGAGGTTTTTAAGAAGAGATTGGGCAACCATTTGTCTGAAAGGATATAGAGTTTCCTGCTTGAGCAGGGGGTTGGATTAGAGGACCTCCAAGATCCCTTCCAACTCTGTTATTCTGTATCCATACTTACTCCAAAAGTGTGGTTTCTTTGACTTCTTAAATATTCAGCAACAATCCTGGGTAAATAGTGTAGCAACTGAATCTAACCCATCTACAAAATGGAATAAATTGGGCAGACCATGGCTTGACTTATTCACATCACCTTAATCCATAAGGTGAGCCTATTTTGGGCTTGGCATAATGTAGGAAATCAAGCATTGTGGTTTGTAAACTTCAAAGTGAAACATGGTTCATTCAACAAACTGTGATTAAAATACAGACAGGATAGCACGCTGCACGAACCCAGCCCTCTAATATTTTCCTTTATATTTCCCCACGGAGAGTCCTGAAAGACTAGCCAATAAAATAAAATAAAATAAAATAAAATAAAATCCAAACGTTCTTGAATTGTCTTCATTATCTGAGCTTCAGAGGCCAGATCAAAAGCAAGGACGGCCCGTTAACCTGTAGGTAAAGCAGACTCTGCCTCCGCTGTCCTTGTAAAGAAATAATCTTCATTTGTGGTGGCTTTGTCCCATCCTTTAGAAACTCAGATCAGAAGGTCAGCTCGGTTTTTGGAAAGAATTCTACTTTGCCTGCAGGGCTTCTGACATTGCTTTGACTGTTCTACCCACGTTTTTTCCTGTATAGAAAACTCTCAGCAGTACAGGTATTAACTTGCACAGCCCAATTTGCAATTGGAAATACCGCCAAGGCAGGAATCATTTTCTTGTGAATCAGTGATAACAGGAGCATTATTCAGATTACTGATGCTATGTGGCTGATCAGAATATTTGAGGTTTGGCTCACTTAGTATGACCCAGTGGGCAACATGTTGGCTAGGGATCCATGCCCCTCCCCAAGCCCCTTCTTTGCATCTGTCAGAATAATGGAATAGCAGAGTTGGAAGGGATCTTGGAGGTCTTCTAGTCCAACCCCCTGCTCAAGTAGGAAACTACTGTATATACCATTTCAGACAAAAAGTTGTCCAATCTCTTCTTTAAACCTCCCCCCCCCCAATGTTGGAGCACCTACAATGTCTGGAGGTAAGTCATTTATTGTTCTCACTGTCAGGAAATTTCTCCATAGTTCTAGAACGGTTCTCTTCTTGATTAGTTTCTATCCATTGCCATTTGTACTGCCTTCAGGGGCTTTGGAGAATAGGTTGATCCCCTCTTCTTAGTGGCAGCCCTTTTAGATATTGGAAAACTGCTTTCATGTCATATCTAGTCCTTCTTTTATTAAACTAGACATACGCAATTCCTGCAACTGTTCTTCATATGCTTTAGCTTCAGACTTCAACCCTCCTTACACCTTGGTGTATTAGGGTATTGCCCCCCCCCATTTTAATATGAAAGCTCTTAGGTAACACACATAACATTACATAACACAAAAAAGTATGATGTTAAAAATGTATTTGTTTGATTTTGAACCAGCCACATTTTCTATGCTATTTTAGCTCTGCTGAGAAAAAAGAAGTTATAGATCCTATTAGAAGAAGATGAGAAAAAAGGGATATTTTATTTTAAAGCTGCTTATTGTGCCTAAAAGTATGGGCATTTTATCCTTCATCCTTGTCTATAGATGTTTAATTTCACTGTGCATGTATTATCCATATGTGCATATAAGATACACAAAAATAGACTCACAAAAGTATATATTCACAGGAAATTTGCCCACAAGAAATCAAGCGATTAATCATTTCTTTCCTGAAACAGGAAGATGGGAGGGTGCAGTAGGGGAATCACCAATGAGAGGTCAGAGTAGCCTATTGTCCAGACTAAACACTTTCCAAGATGCTTCCAAGATGTTGTTGGGCCATTTTTGGGTCAAGCTACTCTGAATTTAGCACAGAAGCAGTTTAAATGGCAACTGTGGAGAGCCTTTTGGCATAAGGCACACTGGCTGTGCAGAGATATGACTCTTGTGTCTCTGCAATTTGTATTTCCTGTTCAAAAAAGCATGCTTCCTCTCTGGACTACTTTTGTCTCCCAAACTAGTGCAGAGAGCTCGTTCTGCCTCACCTTCTCTTGTCATCAGCTTTATGCCAACTGCCCCAGTGGTAATTCAACTGATTCTAAACTCTCAGCTTTTAATTGAGAAAAAGTCAATTGGAATTCGGCTTAACCCATCCTTTTCAGTGACACAATTGCTTTTTCTTCACCATCCACCATTTGATCTGCTTCAAAGCCTCATTGCCTCTGACTGCATACTGCATGAGGCCATGGTGAGAGAAAGGTATCCCGTCACTTCGATTACCTACAGAACAAAATTTCAAAATCCAAAATCCAATTTGCTCAGCTCAGTAATACCATCAACACTCCAAATCAGAATAAAGTTAATATTCAGTTCATGATAGGCTTACCTCCCAGGGATCTCAATTAGTCTACCTTTGGGGAGGGGCAAATCAGAATCATATTGATTGTACTTGCCCTTATCCCCAGAAAACGTGGCTCTGACAGGCACCAGAGAGATGATGACTTTTTCAGGATTTCCTCTCCTGTAAAAATAGGTCCTTGGTCCTGTCCCATATGGTCTGTGCATGTCCCCAAACTGTCACCACATGTAACCTGCAGCTGCTCTTTTCTTTTATGGTTTCTTTGCACTAAGAGAAGCTGGCAAGTCCCAGTCCTAATTAAAACTCCACCCCCCCCCCAAAGATGGTGACAGATGTTTAAATCTTCATGAGGGGCTGCCACAAAGAAGAGGGGATCAACCTCTTCTAACTGTTATACTTCTAACTAGGGCATACAAAACCTTTGCCAGACCTATCCTTGAATACTGCTCACCTGCCTGGAACCCACACTGTATTTCGGACATTAATACATTAGAGAGGGTCCAGAGGTATTTTACAAGAAGAGTACTCAACTGCTCGCAATAAAATTCCTTATTCCAGTAGACTTGAAATTTTAGGCCTGGATAACCTTGAACTATGCCGTCTACGTTCCGACCTAAGCTTAGTACACAAGATCATCTACCTTAACGTCCTACCTGTTAATGACTACTTTAATTTCAACCGCAATAACACTAGGGCTATCAATAGATCCAAACTAAATGTAATCCGCTCTAATCTTGATTGCAGAAAATACAACTTCTGCAATAGAGTAGTAAATGTCTGGAACACTCTACCTGATCCTGTTGTTAGTTTCTCTAACCCCCATACCTTTTACCTTAAACTGTCTACCGTGGACCTTACACATTTCTTAAGATGTCCCTAAGGGGGCGTGCATAAGTGCACCAGTGTGCCTACCATCCCTTTGCTGCCTGTGATCTCCACATTCTGCTCCATTAACACCACAGAAAATATCTGGACTTTGCTATGTGTTGCCTTCCTTTCAAGCCTCATTAGGCAGCTAATAAATAAATAAATAAATCTATTTTCCAAAGCATCAGAAGGCAAGACAAGAAACAATGGATGGAAACTAATCAAGGAGAGAAGCAACCTGGAACTAAGGAGAAATTTCCTAACAGTGAGAACAATTAATCAGTGATACAGCTTGCCTTCAGAAATAGTGGGTGCTCCATCACTGGAGGTTTTTAAGAAGAGACTGGACAGTCACTTCTCTGGAATGGTATAGGGTCTCCTGCTTGAGCAAGGGGTTGGACTAGGAGAGCTCCAAGGTCTTTCCAACTCTGTTATTCTGTTAAAACATGAAGCTGACAGTGGATTTACAAATGTTGCCAGAGTGTTTGCATGCCCAGACTCAAAGAGGTGTTTTTTTCTTCTTTTCCATGCTTCAGCAGGAGGCAGGAACTGAAACTTCCTGCTTTTGCTGGGAGGGATGCTTATCAAAAGGTAATTTATCACTGAGAACTTTCTGCAACTTGAACACTTCCCCAAAATAACAACTAATTCCACCTGTCTTTTAAACCACAACAACATTCATTAGTCACCAAGAATCGTCCTTGTAGTTTAAAAAAAAGAAAAAGAAAAGAAAGAAGAAATCCTCCAGCAACATTTCTCCTCCTTTCAAATAAATAAATAAATGATCACAAGAAGGATAAGATAGAGATAAGGGAGAGCATGACTTCCCGGCACAACTCAGTCTTCCAACTCAGAGTTTGTTTTGCAGGATAATAAATCCAGTCAAATGATGAGCCCTGAAAGACAAAGGAAAGGTCACGGGATACATTAAGCACTTTTTATCCATCACCTAATTAAAGGCCACTTCAAAGTAGAAAATGCTTTAGGTTTTATGCATGGGTAGCAGAGGTGGGTTTCAGCAGGTTCTGACCAGTTCTGGAGAACCGGTAGCGGACATTTTGAGTAGTTCGGAGAACCGGTAAAGACCACCTCTGACTGGCCCCGCCCCCATCTATTCTCTGCCTCCCGAGTCCCAGCTGATCGGGAGGAAATGGGGATTTTGCAGTAACCTTCCCCTGGAGTGGGGAGGGAATGGAGATTTTGCAGTATCCTTCCCCTGCCATGCCCACCAAGTCACGCCCACCAAGCCACACCACACCCACCAAGCCACGCCCACAGAACCGTTAGTAAAATTTTTTGAATCCCAGCACTGATGGGTAGTTTCTGATGAATCCTTTTCGAAAGACATCCCTGTTCCTAACTTTGCAAATTTTAAATGTGCTTTTCATAGCCAGGTGAAATCAGAATTGTTTTCTGAAGAAAAAATCTGAGAAATTTAGGGCTACCATGTAGGCTGCAAAAATCTAGACCACTGTTAGATGGAAACAATATAATGCAAAAAGAGTCTGACTCTCTGCTGCCATCTTTTGGTCACTCAGTTTTCTGTAAACCAGATCAGGTTTCCAGGTTTAGCAATAGCAATAGCACTTAGACTTACATACTGCTTCACAGTGCTTTTACAGCCCTCTCTAAGGGGTTTACAGAGTCAGCATATTGCCCCCAACAATCTGGGTCCACATTTTACCCACCTCGGAAGGATGGAAGGCTGAGTCAACATTGAGCCGGTGAGATTTGAACTGCACCTAGCAGTCAGCTGAAGTAGCCTGCAGTGCTGCACTCTAACCACTGTGCCACCTCGGCTCAAAGGTTTGCAAATAGATTTAAAAATAAAGTAACATTTTCCTCCATTTATAACTGGGTTTTTTAAAACTTGTTTTTAACTTATTTCTCCATCTATATAAGAACTCTCCTCCAGTAGGGAAACCTAGCATGTCCGGGTTTGCAAAATCAAATTTTGTTGAACCCTTGCAACTGAATTCTAAATTATCTGTTTATTTAAGTATAGGTTTTTTTCTTGTACTCCCTTATGTTTAAATAAACAACAATGCTGTTCACTTTAAGCATTGCTGAGAGAGATGGGTGCTAACTAAATTAAGCAATAATTGATTTAGGAATAATCTGTTGCGTCAGCCTTTCAAAATGAAAAATATCAATGCAGTAAATAATCAGAACATATGGATGTGTCTTAAGATAAAACTAACATAGTGAGTCACAAGAAATAAAGTTAAAAACGAGATTCTCAAACGCTGTAATGCTAAATTTTCAAATATGATTGACTTTTCTCATTCCTTACATCGCCAGTTCAGGCATCAATTCTAAGTAATAATTTTAACTAAAATTAAATTGAAACCTTTGAGAAACACAGAGAATTTGGAATGTAAAACTAGCAAGAGAAAACTTGCATATTAAGAATTCCCATGGAACTGAATGGCATTTCTTAATTTTTTTTTTTAAAGTTAGAATATAAAGTCCTGATTGCTTTTCTTAGATAACTGAAGAGATAATTTAGTATCTCTTTTGAATGTGGACGAAGAAGACACATCAGAGGTGAAATGCTACTGGTTCAGATCAGTCTGGGAGAACCATTAGCGGACATGTGGCCTGGTTCGCCGAACCGGTAGCAACGGCTGGCTGCCCACGCCCCTGAACCAGTCCCCTGGTTGCCGCTCGCTCGCCCTGCCCCACCCAGTCTCTGCTCTGCAGCTTGCCTGCCTGAAGCGCTGCACCCCTGATTTGCCTGCCAGGTAAGCCTGTGAAATCGTGGCCTACCTAGATGCCCCTGCCCCCCCACCAACCCAGCCTGCCTTCCCTACTCCATTCCCCGCGGCCCGCAGCCCCGACATATCTTGCCTGCCTTCCACATGGCCTTCCCGGTGTCCCTGTGGCCAGCTTGTGAAGGCAGGCAAGCGGAAGGCTGCGTGGAAGGCAGGCAAGCATGTCGGGGGTGTGGGCCATGGGGAAGGGAGCTAGCAGCCTTCCCGGTGGTCCCCCACGTCCGTTTGCCTTCCGAGGTCGGCATCCAGCCCGGCCTGGCCAATGGGTGGGCAGGCGGCCATTGGTGGAGATGCAGCTACTGCTGCTCTGGGGCTGAGAGGGGCGGTGGTGGCGGCGGCAGTCCAGGACGGCAAGCGGATGTCCCAGGGCTACACATGTGGTGTGCATGTGCAGCAGCCCCGGGACATCCGCTTGCCATCTCGGACCACCGCCACCACTGCCACCGCCGCTCTCAGCCCCAGAGCAGCAGCAGCAGCTCCACCAAAGGCCACCCGCTGCTGCTATGGGGTTGAGAGGGGCGCCAGCGCTGGCAGTCCGGGATGGCAAGCGGATGTCCCAGGGCTGCACATGCAGTGTGCATGTGCAGCAGCCCCGGGACATCCGCTTGCCATCTCAGACCACCACCACTGCTGCCACCGCTCTCAGGCCCAGAGCAGCAGCAGTCCACCAAGCATGGCAGGCCCGCGGGGAAGGGAATAGGTGAGGCAGGCTTACCAAATACGCCAAGCGGAGGATCTAGAAAGTAAGGCCGACGCTGGTGGTGGTGGTGGGGAGGAAGACCCGCTGCGCTCGTCCAAGGAGCTGCTTCGGAGGGACATGGCGAGGCTCGCTCGACTTTTGGGCCTGGCACACTCGGCTTCCATGGGGCCTTTGGCCGACTGCCACCCGCTTGCCTTCCCCTCCACCTCGGGTCCCGCTCCCTGCATCCAGTCCATGACAGGGGACGCGCCGCTGCCGGGCCGCCCGCCCTCCCAGAGCACTTTCTTTCTTCTCCTGCCACCGAGAGAAAGAGAGAAAGAAAGAGAGAGAAAGAGGAAGGAAAGGGAGAAAGAGAGAGAGAAAAGAAAGAGAGACAGAGACAAAGAAAGAAAGAAAGAAAGAAAGAAAGAAAGAAAGAAAGAAAGAAAGAAAGAAAGAGAAATGACCACAACTGAGCCCAAAATTTTGGTTGCTAAGCAAGAGCATTGTTAAGTGAGTTTCACCACATTTTACAAGTTGGCCACGCCTACCCGGTCACATGACCACCAAGCCATGCCCACCAAGCCACGCCCACAGAACCGGTAGGGAAAATTTTTCGATTTCACCACTGAGACACATGTACTTGGAAATATTTTCCTCCTCATTTTTATTGTTACTGATATAGTATACTGTTAGCTAATTATAAGTTTAAAGGCTTTACTAGTTAAAAGGTATCAGCTACAATCCTCAATATCGGGTTCAATTCTACTTAGAACTGAATTGATTGATGTTATATTATGCTCAGAGTCCTACGGAACAGATATATCTATTCATAAAGTTGCAGATGAGATTTTCATTCATAAACTATAATTCTGTACTTCAAGTTCTATTAAAAAGGAATTATTAGAAGTTACATTCTTCATTAGGTAAAGTCCCAATATTTTAATGCAGTTAAGAGTGACTAAGCAGCTAAATCACAACCTCACTTTTTCTTGCTCTGCCTGGACAAGTTAGCTATCCAGAAAATTCAGACTGGATTGTGGGGCTTTGTGTATCCAAAAGCTGTTTTCTATCATAACAGCTCCAGGGTTTTCTTCCTGCTCTGCCTAGGTAATCAGGCACAATGCACAGTTTTGACTTAGCTTCATGGGTGTCCACTGGGGAAGACAAAAAGTCAAAGTTATGACTATGCAATCAAAACTCCATCCTTTTTGTTAATTTGTTGATGTCCTAGCCACATACCAAGGAACGGGGCTTTGATGGCACAATCACATCTGCTGTCTTGATTTTTTTTTGATGTGCCCTCTTTCTAAAGGGTGTAAGTTGCCCTCGCTCGGCTGCATTAGTAGGTGCCACAATTTAACAATACAACTGCTTTCATAAGCAGGACTACTCTGACTAGATAACACATTTGCAGAAAGTGCTCTTTCTCTCTGTTTAGTTCTTATTTTGGAAAGAGATTTGCAAGCAACACCAGGTTTAATCAGTACACATAGGTTTAGAAACAATATGTGTATCGACACTCATACCTAATTGGGGAGAAAGTGTGGTGAGATAAACACCAGATGCCTGGAGACAGTGAAAGCTCTTGGCTGCCCTTCCAGCTGCAGAAGAATTGGGCCTATGAAATCGGCATTTGTCCATCCATGGGAGCAATAATTCATTCCACTAAATGCATTTGCTCTTGGACCTTCCCTCCCAATGCTGGGAGGTGAGAGGACAAGAGACTATAGCTCATCACTCTTGCATGACTGAACTAAGAAGATTAAAATTATTTGGGGAGACAGACAGTTTGACTAACCAAAGTCTAATCTTTCCATTGCCAGATTTTCTACCATTCTCAACTATTCCCTCTCCATGACAGAAGATTAATCTACTGGTAATTTGCTGTTTTGGCATGTGTATCTCCATCTGTGCTCTGGGAATTTAAATAAATACAGCTGAAGGTAACTTTCTTGGAGTGAATAGTAAGACATACAGCAGGTTAAGAAAGAATTGGGTACATTTCAATAATTGGAAGGGGGGAGAATGCTCCCGAACCCTCTCTGATTTAGCAAAGGTGCCTCTTTAATCAGTCAAACTATTTTGTAGACTTCAAGTAATAGTTATAAATTCTGATTTAATAAATGAACGAACTAAACCACAATGATTGCAGCTGAAAGGCGATGTGTGTTTTGTAGGAGGCAAACTTCTGAACAGAGAAAAAAAAATGCTTTGACAGGTTTGTTACTTTGTCAAGAATGAAGAGATACAGAAGAAATGTGCTAAACCTAGCTGAAAAAGGAATCACTAGGGCTTATAAGTGACTGCATATATATTTTTCATACTAGAAGAGAGTTCTTGCATAAATGGAGAAAATGCTCATAAGCCTACAGATCACAGATTTTAAATGTGCCTCAAGCAAAAAGGCAAGAAGTTGTTGGAAGAAAATCCTGGGTCCAAATCTAAGCCAAGTTGTGAAAAAAAACACACTGGATGGCTGCTTGGGGAGGAAGGTAGTTTTTTATTTGACAGCATAATGTGGAGCATAGCAACTGAAGGTAGACTACAAAGTTAGAAAGCTAAGAGTAGAAGTACTTATAGTAATGATGGGCTTTGATCATGAAGTAATGGACTTTGATGTAAGGCATTTTTAGATGTGTAAATTAAGACATTTTTGTCCCAGGGACATGTAAAGTCCAGAGAAGAATATTGTCCCATACCCTGTGAGGTTTGTAGATCTAAGATATGTAGATCTTCTCCTAGAAGTGAATTTTTATGAGGGATTCTGTTTGGGGCGCAGTACTGTGATAAAAGACTTATCTCGAGGGGGTACTCTTTTATGTTTGTTTGCTGGTGCCAAAGAGGTGTGCTTGGTCAATTTCAGCCCAAGTGTCAAATGCCAATGGGGAAACTTTTAAGTGGCTTCTCTGCATCCTTATTTTCAGGCTTGCCTGGCAGATCAGAGGTGGCCGGGGTGCCATACGTCCTGGCTAAAAGGGGAGAGGGCATCACAAAGGCTTTTATCTTCCAACAAGGTTAATCTAAGATTCAGAAAGTACCAAGGACAGGCTGTTATTGTGAGAGAATGCAACAAAAGAGATAAATAGAAGAAACATACACAAAATATAACCTGCATTCATAATACATTGTAAAGAAGGTTATCAATAAACCTAGTTTGTTTTTGAAGATCCAGACAATGCTTCAAAGTATAGTTTTTAGAGAGAACTTTAACCCTATTTTTAACCCCAAATTACTCATACGTTTAGGGATAGAAGAGCTATGTGGTTAACTTTTCCACATAGAGACAGAAGGATAGCATGACTTCCAAAAGGAGCTATTCTAGCTGCCACAACTTTTTTCTTCTATTTATTCTTCACCCAATTGCAGCCATATATGGGAGAATTGAGGTGAGGAGTGAGCCCAGAAGGAGTAGAGGAAGGCCACCCCACTCCCAATGGTTCTGACCCTGATTACGTCTCTTATGTTTTGATACATTTTTAAATAATATTGTTATTTCTTAAAGCATTTGTTAAAGAAAATAAAAAGTACAGAATGGCTAGCCAAACCAAAGCTAAGTGGGATATTGGCCAACGTGGGCTGCTTACCTCATAGGTGTCTGTTGAGGAGGGGATGTGTGGGATGATGTCATCACAAAAATCCTATTAGCCCACTGTGTTGGCTAGAGAAAATGGGAGTTGTAGTCCAGCTCAATTACAAAATGTTATGCTTGGAACAGTTGCCTTTGGTGGTTATGATAGAGTTTCATTGGATGTTTACAAAGTGCTGTCATTGCTGAGAAAGATCTAAAAAAAATTGTGCATCCTGTTTTAGAACTTCTGGGATTGGACTACTATAGTGAATAAACAATCTGCTCAAGGAAATAAAAGCAAAAAGAAGAAAAAAGAAGCAGGGTTTTGAAGAGTAAAATCTAGCAGTGCTTTCTGCTGATCAGAATAGTTTCATATTCAATTGAAGGAAGAGTGCAAAAATCGTCAATTCTTCACACAAATCTTAAAAGATATTTGGCACAGTTTCCTCTCTATTATACTTTTTATTAGTAGGAGACTCAAGAAAAGCTTCTTGCTTTCATCATAACCATAGCTCCTTCAATTAAACAGACAATAGGGGCTGTCTTGTGAGATTCTAAAAGCTAACAAATGTGTTAGGCCATAGTAAAATTTTGGGACTTCAAAGTGTGCAAGCAACTCTTCGTTGCAGCAGACAAAGAGCATTCTCTCACCATAAATAGCTTAGACCATAAGGTTTGTGATGAAACTCACATTTCAGTATCGACGTCTGAAGTATGTGCTCTTCTGGCTCAGTCTCTCAGGCTATTCTTGCTGAGAATCACTCAAAATCATCTTACATGGCAGAAGTAAAGAGGATATGTGTAGGATGATGTCATCGCAAAATCCCATTAGCCCAGTGTGTTGGCTAGAGAAAATGGGAGTATCAATCAAGATACTCTGGTCTGAATTTGGCAAGCAAATCAAGGTCCACCTGCCAAAAACATATCTGAATGAAAATGACAAAAAAATGCACTCCAACCCCACCTAATTCCCTTCTCTTTATTTTATTAATTAATTAGTACAACATTCCTTTGCCCCTGCTTCCAAGGAATTCTGTGAGTTGATTATCGTGAATGGATCTGGTTAGGTAAGTAGATTCAAGTGCAAAATCTGTAAAATCATACAAAATATTTAGCAAAGCTGGCTGAGGAATTCTGGGAGTTGAAGTCCACAAGTCTTAAAGTTGCTAAGGTTGGAGACCCCTGATTTAGCAGATGTTTTATTTATTTTATTTATTTATTTTGTCAAACGTGTATATGATTACAGATAAAGTATAAACATGATTGTGAAAAAATAATAAGAAGTACAAGCATGGTTATGAGTACATGATACTTTACGAGTACGACGTTAGGACAGGGACAGTAGGCACGCTGGTGCGCTTATGCACGTCCCTTATGGAAACATATTTGATAACATGCCAAAATGTCTCATTTGGTGTCCTCATGGATTGTCACAGAGAGGGGGTGGATATCACACTTTCTTATTTCCTTTATTGCCAGTAGAACGAATCTTGTTCACTGCAAAATTAAAAAAGGACTTAAGAAGGATGATTGGATGAGAGCTGTACTATCACTACTTTCAGAACTAGGCAATTATCAGAGTTTGTTGTATAAAAATCAAAACCAGAAGCACACACAGATGACTGATTCAACTGGATTCAATAACTTCTTTATAAACATAGTAATATATACATACAATGCCACAAGTAGATTATTCCTTCAAGTAAACACAAGCAGGAGTTAGTTTCATTTCAGCAGAGCATACAAGCAGCGAGAGGACAGAGAGCAGAGAGTGTAGACTGAGACACGCCCAGCCTTAAGCTAAGTTTTTAGTTTCGATTCTCTGCACAGACTCAGATGTGGTTAGCTCCCATTGGCTGACTCAGTTGCCATGCCTATTCATTGGCTAACCTTGTTAACATGGCTCTCCCAGTCATGAATATTCTAACAGCAATGAAAAATTTACATAGTGCCACAGGAGATTCATCATAGTGGTAGCAACTTTGCTTAAAAAAAAATGTGATTGTTAAATGCTGTATGGGAATGGCATGTAGAACTCACAATGAATGATGAGGAGACAGATAGAAATAAATACTGGGTGTCTGGTAATTTATACATTAGGCTGATTATTCCTATTAAGTTATTTTGCAATAAAATTCTCTTTGCTTTAGAAACCAATCAGCTGGCATATAACTGCTGCTTGTAGTTAGCATGATAATTAGGACTATCATTTTTTGGGTTGCAGTAATGTGGTTGACCAGTAGATGGCACCAAAGAAACTCCTAATTGCTAATTTTTGGTATTGTCTGGATTTTTCAGCCCAGATAACCCTAACCCTATAATCATAATAAGTAGGGGCATCTGTAGACAAGACAATGATATGTGCATGACAACATAATCTTTTTTTTTTGTCTTTATATCCAAAGTTTATTGAATGAAATGGGTAAGGATACAAGGACAGTGCCAGAGCCACAAGGGGAGGGAATGTTCACCCTTATCCCATAGCCACCGTTGGTAGCAACTCAAGCCCTCAAAAATAACTCTACACGTTCTCCAACTCCATTCTATAATATACTTTCATCGGTGCTCCAGAGAACCTCAGGGTCACAACCGGCAACTGTTCGCATAGTCCCACCAGAGGTGGGTTCCTCCCAGTTCGGACTGGTTCACCCGAACTGGTAGTGACCCACTGGTGACATCACGATGATGTCACGGAACCGGTTCTGTCAGTGCCAGTCCATGGGCACTGCCATCTTTTTTGGGGTGGGGGGGAAATGTTTTTTTGAAAAAAAAATTGAATTTTTTTCCGTTTTTTTTTTCTTCTGTGCATGTGCAGAAGCCAAGTTTTTGGCACTGCACATACGCAGGAAGGAAGCGAACCAGCGACGAGGTAAGCAGGCTTGGTCCCTTCACAGGGTCACTTTTCTCCGCACCGGAGAAAGATCAAAAGGCACGGAGCTGCCTAGAGGTAAGAAAACGAACCACTGAGGGAAGGAGCCCCCCGAAGCTGCCGGCGTTGCAGCCACCCCCCAGTCCCCACAGCTTGGAGCTCCAAGCGGAAGAGGTCCTCGGCTGTTGCGAAGAAGGGGCAGCTCTGGGTGCTCTCCACTGGCTGTTTCTTCCCCTTCACTGTTTTTGCTGGGAAACTTTGTGCAGCACAGCGAAATGTAGACGCCACGAGCTGCGCTTTCCTTCAAGTCTCATTCGGAAAGCTCTGTGCAGAAAGAAGCACCTGTTTCCCTCTGCCGCCCACAGCGCTTAGAGGAAAGCATGGCTCATGGCTGCTACGTTTTGCTGTGCTGCGCTAAACGATTTCCCATAAAGAGCAATGAAGGAGAGAAACAGCCGCTGACCTGGAGAACACGTGGACTGGAGCAGCTCTGTGTGCTCTCCACTGGCTGTTTCTTCCCCTTCACTGTTTTTGCTGGGAAACTTCGTGCAGCACAGTGAAATGTAGCAGCCATGAGCTGTGCTTTCCTCCAAGTCTCATCCGGAAAGATCTGGCTGGGGAGGGGTGCCTCCATCCGCCGGCTCATGGCAGCGGGCTCAGCTGCAGCCCAGACAAGCCGAGGAACTGCGGGGAGCCTCCTGTGTGTTGCACCCCCTCCCAGCCTTCGCCTGCACCCCTGCGCTGCCAGCATCTCCCGAAGCTGCCGCTGTTGGACCCGCGACAGGGACGGGGAGCCCGGTAACCTGGGCACCCAAAAATGGCGCGGAGGTGCGGGCGAAGGCTGGGAGCAACACAAGGGAGGCTTTTGGGTGTCTGCCGTGGCCGCCCACATCTGCCTCAGGTCCCGCGGACGTGTCACTTTCTTCCTTCTCCTGCTGCTTCTGCTCTGGTGTGTGTGTGTGTGTGTGTGTGTGTGTGTGTGTGTGTGAGAGAGAGAGAGAGAGAGAGAGAGAGAGAGAGAGAGAGAGAGAGAGAGAGAAAGAAAGGAAGAGGAAGAGTGTGAGAGAGAGAGAGAGAAAGAGAGAAAGAGAAAGAAAGGAAGAAAGAGGAAGTTGTGTGTTTGAGAGAGAGAGAGAAAGAGAGAGAGAGGAAGAAAGAGGAAGAGTGTATGTGTGTGTGTGAGAGAGAGAGAGAGAGAGAGAGAGAAAGAAAGGAAGGAAGAAAGAGGAAGTGTGTGTGTGTGAGAGAGAGAGAGAGAGAGGAAGAGAGAGAAAGGAAGAGAAAGAGGAAGAAAGGAAGTGTGTGTGAGAGAGAGAGAAAGAGAGAAAGAGAGGGAGAGAGGGAGAGGGAGTGAGAGGGAGCGGGAGAGCGTGGGGGGGGGAGAGAGGGAGGGTGTGGGTGGGCGCGGGATCGTGAGAAAAATAAAGAAAGGAAGAAAGAGGAAGTGTGAGTGTGTGAGAGAGAGAGAGAAAGAGAGAGAAAGGAAGAGAAAGAGAGGAAGAAAGAGGAAGAGTGTGTGTGAGAGAGAGAGAGAGAGAGAGAGAGAGAGAGAGAGAGAGAGAGAGAGAGAGGAAGAAAGAGGAAGTGTGTGTGTGTGTGTGTGTGTGTGTGTGATGTCACCCAGTCACATGACCACCAAGCCTCGCCCGCTGAGTCACATGACCATGAAGCCACGCCCACCCAGTCATATGACCATGAAACCACACCCACCATCACATGGCCATCAAGCCACACCCACAAAATAACCCACGGATACCGAACCAGTAGTAAAAAAATTTAGAACCCACCCCTGAGTCCCACCCATCCCGTGCCAAGTGTCCACTGTTTAATGTTGCTTTTGCCGGAAAGAACATCCTTCGGTCAACCTCGCCTTTCCACCAGTGGGCTGGCACAGCACAGTCGAGCAGCCGATGATGATGGTGATTTTGTAGCAACCCGGGCACTTGACGTCCATGAAGTAGGAGTTGGGGCTCTGCACCAGTCGCTTATTCTTGTGCTTCTGCTTCTCCTCCTCGGGGGAGGGATAATCTTATAGATGTTGTTACACCCTCCTTCATTCCTGGAAACATCTGGACAGAGATTATTGTGAAAGCAAAATATATTAGCTGGAACATTTCTCATACTGTTTATTTCTACATCACTTTATATTACTACAAAATTTAAAGGGATTTGCAATCATCAGTTTAAGAAAACAACATGCGAACAATTAGTTAAAACAGCAAATAAATGACACATTCAGTTTTAAAAGGAAGGGGAAGAAGAAGAACTCAGTACTCATCCAGGCAAGGAGCAGATAAAGAGGCAAATAGTCAACAAGAGCCTACTAGGTGTCCTTGTGGTGACTTATGAACTTCAGAAGAAAAAATACTCAAAGTAAAGGTACCGCTACTGAGAAGTCCTGCCTGTGAGTAACCCACAAGTATTGTATTCTGTCATGGTGATTTAGTCAGACTATAAAACAACGGTATTTATCAAATCTCAAAGTCCCTGTTTAGATCTTTATATTTCAACAGCAAACATTGAAATCTGGTCATTTCTAACTAATTGGCAGCCAGTATCCTATATGGGAATCAAAACCTTACATTTTTCAGTCAGTGGGAAGGCAGCCTAGACAACAACATAAGGAAGGATTGGTCTCTTAATGGACCTTTGGGCCATGCTGTGAAGCCAGTTCAACAGCTGAGAGATGATATCCAGGAAAAATCAACCAAACATGGAAGCAAAAAAGTTACTAGGTGGACTATGGGAAGCAGTGTTTCGGGACAAGAGCAAATAATCTTCTTTAAGCTTTAAGCAATGGAGACAAATAAGTGATTCTATGAAAGAAAAATTCATCATGTTAGAACAGAGATGCTAGATAACAATGACGTGGAATAGACTTGGTCAATGTGCAATTTGGAAAGAGCAGGTGGTGGGGAGATGCATAACACCATTCCTGGTCCTATTTATTCCTCCTCCTCCTCCTCCTCCTCCTCCTCCTCCTCCTCCTCCTCCTCCTCCTCCTCCTCCTCCTCCTCCTCCTGACGGGGAAGAACAGATATGGAAATAAAGACCGCCAGCGATCTCAACACAAAAACTGACTACATCTACAAAGAGGATTATTTTTGCACTGGCATCTCAGCCATGGGATGCTAACGTCGGTGAGTGTAATTTCTCCTTCCCTCCTCCTCCTCCTCCCCCTCCCCCCCCCCCCCCCCTCCTCCTCCTCCTCCTCCTCCTCCTCCTCCTCCTCCTCCCCCCTCCCCCTCTTCCTCCTTCTCCTCCTTCTCTTCCTTCTTCCATGTCTACATCAAAGTTCAGACTGCCAGAATAAAGCCACCTTCTTGGCTTTGTCATTGGCCAAAAATAAGTCATTCTCGATACATGTTTCTGATAGTAGCCGACATACCAGCAGATGGGCCCGGCTCTGTGTCTCTCTGCATTCACACAGCATGTTGTTATCCGCTAAAAGCCTCCACTTGACCATATTGGTGTTACACTTAGGCACACCAACCCTCAATCTATTCAGGGTCCTCCAAGTAGTATAATGGAGGTTGGATTCTTCAGTCATATCCTCCTTTAATGTTATTCCTTGCTCAGTGGAGTAAGAAAGAAGAAACGAGCAATTCACCAGTCAAGAAACTGAGCAGACAATCTAGCTCAATTTCTAGTTAGATGGGTGTAAGCAATTCCTCTTTTTCAATATTTTTCTTCTTTTGAAGAAACTGATTTGTTCTTTCATCTGAAGAAAATAAGACCTCCTCCACACATCTTGAATTTAAATAAGGACTAGGACATTTCAACCAGGTTCTTGCTCTATGTCACTTGGAGGCTTTAATAACAGTAACTAAGCTAATTCACAGATATCCTGTGAGCTTATTTTCATCTGGGTTTTCTTTTGTTAGGATTAAAAGTATTGTTTTGAATTTTTTAAAGTATTGCCTCTGATTTGATCATCCTTAAGTCTACATCTACCATCTTGCTAGCCGGCATGAAAAATGGTACCTTTTGTGGGTTTTAAGGGGGGAGGGGGGAAGGGTTCTTCTTTTCTTCTGGGATAGGTGAGGTGAGGAAGACGTAGATGAAGGAGGTTGGGACATTGCTAGAGTAATTTTATTCTAATTTTATGAAATAAGAATGTGAAGTCTCATTAATCATTAAACTGTGTCATTTCAATGTTTTCTTGAAGTCCAAGAGTAAATTTATTGTTTTATTGCAAGGAGAAGCTTAAGGGATTGACTCCTAGTGTAATAGAAATGCAAATGAAGATATTCTCAGTTCAGTGAAAGTGTTGGTTGCATGAAAGATGAGATGATGAAATGATAATAAATTGTAAGGAGTGATTTTTAAAAAGTGGCTTAGATTGTATAGAGAATTGATGATCTCTGGTGATCACATCTTAATAGCAGAGGATCTCTGTTCCAAGTGAAAAGCCCTGAGATCTAGGATCAGATTGATCCCAGGTTTGGGAAATTGACAGAGGATTTAGGTCTTAAGTGGCTGTGAAATGAATAGCTGCAGTCATTAATATGAGGAGAACAATTTATCGTAGACGGGATGCAGGCCTAAAGTAACATGCAGAATTACTACAGTCCTTTGGGGACAGAACAAATTTATTTTCCTGCACACCGCTATCATTTCTCCTACTGCTGAATAAGAAAAGTGAGATGATGTTGCCTGTCAGGGATACATTTTAATAGTCAAATACAGCCCTATTGAAGTGCTTTGCATGCATGATTTAGCTGTACTAATTACAGACCTATAATAAAAGACAGCATTGTTGTCCTTGTACCACAGAAGAGGAGACCCAAGGTTAAGACACATCAGTTTGCAGAACCTCAGACTCTTAGGCATGGCACTTCATCACTTTTGAGGGACAAGCACACTCATGTATAGTCGTCCAGTCTGCCTCCTCCAGCTAGAACAATCCTATGCTGTCCTTTTGCAATCATCCCACTTGTGGCTGCGTTCTATTCCAATCATATGGGATTTTGAAGAGGTGGGGGCCACAGATAAATATCTGAAATTGCTTCCCTCCTGAATATCTAATGTGGATTCAACCTGACACTGGTCCATAAAGCCGCAAAGACCAAACCCACACAGGCCTTTGGAAGTTAGGCACTTTTGGTTAGAAGAGTTGATGTCCATGATTGTCTCGTTTCGATTTTATTTTATGGCTTCACTCTGATTCTGTGTGGGCTTTTAGAATTGTGATTTATAATTTCACAACTATTGCACTGCAAACTGCTATAAGTCGATTAGATTCAACAATACATGAGCGTGTTGCATGCTCACACATTCACATGTAGCACTGGGTATAAAGCAACATGATTTTATCTGGACAGATCATGTTAGACTAATGTGATGTTTTCAATAAAATGAGTTGCACAGAACATGAGCATTTGATAACATGATAATTTAAAACAATATTAAGTAGGCAAAAGTAGCTTTTGGCATACATGTTGGAAGATACATGTATTATTATTTCAAAAGAAGTAACCAATTACCCAAAAACCAGTTTTCAGAGAATAATCATCAGAGATCTCAGTTTTCTCTTTAGAAATTATTAAGGGCACTAGGAAAGTAAGGAATTTTGAAGAAATATGTGCATTGCACCAAGTCCGTTGTTACAGCCTCAAACCCTCACAGCTTCAATCTCAAACTGTCTATACCGTGGACCTCACCCCATTCTTAAGAGGTCCGTAAAGGGGGCATGCATAAACGCACTAGCGTGCCTACCATCCCTGTCTTACTGTCCCCATTTATCTGTATTTCCTTCTTTTGTTCATGTTTATGTTCATACCTATACTTGTTATCTTGTACATGTTTGACAAATAAATAAAATAAAATAAAAACTTGGATGGTGTTCCATGGATGTTCTCCCAAAATGAAGAATATTTGTTTGAAGAACAAAGTGCTATACATGTAATGAAAGTCAATAGTAACGATGCAAGGTCATATATATGAACATAAACATTTCTTTAAGTACTTGGGGATTCATATCTTAGCTTGTGTATTTCTTGTTGCTATTTAGTCACATGAGTTAACCCCCCCTCAGGAAAAAAACTACTTTTAGGGACCATAAGTAATATGCCGGAGAAAGAAATTAATGCTACTCATAGTGTCAGCCCTTCTAGGTTGTCCAGCTTAGGAAACAAACGCTACAAGACTAGACCTATGTTTTATGGAGTTGGCTACAGTCCCTGCACACAAGAAGTCCAAAATTGACTACAAAATGCTACAGTACAAGCATATTTTAGTAGCTGCACAACCGCAGTACATCCTCCTTAGCATAATAATGGAGCATTGGTAGTATGGAATAAGAATAAATATAGAATTTCTATCCGTCAATCACGCTTTCTGGGCATCAAAACCCTCCAAGTAACCAAAGACATTAGAAGACAGAATCTTTTCTTATTGACTTACTGTGAGAGGAGAAGCAATCAAAGGACTGAAGAGACATTTCAATCTGAATACAAGGTTGATTAAAAAAAAATTTTTTTTTTAAAGAAAAGGGAGTGACCTAATATTCCTCTCCCATATCCATGAGTTTCCATAAGGCAGCACTGGGTGTGCATAGAATTGCCCCTGTGTGTAATTCTTAAAACTTAGATTCAAGAGCTAGCACTAGCAGCTGATTTTGAAAAAAAGCCTGCTTTGAAAGACAGGTGAGCATTCAATGTCTCCCCAAATATTTCTCCAGCTCACATCAAAGCTGAGCCGGAGAAAAATCCCTGAGAGCAATTAGAGATGCAATTCTAAACATTTTTTAGAAGAAATACTTTTAGTAGTTTAGCTAGTTTGGAATACTTCCCCCCCCCCACATTATTTATGTTAATCAATTTGTAAGCTGACTTGGACGCTGAACTGAATGCTGCTGGGTTTGTACATTTTAGGGTTCTTCTGTTGTTATTTCAGCTTGGTTTTATGTAGCTTTCTGTTGTTTTATGATTGAGTTTTATTGTTTTGCTTTCATTTTACAATGTTTTTATTTCCTGAAAGCCACTTGCTGAATTTGTTGCAAGACTGACAGGTGGTGTACACTGCCTTGAAATAAATAAATGTGTTGGCAAGGAAGCCTCAAATTGTTATCATTTAATGGCTGGCTTCACAAAGCACAGAAAGCTGCAGTGTCATTTTATTGGTTATGGCTTTATACAGTGTGTGAACTCAGCCAATGAATTATGTTAACCATGGTTTATGGCTTAGCATATTATGCTAATACTGCTGATTCAACAAACCATGGATAACGAAACCATTACGTAGTTTGAGGCGTGACACGGATTTTCAGCACAATCCTAACCCTTACAGAAATGATTACTACTGCAGTCAAACCGTGCTTACAACTGTGTTTAAACTAGAAGCCCTGATTCTAAATAGAACTGGGACAACTGGGACACAAGTCAAAAATACTAGAAAAGCAGAATTGCAAAAACCTAATAGAGAGAGAGAGAAAGAAAGGGAAGCATATCGTCCTTTCCATTCTGAATGCGTACCTCAGATTCTGAATTTTTATAACCTGGAAGATTCCTCATATTTAACTAAAGGTTCTCTAAACTTGCTGATCTCATCATGAGCGTTGTGACTGTTGGAACTGTCTCAGGTTAATACGGAGAAGACATAAATGCAATTCAGAGAGACACTGGTGTTGCTGGATCTTTAATGGCATTTATAGGTCAGAGAGCAATAAGAGATTTAGACTGTTGAAACAAGCACAAGAATTATTGATGGTCCAGCTCTATTCTGAATGGACTCAAGATTTACAAGTTGTCTCAGTGTGTCTATTGTTCTGAGAATGACCCGCTTGCTCATAATGTCGGCAAGCAATTTGCTCTATGCATTCCAATTATTTTATAGGCATCTGCAAATCTTTCTAGAAGAATGGTGACTGAAAATTCAGCAGCCTGCCCCAGACCCACACGAAAAGAGGCATTTAGCTCCAAAGGGTCAAGCTAACCACTTATAATAGGAGGGGGGGGGGGGAATCAATAAAATTAACATAACCATCAAGATTTTCAAAACACAAAGACTATATAATAATCTGGAAACACAGTAGAGTCTGCAAGTTAACATTAAATGAACCCAATTTTTAAATACATCCTCACATTTATATACAAAGCAGCATATCAACCTAAAGGTTTGCACATTCTGACACAGGAATAAGCAATGGCTCCTTGTAGACATGACCCTTGGTTCATAGCAGGACCTCCCACACGATTACTTAAGTTTTTAAAGATTTTTTAAAAGAGGGGAAACTGGAACGCCAATTACTTTTCTCTGGTATTAATTTTATTTACATATCTCTCTGTATCTCGTGTCTGTCTGTCTGTCTGCCTGCCTGCCTGCCTGCCTGCCTGTCTGTCTGTCTGTCTCTCTCTCTAAGGGGGTTTCCAGTCTTGTAGTCCTTCATATATATATAATCTGTAAGGCAATAAAGCATCTAGTAGAAAAAGAGTGGAATTGCCACTCCTGCCACAACTGAAAGATTGCCACTTTCCAGTTTCTTCCTTAACACCCATTCCCTTAGTGTGCTACAGCAGGATCCCTTATGGATTCTTCTTATGACATTCTACTTCATGTTGTTAACAAAGGATGTGCATGTATCAGAAAATAGCTTCCCCTCCACATACTGACTGTATATGAACAGTCTTATCATTTCCAGGAGAATAGTTTTATTAAGAGGTTTAACAGTTAAAGCATTTCTACATAAACATCCAGAAGCAGTAAGAATTGTAGTGCTTGAACTGCT
The DNA here is from genome assembly GCA_003457575.1 of Thermophis baileyi. Classification (NCBI taxonomy): domain Eukaryota; kingdom Metazoa; phylum Chordata; class Lepidosauria; order Squamata; family Dipsadidae; genus Thermophis; species Thermophis baileyi. The sequence continues at coordinate 10,725,895 of QLTV01000974.1, forward strand.
AAACGTTGACCACTGAGGGTGAAAACCTGCTACAGACTTCTTAGCTCACTTGAACTACTAATATTCGGAACCACTGACATTTCGAAATAGATGTTTCAAACGGTGTTTGTGTCACTCTGAAATGATGTGAGTTTCTGTAGGACAATACTCTTCTCGGCCTGTACTGTATGCTCCAAAAGACCTAACATTTTGAAATCTGTGACTAAAGTACCTTCAATTTTGAGTGCAAATCTAATTAATAAGCTCAAGTGAATTGGTAGTGATAAGCAGCTCAGTGGGAAGGTCAATCTCAGAAGGCAATCTTCACGAAATATTTCTTTCTCCCACTTGCTAGCTGGCACCTGCCATTCTCTAATCGAAATGCTTTAGGCTTCTGTCAACGGGGTTTGGTAGTTTGGATGAGCAAATGCAATTTAGCTTATTTCATCTGCGGCAATAAAATATTTCACTACTGGTAGTATGCACATTTTATTATGGGCAATAAAGTTGAAGGTCATATCATTTAGAAAAAGAAGAAGAAAAGGGATTGATTTCTGGGAAAAATGGCAGTTAAGTAGTTGGCAGCATTTAATGAACAATATACTGAATACTGTTCCTTAGGATAAAATGGGACAGTGTCCTTTGGCCCAGCTGAAGTTCTTTGAAGTACAGATGTGAGAGATTCTTGCTTCCAGAGATAAAATATTGAACTAGCTAAACTTCTGGGTGTTCATCTCATATGAGTGAACTAGTGTTTCTTGGTGGGAATATACAGTAAATGCATGTCATATAAAGGAATGATTGACACAATATGATCCAACTGCTTGACACCCAGGTAACTTGATTTTATCTGAAATACATTTGGGTGGTGTGAATGGATGTGAATCCATGGCCCAAACACAAAGTGCACTTCAAACCATTTTTATTTCTCGGCTGGAACCTCCTTTCAACAAACCAATCACCCAAATCTGGTAGAGTAATATTCTATTGTTTAAAGTATACATTCAATATTTTAAGCTTTCAAATAGGCTTAAAACAGGCGTGTCCAACGTCGGCAATTTTAACACATGTGGATTTTAACTCCCAGAATTCCCCAGCCAGCATGGCTGATTGGGGAATTCTGGGAGTTGAAGTCCATAAGTCTTAGAGTTGTCAAGGTTGAACACTCCTGGCTGAAACCATTAATATCATTCTTAGCCTCTCAAACCAGGAGGAAAAATCACAACAAAGATCCCCTCATAAATGAAGTGGGGTTGTATAATGGCTTTCAGTGTTGAAAAGGCATCTCCTGGCTGTAGAAGATACACAGACAATCAATGAATGATACACTTTCAGTTAAAGATATTTCCTCAAGCAAGACTTGAAGTACATTTCATTTAGAGATGGATGAGTTTCTCTACACCATGGAAACTAGCTCAGCTCTTACCTTAAAATGTAAATCTCTCCATTGATTTGAGAACTACAAGCCAGGTAATATGGACATTTATCTCCAAACATCTAAGTATTTTTAGGCAGCCAGATAGTATTTAATCGTATACATATTCCCAGTACCAGATTCTGTGCAATTGTATTGTAGATCATAAAACCCAGCAAGGTTTCTGCAGCCCATACCAGCAGCCTGAGATTCTGGACACTTGCAAGCATCCATCTTCTATAGCTGCTTTGACAATTTTGTAGTGCCAGGAGATAACTTGGCGGAGTTGTCTGGGCTTTGCCAACTTTCTTCTTTTGCAGTACAGAATTTGGGGAACTTTGAAAATTCCCAGCAACCCTGGATCAAATATTTGTGTAATCAAAAAAAGTTCTAGTATGATATCGGCTGGTCATGCAAAAATGTTATTGCGTGGAGGGGATTATGCTCGGAATTTTTCTCCAGTTCAGACTGAGCTGGAAAAGATTTAAAGAATCTCTAATGCTTTCCTTTTGAATGTAACCCTGCCTCTTTGGTACAGTACCGCTCTCTCTAGCTTAGCGCTATCTCCCTTTTTAAGTTGGAAATATGCAGAGTCTGGTTGAGCTTTCTATGGAAACTCACCCACTCATGTCTCCTGATGAGATGCTTCAGTGTGACAGAATGACATCCAAAGCTTTTTGCAAGTTTTAGCCTTCAGGCACTGTAAATTCTCATCGATGTGTTTTCCTGGCCAAAAATTGTAGTGGGAGAAAAGTTGTTTGTCTGAAATGTGTTCACAAAGCCTGCAATTGTTGTTGTTGTTTTTTTCCTTCTTCTTTTAATTCTGGTACCCCTCAACAGATGGAGTCATCATGAATTCTATAACCTGATGATTAATACTATCCAGAATATTTTCCCCCCACTGCGATTGAGGCGTGCGAAGAAAGGTGTTAATAAGTTCAAGTATTAGCAACTGTCACTTCTTTAATGCTCCCCTGAGAAATCACATTAAAACTGCAGCACAGGAGAGAGGCTAAAAAGTCTGGAATGGGATTGTGTCCGAAAGTGTCAGTCTGCCTTTAGACCAAATCTACATATTCCCAGAGAAAAGAATGGCCTCACTGAATCAAAAGAAGGGCCTGCCTGGTTTTAGCATTCTGTACCGTTTGGCAGATGTTTATAAGGAGGACAAGAGGGCAATGGACCCTGCTTAGAGCAGAGCCATTTTTCTCAGCTAGGAGAGAGTCTGAAGTGCCTGGCTGAGACTGGCCAGTTCCACAATCATTTCCCTGCTCATTGTGTGTGCATGCAGCACTTTCTGTTCTTCTTCCTGCTGGTGAACAGGAATTCCCCTTTTTTCCTCCCTCCTAGCCTTTGTCAGTTCATCCATCCTGTTCGCCTCCCTTGTCACACATACTGAAATGGCCAGGGATCAATGCCATCAGACAACATTCTCTTTTCTCTATGTATTGTTATAGGCTACAAAAAATGACTGCACACAGCTTGTGGGCTACCACAACTTTGAGACTGCTGGCCTATGAGATGTCTTATTTTTTTAAAAAAGAGTTTGGTACAGCAACCAAACAGGACAGGTACAGACTTCAACAGATAGCTGTAGAAAAAATAATTGCAACCAGCCTACCTCCCACTAAGGACTTGTATACTACACGGGTCAGAAAGAGGGCTGAGAAAATATCTACAGACCCTTCACATCCTGGACATAAACTATTTCAACTCCTCCCCTTGGGATAACACAGGGACAGGTTTTTCCCTTGTGCCATTATTCTGCTGACCACCTAATTCCCACAGCACTGTCTTATGCCTAAGGATATTTACCCATGTAGTAGGGCTGTATTACTATTATCCTTCTCATCTTTCCTATTACCTTCTCCCATTGGTATATATGATTATCACTTTGTTGTTTGTATGTAAACTGAGAGCGTATGCATGGGAGACAAATCCCTTGTGTGTCCAATCACACTTGGCCAATAAAGAATGTATTGTATTGTATTGTATTGTATTGTATTGTATTGTATTGTATTGTATTGTGTTGTGTTGTGTTGTGTTGTGTTGTGTTGTGTTGTGTTGTGTTGCGTTGCATTGCGTTGCGTTGCGTTGCGTTCTATTCTATTCTATTCTATTCTATTCTATTCTATTCTATTCTATTCTATTCTATTCTATTCTATTCTATTCTATTCTATATACACCAGGGCATATATTCCTAAAAGCTACAGGTGGAGATACTTTTGAGGTAAAAAAGATATTTTTTGAAAGTTTTGTTTAACATACAAAACATGTTTAATAAACTGTGCCATATCTTTGTGAAAACAATGCGATAAACATTAGTTTATAAATCATGCTGCAGTCACAGTCCAGCAGTATTTACATCTGGCCAGCTCCATGCCTCAAAGCCCTCTGGGAAACTGCCAAATTCTCCTTAATTAAGTATACAAAAGGTATATTGATTCTAAGGCCCTGCATAGATTGGCGTTAACACTTATATCAATCAATTGCTGCAATTTAAACCTTCTGGCTTTTCACTTAATCAATGAAGATACAAATCAAACTATTTTGAAAAGTAGATGAACTCATTTGTATATGGGAAAACATGACAATATGAGAAAGAGGCAGATGTTAGGAAGTACCGGTAATGTTAAATATCCTACTGAAGCCAGAGGGACAGGTGTGCTGTAGTTTGTTGTTTAAATTGCCCTTGAGTGTGTTTAATGTATTTTTTTCCTTTATGTATAGTTTGATCAGGCAGAACTGATACACAATCTAGCTAAGAATGTAAACCACTTTCATTCCATTCTTGCAGAACTCTCCAGTCTATCATCCAGATGTGTCTGTAATGCAACAATAATTCCCATATTGCTAGCAGCAAATTAGAGTCTTTCCTATCCAAATTATAGTCCTCTCACATCTGGAAAGGACTGAGTTATGGGATGGATGCTGGGCCTCAAAGGGAGGGTATGTGTGAAAGGTCAAGATGGTGACCATGACTGTACAATCAAAACCCCATTCCTTTTTTATTGTGTCACACATGCAACATACATCAGTAGGAATGAGGCTTTGATTCTGCAGTCATGGCTTCTGTAGCTTGATCTTTTTTCATCTTCCCTCTGAAAAGTCTCCATGATTTGGGTGGGGTGCGGTGTAATACAACTTTGAATAGAAGATTATATATGTAGAAACTGGCTCATTGGTGTATTAGAAAACGTTCTATAACTGTTTAGACTTATCTTGAGTCATGTGCTCTTGATTTGTTGCTGACCACCAGTCTTTAACATCCCTCAGCAGAGGCTGTAGTGATTCTTGGGAGTTATAATTCAGCAACATCTGGAGAGTCCCATGTTCCCTGCCCAAATTATATGCTTTCACATGCTCCAACCAGACTTGGGACCGTTTCCATGAATGCTAGCCATTATTCTGAAACATGGAGGAGCTTATTTCACTCAGTGTGTTGTACCTTTAGTTACCTCTGTGGTGTAAATTTGTCCTATGCTTGCTTGCTGGAAAATTTTGGACTGTTGCCTGTGTGTATATGTGCCTCTGAGTGTGCATAAGTGGTCAGTGTTGATTCCTCCAAGTGGCAGGAAACATTTCATGGCAAGGTCAAGATGTGGAGAAAGCTAAATGGCTGCTCATCCCACAAAAGTTGGGTTGTGGACCCTCTACCACAAAGGGAAGAAAAATGTTGACAGGACCTAAAAGCTGGACATTTCAGAGCTGCATTGCCCCAGGCATAACAAGGAACTGCCATTTGCTCGAAACAGCCAACAGAGAGTTCGAAGGGTGATTGTCAAGCCACAGCATATAACTTTATATACTGTTGTTGCTCTCTAGCCCCAACTAGTGGCTGGAGAGACAAATATACCCCAACTCTATTGTTTGAAGCTGACTCCACTCATTTACCCATCAGCCCACACTCCCAAACCAAGTGCATGCTGGGAAGCCAGACTCCATTTCCTTTAGCATTTGGAGAAGGCAGAAGCACAAAGAAGCAGCCATTTTAATCTGTGGCACATGGTCATCCAAGGACAAACCCACATCCCACACACAGAGCATTGCTGGTGAGATTCAAACTGCTTTTTATTTATTAATTGTTATGTCCAGCAGTAACTTAATACTGTCTATCTTATATTTGAGTCTCACTGTATGTATCCCTATTTTCCTCAGTTTCACCATATCCTGTTCTCCCAATAAAGCATTCAGATCTATGCACATGGTCCGTTTTATTGGCAGATAGGTGGGTTTAGCTGCATGTCAAGTTGCATACAGACTAGCGTGTAGTGGGGACAGAACAGTGATTGAAAGGAGGCCTGGGGAAGCATCTTTGAAGGAGCGTTCCAAAGGACTTGTGGTATTTATTGGCATGCTTCAGTGGTGGGTTGCTACCGGTTTGCCCCGGTTCGGGCGAACCAGTAGCGGCGGCGGCGGGAGGCTCCGCCCACCCACCTGGACATCATCACGGATGATCTGCGCATGCGCAGAAGGTTCTGCGGATGTGCAGAAGCGCCGCGCGTGAGCGAAGCAAGCGCGCGCACATGCGTTCACAGTTCCAAACCGGTAGCAAAGGTAAGTGAAACCCACTACTGGCATGCTTGTTCCAAACAGTGAAACTACTGAGTTAATACAACGATTGAAGTATGAAAGAAGTGTATAAACAGTGTGGGTTAGCTTGATTGACTATTTCTCTATGTATAAGAAATGTGTATGTCAGTGAAGGTTCCTAGACATTAATGCCAATGCACAGCACCCGTAGGAGCCAGTGCTTTCAACAAAAAGATAAAAGCAGCATTGATGCACATAAAAAGGAACAGAATCGGTGTGGCATCAACATGGTGCTGCTGTCATCATTTCTTTGCCTTTTACAACCTCCCTCCCACCGCCCCAATGCCTCTGGGTCCATGACAAAGACAATCATATAAGGCAAAGATGATAAAACGCCTTTGAAATGGTTTCCGCAAATTAGGTTTAAAATTGATGCAATATCTGTAATGTTCTGGGAGGAAGGCACGAGGAAACGTAGAAATGTAATCATTAACATTGAAATGATATTTCAGAGTTTTCAAAGAACATTTTATGAATGGAAGATTTCTCTCTCCTTACACTAGTTTAGGAGAGAGACTATATTGGCAGCATATTTTGAGATAAGAGAGTTTTTTAAATCTCACCTCATATCTCTTTACATTGTAGAACACGACTACACCCTATCTCTTGAGTGTTTGGGCACCTCTACAACACTGAGAAAATATTGTGACTATTTATTTATTTATTAAGAAAATGTACATGGCTGCCCAATTCACTCACAGTGACTCTGGGAAGCTTACAGAAATAAAATCTCAATACAAAAAACAATAAACTTTTTGAAGTTTAGTCGAAGACAATCTGTTTCTGCCTCAGTTTTTAAATTATGACTTTCAATTTGGACAAAATTGGTCCATATATTTTTGCTCGTCTCCTTTGCGCGGGACTCGGGCAAGCCACAACAATAATCCATATATACATGTAGTGTGTGTGTATGTATATGTATATATGTATGTGTACACACACACATACACACACATGTACACACGCACACACACACACATACATATTTTTCCAAATTTTTTCTACCCTGATGAATGAATTTGTATTTCCATGTATATTTTCCACAATATATGAATTTATATACATATTTTAAACTGTTTGAATCCGACCATACTTTTCTGAGTTGTGCTGATTTTGGTGCATTAACTGCATCCTAGTACATTTATAAATTAGGGAAATAGAAATGTTGTAAACTAACTTAACATACAAGCCAACTTAATGTCCTCACCATCTCTACTTTCTCTCTCACACATGTGTATACTCAATTCTTAACTCGTTCTATAAATGTTTTGTTGAAAGTTATGAAAATATATTAATTTGGGGTTATTCACTCCCTTGAAGCTCTTAGAGATTGAAGCATTCTGAATGCATGTCTAAGAGCTCCTGACAGCAGCATGTGACCTGAGCAATTATTAGTGAAGCAGGTTTTATAACAGAAAAGAGATTTATAAAAGAGTTATACATTTCTGGGATAGGCAAAGCCTAACACTTAAAACATTACTCTATGTATGTGTGCTTGGGAAGAAAGGGAGAAGGATTTGACTTCACATTAGTAATCCCTTAGTCCAAGAGCAGGCAGAGTGATAGAAAAAGAGGGGTTGGATTTTGGCTTTCAGTAGAAACAATCTTCTTAACAACGTATTTTCTAAAATTGGATTAGATGATTCATGTTTTTATTTACTGTAAAGCTTCTAAAAGTCTACCACCTCACTGAGCAATTGGTTCCATGATTGGATTGTTCTTATAATTAAGAATCAGAATCTGCTTTTTTGTAACTTAAATATATTATTTCCTAACCTATACTTTGGGACAAAAGAGAATAGGTCTTGACCTTTTTACTGTGTGAGGTGTCCTTTGGGGTATTGGAAGAATATAATCATATTTTACTTCAGTCTTCTCTGCTTAAACATTCCCCATTTTTACAGTTTCTATTCATAGGGTGTAATTTCTAGTCTGTTGATTGCCTAACTGCACTTATCTAAACCAGTTCCAAGAAGGAGTAATAATTTAGGTGAGCACTGACTAAAGCAGAATTATGTAGAACAATTCCTTCCTGTGATTTGGAAATTATATTTCTATTGATGCGTTTACCTTAGTTGGGGGATATGTGAGCAGACACATGACATTACTATATCCAGTTTGCAATTAAGTCCAATTCTAATAATTTTTTTAAGTATGTGGGGAAGTCAATACTGATTTTCATGATAAATGATACTTGATACTTCTCTCCAATTTAATGATGACCATTAAAAGCTAATTTATGTAACTTCTTAATTGTCATGACATCCAATTTACTCTTAACTAACTTGCTAATCAGATTCTGGTGGGGCATTTTTTAAAGGCTTTGCGGAAATGGAAAAAAAATAGAAGAGGTTAGTGGCAAGGCTTATTGTTGACTTCTGGTAATTTAATTACTTCATAGTTTTCCAAGTGGTTACTGGCTGATCCTTTATTATTCTCCTCTAGAATATCAGACTGGCTATTCAGTAGTTTGCAACATCCTCCTCCCTCCCACCTTGTTGCTTTATTCCAATTACCTAGCATTTCATTCAGTTTGCAGAACTTCTCAATGCTGATGCAAAAGTTCAACCAGATCTTCAGCAAATTCCTTTAACACTATAAAGGACAATTAATCTGGTTCTGGAGATTTAAACTCATTCAAAGTCAATAAGCATTCTCTGCCCATATCTCTATCAATCTAAACTTCAATCATACCTCTTCATCCTGCTTGCCACAATTGCCACTGGAACAGGGGTGGGTTCTGGATTCTTCTACTGCCGGTTTGCTCAGGGACGCACCACGTGGGTGGTTTGCATGGGCATGCACGCGCATGCGCAGTACTAAAAAAAAGCTTCTGTGCATGCACAGAAGCAAAAAACAAGACGCCGCCACCTACGCCACTGCCGAGAGAACCGGCTCAGAGGCGTGGCAGGCCTGGGTCGCTGCCAGTTCCAGCGACCCAGGCCGCCAAGTTACTAACGCCTCTATAGAACCGGTCCGAACCGGTAGGAACCCACCTCTGCACTGGAACATATTTCGAAAAAGAATTATATAGCACTCCCCTGTTATCTGTTACCATTTTGTCTTCTCCATTACGGTAGCTGGTATAGTGATTCTCTTCTACCTGTATGAAGTTTTCCATAGTGATCTGGAAGAGTTGCTCTTGAGATCTTCGCTAAACTTTTGGTGTAACCACCTCAGTTTCTTCTGCTGATCTTCAGTAATCTCCCCACTGGAATGGTTTGCAACTATGTTTTAGTATTGTGTCTTGTTTTTCAGGCCTCCTACCTCCTTCCTTTTCTCATGAACATCTTCTGCCAGGAAATCTTACTTATGATTGATCTAATCATATAGGTATTTGGCTATATTGAGTTTTAGCTTCTTTTAAAATGATATTTTTTTTAAAAAAAATATCTAGCATTACAAGATTGCTTTATCCTAATGTTCCTGCTACTTTTATCTTTTCAGCTAAGTTTTCTGTTGAGTGAAGAATAGCTGATGCTCTTGTAATTTTCTCCAGCCTCTGAAGGAGAAAGTTGTTAACAAGACAGAATTAGAAATTTCCTGGATGGATTTTTCTTAGTAGAATCCCAACAGATGTCAGGGTAATTAAAGTCCCCTATCACTACTACTTTATATCTCTTTGAAAGATCAGCAATTTGCTTTCGAAAACCATTATCCATATCCTCTCCTTGGTTGGATGGATGATGTTATAGTAGACACTAACAACAGTATGTGTTTGTTTCTGAACTTGTTTTAACCCAGATGTACTGCAAAACATTTCAACTCTCCTTCCTATATTGCTTTTGTTCCTCTTGAACAAATTGTATTTTTTACAGAATTCCTGTCTTGTGCCTCTTAAATCATATTTATGTTTCTATACTGAAATTCCATCTTGTTTATTTTCTAGTGTAACTACAATTGTCATGAACTTTAGAACTCATATTCTTTCAGATTTCCTTGAATGTTACCCCCACTTCCTTGAATAGTAGAATATTTTTATCTGCTATCTTACTTCAATTTTTGTTTGTCTCTGATGTCCCCACCTTTCATTTTGAAGGCCACCTAATCACACCATGTTTCATCCAGGCACACTTTTTTAGGTTTTGTTTTTTTCTAACTAGAGCTCAGCTGTATTTCTGTGGAGGGCTGTGTGATACTTTGTTCATTGAAAAAATAAGGAAACTAATATTTGGGGGTAATTCCCTGGCCCAGCTCATTTTGTCAGATATACCTTCTCTTAAAAGAAAGAATGAACAGCTTTGGATTTAGCTTGCTGCAGGCTCTCCATTCGGAATATTCTTATATTTGACTAGAAAAATCTATGCTCAAAGCCAAACAGAAAGTTTTGAATTTAAACTTCCAAAACAATAGAACTAAAAATTCAAATGACCATTCTAAAAACTTTGGTTGCATTTCTTATCTCATTCCTGAATAATTTTTTTGGTATTCTCTCTGCTGCAGAGAGAAGGGCATTTATACTTGTGGTTGACTTGATGCCTTACCCTTAAATTTGATAATGAGATTCTAAAATATCCCATATCAAATACACTTATGTATATGCTTAGGCATTAAGAACAAGACAGTTGCACGTAGCCTTTTATACCAAGCTGGGCATTAAGAGCAAATCTCACTCTGTAGAGAGTAAAGAAGATGACCTTGATGGAGATATGTGAGTTCCATTACCAAAGTGACAAGTAGTGAAAAATACCTTAAGCCCACAACAGAGAGATAGGATTTGTAAGTGACTCAAACAGATGGCTCCCTAATTCATTGGAGTATAAGAAGGAGGAGGACAATCAACCTTGAAAGATTCTGTTATTATAGACAAACTCAATAAATGTAGTTTCAGCTATCCAGTGGAGTTGGTTTCTTATCTGGCCTACCTAATAGGGCTGACACATTCTTACCATCAGATGTCAACACCACTCTCAGAGCTTTGGTGCTTCTGTCAGCCCTTCAAGGTAGATCAAACTAGGGAACCAATGCCACATACTATTATTATATAGCATCACTACTATTTTTATTGTAAAGCTATACTAATCAATTTCTTGTAACAAGACATTGGGCTAGAAACCAGGAGACAGTGAGTTCTACTCCCACCTTAGGAACCCTTAGCTGGATGACCTTGAGCACGTTATACCATCTCCACTCTAGGAAGCAGGCAGGATAGACCACTTCCAAAATCTTGTCAATAACACTACAGGGACTAGTCCCAGTAATAGCCAGTCGTCAACGTGACTTAAAGGCACAGACACACGCACACACACACACACACAATAGTAACAAAATCTTGCAAGTTTAAATGTGTTTTCCTCCCTCCTTTTATCTTCATCTGATCTAGGGTGGTCTGAGACATTTGCTCACATTACATTTGTCCCCAGACTCAGACCCCCTTTATCTGACTGTTGCCTTCTTCCTGTTCCTCAAGGTCATTCTGTTTGTCCTCTACAGCTTCTTACAAATTGTGAGTTTTTGCACAACTGCCATTAGAAATGACAGCTCTGATTCATACATAGTCATAACTAGGATTTATTATATAGACATTGATTTTTAAGTTTGTATACAGTAGTGGCCAAAATTGTGGAAACCTTTTGGGACAAAAACCTATTTTTGAGGTTTGATGGCTACACCACTTTTTTTTTTAGTAGTACCATAAAATTATATATCAAGGGAAAGATAATTTAATCAAGAATGTAATACAACAACGTTTGTTCAATTATCTATATTCTATGAAAAGCTATAGCCAAATAACCAGAAAAAGGAAGCACAACTTGCTTAGGTTGATATCAGGTAGCTTTCCTTCATCTGATTGTAGCCAATGAGCATGAGTGTTTAGAGAGCCAATCAGGTGTCATCTTGTTTTGGCAATGAGCCAATCAGATCACAGTAGGTTTCAGTTATTGATGTCATGTATTGAAGCTGAGAGGAGGACATTTGTCAGTCTGTTATGTGATCGCTATCAAGTTGGTTGGGTTTTTTTGTGTTCTTTCATTTAGTGAGCTTGTAAAACGTAATAAAATTAAAGTAATGGTGCAAAGAGATGACTGGTCGCCCAGAAAGTGATGTAAAATAGTATTATTAAGTGAACAAGGCTACAGTTATAAAGAAATTAGAAGAAAAATTGGTGGAAACTTAACCAAAGGTGGCATTTCTAGGTTTTTGAAGAGGTATAAGGAGACTCAATCACTACAAAACCACACTGGTAAAGGCAGGAAAAGGTGCACAACAGCAAGTGATGATAGAAGAATTAAGAGACTGTGCCTACGTGACAGAAGAAAATCATCTGGGTATATACAAGATGAAATGGCGCAATGCAATGCGAAGTTGAGTGCAAGGACTGTTCGGTGCAGACTGCAGGAATTTGGCCTAAAATGTAGAATTCCACGAAAAAAGCCACTTTTATCTCTCAAACAAAGGTTGAAAAGACTAAACTGGGCTAAAACCCATGTTACCTGGACAGAGGATATATAATTGTATGGTACTACTCCGAAAAAAAGTGGTGTTATTAGCCATCAAACCTCAAAAATACTGCACGCTTTTCCCAAAAGGTTTCCACAATTTTGGCCACTACTGTATCTCTTATTTCTCTTACATTAAATGTATATAGTTCATAGTCTATGTATATGCACCATATATATGTAGTAAGTGTATAATATCTTTGGGTTGGGTAGCCTTATCAATGCTTTAAATTGAAAGATAAATAAATATCAACGTTGTGTCATATTTTTGGCTTACAGCCATTCCGTGACAAATAATGTTTCTTCTATGGCAGTCCTTCTATGGTACAACCAATCTTGGGCCAGCAATCTATTCAGATACAGAAATCAAATTTCCATCCCAAATTTCCAAAGGCCATGGCGAGATGATTGTAGCAATATTTCTTTGCAATATTATTTGCTTCTGTGTGTATCAGAAGGATCTTCACACACAATACATTTTGTACGCTAGTCACATCTTTATTTCTTGTTTCTAGAAGATAACACAATTCATGAACCAACAAGTTTAGTCAGTCAGCATTTGTTTGTTTCAAATATTTGTAATAACAGGTCACCAACCATATTTCTTCTCCTTGATGTTTAATAGGGGACAGTTACATCCTTTCTGCCCTAAGGGGATTCATTGTCTTGTTATCTATTCCAGAACGTCTTCTTTTCTTACTCTTTTCTTATGCTTAGAGTAGGTTTCTTCTGCAAAGACTTTTTTTGTTCTGAGTTCCAGCAGGACAGGGTATCTTACCATTTCTTTTGCTTCTGATGCCAAGTGTCATCCATTGACCTTACTCCTTCCTTTAACTGCCTTTGTTATGGAAAGTTGCTTCTATTGTCACTTTCCATTGTTCCAGCATCCATTCTTTGAAGTGAACAAATCCTCATCATCTCACATCAGCTACACTGTGGCAATTCGCTGTCCAGTTCTGTGACTTTTTCTTCAAGAACTGCTCTAAGCTTGCACTTGCTGCAAGTTTATGTTAGGATGTTCTTGGACAAGGAGCATTGCCACGAGCGTCACAATTCATAGTTGCAGATTCAGCTTTACTGGAGCACCATCACTGCAAAGGCTTATATTTAGTCTTTTTTCCCTCTTAGCCTCTTCAGTTAGTCAAGTACAAACTCTTAATTTAGAAGGAAACTTTTTTAGAAACTCTCTTACTATTTGTTCACTCAATCAGCTCTCCCCCCCCCACCCACCAAACCTGGCTGCCTTATATTCTCTTACAGCCTCTGCTTACTCAGCAGGAGTCACTCACCACAATGGGCAATCAGTAGCACTCAGGAAAAACCCTTGTAATCAGCAGCTATTCAGAAATGAACTTTTGATTCCTCACAGCTGAGCACACAATCCTTTAGAGTACACCAATTCCCTGGTCACTTTCTTTTGCCTGCTGAACTTCACTAGGAAACTTCTATTAACCTGTCCTATTTAGTGGCTTTGCTGTTTTGCTTTATGTTTATAAGATTAGTTTTCTTTTTGGTAGAGTAGGAAAAATACCTATTGTCTTACCAATGGGGTGGATATACAAGAGTAGGAAAAGCACAATCTAATGATGAAAAAGTCATCATGGACAGTTTGAAGTAGAAACTTCGGTGCAAGTATTAGCATGTCTCATCGCCTTGGTTATTACTCTTCCAGAGGATCAATGAAGAAACTTGGAAGAATCACCAAGAGTCTGCAAAAGACAGAACACTGACAATGTGCAAATAAATGTTACCTGCTGAGCTGCACAAAAGCCCTCAGTCATTACACTCTAACAAGCTTAAAATCTGTGCAAGAAAGTCTCTCAGGATTTCCCCCCCACCCACCCAATCAGGCACACTGATTTCTGCATGTCAGAGAGGTTTTCTGTTACAGACCCTGATGGACTGTGGAAAAAAAATGCTGAAAGGACAAGCAAGTTTGTAGCAGCAATGAAATGCAGCAAGGAAGAGAGCCTACATAATTCTAAAAGTTATTACATATCCATGCACGGAAAGGCACATTTATTCTTATGATTTCTCCCTTTGTTTTATTTTTGCACCAGCTCTGATAATGATCACACTCTCAAGCTGTGACCAGCTCTCCAGGTGGCAGATTGACAACTAATTGACAACCTTCCAACATTAAAGAGGCTTGTGAGAGCGGAAAATTGAAATGGGGCAGCGCAGGACAGCATCTGAGTATCTTGAAGTCACATCTAATATAACTACCTATTAACAAGGGTGATGCTCCCACATCTAGCTCTAGATTGCATCTGATGGAGGTTAAAGTGTGCGGCGACAATGCTGGAGGCAAAATAGGAGGCAAGGATGGCGGCAGAGCAACCGTTTGCTGGCGGAATTCAACCGTCGTTAAGGGCTGTCAGAGATCCATTTGTTATTTGCAATATTGCAGCTGATATCCCCTCTGAACCTGGCTGAACCGGGATTATTGAATTGACATTTTAGGAGGCACAATCTGCAGGCACCTCTTTGACTCCCTGAAAAGTTCTTGTAGAAGGTTGTTTGGAATGTGGCTCTTCCTGTTTGAGTGTTTTTTGGTGGGTTTTTTTTTTTTTTACAATCACACGGCCCATTTCTTGTGGCAGCCCTGGCTGTCTATATAAAATCAGTCTATCATAGCCCAGGCAATTGGTTTTGAGAAACTGCACGGAACTCAATGTTTCAAGCAAGCACAGACTGGTGACACTCGCATTTTTTTCTGCGTTGCTTAAGGCAGCTCTGTGCAGTCATTTAAGGCTGGGGGCTGCATCTGGTCTTTGACTGGCAGGCCAGAAATCATGCTGTTCAGAGTGGAGCTAAATGTTGATAGCACCAGAAATACAATGAATTTGGATTTCCTTAACTACTTGTGATTTAACTTAGAGGCATTACATGCAATGAATCTTTCTATTCTCAGCGGGTTTAATAATTACCCCCTGCTAACATATTAAAAATTACAACAGAGCAGCCACTTCTGCAAGAGCTCTGAGTCCACAGACGGTTCTCCTTTTGCATTCGTGGGAGAATTTGCTGCTACATTTATTTGGCTAACAAAATTCACCTTGTCACATTCCTCAGTATAAACCCACCAAAATCTTGGCATCCACATCTATTGTCTGTGTTAAGTTCTGGGACAGAAGAGGCTTCAGACTTGCTCGGTACAACAGCTTTCACAAGTATTTACAGACTCCAGCAGCACTCCAATCTGACAGCCGGCTTTATATACAGAGCTGTCAGTGAAACCAACCAATCAGGTCTCTCCATTCTCCCGCCAGAATGGAGGACCTGACTGTAAACTTATGCAGTCTTGGTACACAACACCCCTCCCCTCTTGGTTTGATCCAACCATTAACATATGTAGTCACGTAAGTAGGAGGGGCGTTTGGAGACCCTAGTGGACCTGTGTAGCTCAGTTGAGCAGTCGGCGTCGAGCTGAGAGGATGGGTTTCGTTCCCTCTCTAGCTCCGCCTGTGGAAGCTCCGAGAAGCTTTCGGGCGGGGCCTCGGGATTACCTGGAACCGGTTCGTGACTGGGACAGCGCTGGATCTCCGGTTCCCCAGGTAAGTACTCCGCCTCTCTCGGGTCATCTTCAGCTGTGGGGGAATAGGAATGTTTGTGATTTTTATTATTTTCATGATAGTCTGCATTGGGAAGTTGGTGGCTGCGCAGTTGGTCTATGTGGCGCCGCCATTTTCTTCCATCCGGAACTGCGACTATGTAAGACCTGGGATCCGAGATTCCTGTTATTTCCCCCGACACCCATTGTGCACCTTCCGCAAAGTTCTTTGCGAAGACTAGGTCCCCAATTTTGAAGGACCTAGTGCACTTGCTATTGGTTAGCTCTGGTTCATGCTGAGAGTAGCTCGGGTGCAACCTATCTAATTTTGACCGAAGCCACCAGCCCATTAACAGCTCGGCCGGGCTTCTCCCTGTGGCCACACTCGGGGTTATATACTGGGCTAGCAAGAAGATGTCCACCCGGGCTTGCCAGTCCCCTGGGCCAAGCTGGCCTAGCGCCTCTTTGGCCGCTCACACCATGCGTTCCGCCTGGCCATTACTCGATGGATGGAACGGGGCGACAAGTGCTTGTCGGACCCCAAGTTCTGACAGGAAGCCCTCAAATTGTGTGGCCGTGAATTGTGGCCCGTTATCGGAGACCAACACATCGGGTAGGCCGTGTGTTGCGAATAGTCTCCTGAGTGCCCTGATTGTGGCTTCTGCTGTGGTGGACCCCATAAGAACAATTTCCAGCCACTTTGAATAAGCGTCGATGACAACCAGGAAGGTTTGCCCGTGGAATGGGCCTGCGTAGCCAATGTGAACTCGGGACCAGGGGGCTCGGGGTTTGTCCCATTCCTGTGCCGGGGCTTTTGGTGGGACGGCCCTTGACTCTTGGCAGGGAGTGCAACCTGCTACCCATTTCTCAATCTGCTCGTCCATTTTCGGCCACCAAACGTAGCTCCAGAGCTTTCATTCTAACCACTCCTGGGTGCCCTTCATGTAAGGCCCTTAGAATTGCCTCTCGAAGCGACAGAGGTGCGAGGACTCTATCCCCCCATAACAAACCCCCCCTTGCGCCGAGATTTCGTGCTGTCTGCTGACATAGGGTCTGAACTCCGGGCTAACCAGCCCTTGCGGCCACCCCCTCCACACCCAGTTTAGAAGCTTGCGGAAAACCGGGTCCTTGGCAGAGTGGGCAGCCACCTCATCCGAGGTGACAAGGCCCGAGTCCAGGCAGTCAATAACAAGGACCGGGACGCCCGGAGTAGGGTGGTCCACGAGGTCTGGCAAGGGGCAATGGCTGAGGGAATCAGCATGTCCAAGAGTCTGCCCCAGCCGATGGGTTAGGTGGTAGGAGTATGCCGAAAGAAAAATAGTCCATCTGGTGAGGCGCGGTGACAGGTAGGCAGGTGTGGGGCGATCCCCCGCAATCAGCCCTAATAAGGGCTTGTGGTCAGTGACCAGCTCAAAGTCTCGACCGAATAGATACTTGTGGAAACGTTTTATGCCAGCGACCGCACCCAAAGCCTCGCGGTCCAACTGGCTATAGTTGCGTTCGGCACTGGAGAGCGTCCGCGAAAAATATGCGACCAGAGCCTCCCTCCTGTCGGGCAGATGGTGGCTGAGCACAGCCCCGACCCCAAAAGGAGAGGCGTCGCATACAAGCACAACTGGCAGAGTCTCATTGAACTGAATGAGGAAGCTGTCTTCAGACAGGAGGCGCTTGACAGCCACGAAAGCGGCGGCCTCCTTATGCCCCCACACCCAGGTAGCTTTCTTGGCTAGCAGCCTGTGCAAAGGCTCAGCCACTGTCACTTTGTCCTTGAGAAACATGCTGTAAAAGTTAAGTAGGCCCAAGAAAGCCTGTAGTTCGGTCTTGTTGGTTGGCGTGGGGGCCTCTCGGATAGCCCTCACCTTGCTGGTAGTGGGGTGGATTCCCCGACCGTTTATGCGGTATCCCAGGAATTCGACTTCTGGGACCCCAATTTGGCATTTGCTGCCCTTCACTTTGATGCCAGCAGCTCTGAACCTGCTCTGGACCTCTCGCAGCCTGGATACCAGCTGCTGTTCGTTGGCAGCCGTGACTAACACGTCGTCGAAATAGGGCACTACCCCAGGGATTTTAAGTAAAAGGCGCTCCATAATGCCCTGAAATATCCCTGGGGCTACACTGACTCCGAATTGAAGGCGATGACATTTGAATGCCCCGCGGTGTGTGATGATGGTTTGCACCTCTGCCGTAGCGCCATCTACCGGCAGTTGCTGGTACGCCTGCGCAAGGTCCAGCTTGGCGAAAATGGCGCCCGGGCCCAAAGTGTGCAGTAGGTGCTGGACTACCGGCACGGGGTAAGCACTTTGCTGCAAGGCCTTGTTTATAGTGCATTTATAATCTGCGCAGATGCGGATAGACCCGTCGCTCTTGATAGGGGTGACGATCGGGGTCTCCCAATGGGCGTGATCAATGGGCTCGAGAACCCTTTGGCTGATTAATTTGTCAAGCTCCCTGTCTATCTTAGGCTTTAGGGCGAATGGAACCCTGTGTGGCTTAAGCCTGATGGGGGCAACCTGGGGGTCTAGATTGAATGCTATAGGCATGCCCACATACTTGCCCAGCTGAGTGTCGAAAACGTCCTTGAACTTGCGGAGCAGGTCATCTGCGCAGCTGCCGGACACCATGCTGATACCGGTCACCCCGAGTCCCAAGGTGTCGAACCAGTCCAGGCCGAGTAGAGTGGGCAGGTCCCCTCGAACCACCATGATGGGCAGGTTGCCGCTGAACTTGCCAAATTGCACCTGGAAGCTTTGCCAGCCGAGCACTGGGATTCTGTTGCCCTGGTAGTCGTTAAGCCTCAACGGCTGGTTCTTCAGGTGTTGGTGACGGAGCGCCGGAATGGCCCTTTTGATGACAGCCCAAGAGATGATTGATATGGAGGATCCCGTATCAATCTCCATATCGCAGGGGCACCCTTTGATCCTTACGGTGACGTGGATCTTCTTGTGAAGGGGGGTGCTCGCCTGCCCGACCCAGGTTTGGTTAGCCTCAGGGTGGCGGTTCCCTTCTGGCTGGCGTTTAGATTGCCATGGCGACTTGGATGCTTGCCGTGCGTTGGCCTTCTTGTATTCGGTAGGGGCCTGTCCTCCCGATGGTTGGCTGGCCCGGCAGACCCTGGTGAGGTGCCCGGTTCGGCCGCAGCGGTGGCAGACAGCATCCCTGTATTTACAGGAGGCACGCTGGTGTTGCCCGCCACAACTGGAGCATGGGTGGTATTTTGGTTGCTCCATGCTGCGGCGTTGCTCCGTCCGGAAAACCTCCTCTTCTTCACTCTCCTTGGACGGTTCATCAAGGCATCTGCTTTCGTGCACCGGAGTGGACGTTTTCGGTGGCACTTGAGGAGCTTGGCGTCAATGTAGGGTGTCAGCTCCCTTATTCGACGCTTCGGTTGCTCGGGCCTCGTCTAGGGCCGTCTGTAACGTCAGGTTCGCCTTGGCCAGCAGTCGTCGTTGTAACCTCAGGTCCTGGACCCCGCAGATAAGTTGGTCCAGGAGTATATCATCGAGGTCTCGGAACTCGCAATGTGTGGCGGCCTTACGAAGTGCTGCCATGTATTGGTTAATAGACTCCCCGTCCTGTTGGAGTCTCTGCCGAAATTCATGCCTCTGGACCACCTTGGATGGTACCGGGGCATAATGAGTTTGCAGGAGGTTCTGCAACATAGGCCACGGGATTGTTTCGACCGGAGTTGGCTCCGCGAGTGATTCAGCCGTGTCGAAGACTTCGTGGCCGCAATGGCTGAGGAACAGCGCCCGCTTCCTATTTTCAGATAGGCCAGTGAGGTCGTTGGCCTCTAAGAAGCATCGAAATCGGGTCATGTAGGACCCCCAGTTCTCCTTTGTGGAGTCAAATGGAGTCGGCGGGTGGAACGCTGACATTCTGGCGCCTTCTTGTGGTTTGAATTTACCACCAAAAAATGGCCGCCGATCGCCGCCGGGCTGGGTCTTCAGTGTCTTCAGCTCTAGTTGCTCTTCTGTGATCCCATCCTCGTCGCCAGTGTTAAGTTCTGGGACAGAAGAGGCTTCAGACTTGCTCGGTACAACAGCTCTTTATTCACAAGTATTTACAGACTCCAGCAGCACTCCAATCTGACAGCCGGCTTTATATACAGAGCTGTCAGTGAAACCAACCAATCAGGTCTCTCCATTCTCCCGCCAGAATGGAGGACCTGACTGTAAACTTATGCAGTCTTGGTACACAACAGTCTGACTGATGCTAAAAACAGCTCAGGTACAGAAATAACCAGACCCCAAATGCAGCCGCATTTGAGGGAAGCAAACGGAGAAAACCACATACAGCGTTCCAATTTAAAATATCACCCAATGTAAAATGAATGGCAGCAGAATATTCTGAAGGCTGGGCTGCAGTGCCAAGTATAAAATGTTAATTTGCATGAATTGTCTCTTGTAAAACTGTGGCTAAAAATTGATTCACGGCTCCATATTCTACAGATTCCAGGGGAAAGTTTCAGCTGCTGGATCTCAGCTGGTTACGTGCTGTCAGCCAAGTCTGGGTTGAATTGATGTTAGGTTTGCTGCCAGAATTCATTAATACGACAACTTGAATGCATCAGTCTGGTTCTATCAAGGCAGAATATTATTCTGGAGTTTCTGAAGACTTAATTTACAATACAATCCCACACCTGCTTGGTCCAATGTAACAACAAGAGCCGAGGTGGCGCAGTGGTTAGAGCGCAGCACTGCAGGCTACTTCAGCTGACTGCTAGTTGCAGTTCGGCAGTTCAAGTCTCACCGGCTCAAGGTTGACTCAGCCTTCCATCCTTCCGAGGTGGGTAAAATGAGGACCCAGACTGTTGGGGGCAATATGCTGACTCTGTGAACCGCTTAGAGAGGGCTGTAAAGCACTGTAAAGCAGTATATAAGTCTAAGTGCTATTGCTATTGCTATTGCTATTCATGATAAGTTTCTGTAAGACCACAGTCTAAATTTCCCATTGCTTTCCTTATTTACATTTTGAAGTCATTCAGGAAGTGCTCTAGTATTTTCAGCTGTAGGCCTGGATAAGACGGCCTTTGTGCAACTCAGTTGCACCCATTCCCGGACCAGGGGACCCTGCTCATGATTGCTCATGCCATTGTGATTGCCAGGCTGGATTATCTCAATATGCTTTACATGGGACTGCCCTTGAAGAATATTTGGAAGCTTCAACTGATGCAGAATTTATTTGTTTGTTTGTTTGTTTGTTTATTTGTATGCCACTTCCTCCAAATAACACCTACTTCCTCCTATTAAGAGCTGTGGTGGCGCAGTGGTTAGAATGCAATACTGCAGGCTACTTCTGCTGACTGCCGGCTACCAGCAGTTTGGCAGTTCGATTCTCACCAGGCTCAAGGTTGACTCAGCCTTCCATCCTTCTGAGGTGGGTAAAATGAGGACCCAGATTGTTGGGGGCAATATGCTGACTCTGTAAACCATTTAGAGAGGGCTGTAAAGCACTATGAAGCAGTATATAAATCTAAGTGTTATTGCTATTGCTATTTTCCCCACAGTAACAATACTTGGTGTTGGGCTGAGGGAAAGTGACTAGCCCAAAGTCAGCCAGCTCACTTTCATGGCTAAAGAGGGACTTGAACTCAGAGTCTCCTGCTTTCTAATCTGGCGCTTTAACCATAGACCAAACTGGCTCAAATTGCGGTGTGCAGGCAGTTACTGGCATTGTTTATTTGGTGCATGTGATGCCATTGCCCCACAAGCTGCATTGACTGTCAGTTTACTTCTGGGTGCAATTTATGATGCTGGTTGTGATTTTAAAGTCCTTCATGACTTGAGACCACGTTACTTATGGGATAGTCTTTCCCTAGTTGTCTTTATCTTACCTTTTCTACCCAATCCAGCAGGAGGGGCATGCTCCAGGTTCTGTTGGCTGAGGAACATTGGCTAAGGAATGTAAGCTGGACATTCCAGCTGGACAGAAGAAATTTTTCTGCCATGATGTCCCCCTCCCCTGCCGCCCTTTGGAACATCTTCCTCCTTGAGATTAGATTGGCCCCATTCCAGTTGGCCCTCCTTAAGACCTGAAAAACTTGATTTTATATCCAAGCCTGGAGCCCTGGATATGTGACAGAGCTTGTCTCCTGGCTGTGGGGATAATTGATTGGAATGTGCCTGGCTGCTATGGGTTTTATTTAATTGTTATATCATGTTTTATGTGTTTTACTTATTGTAATCCACCTTTGGTCTCCTTTGTGAGATGGGTAGTTATATAAATCAAAATAAATAAACAAAAAACACAAACTTCATTTCCCTGAGATTTTAATTGCAGTGTGCTAACTTTTAATCGATCTGGCTTATTCATTTTTGAAAGAAACTGAAAGAGGTTTTGAAACCCGACAGCTAGCATACCCATGGCACGTTACATCTAGGGATGCTACACAAGCCCATAGCTTTCAATCATTGCAAACCCATTCATTTCAATGGTTTTGGGGGGAAAAACAACTGAAGATTAAGATCAAAATTCAGTTATATTTTGCATACCATAAATATAAAAAATATGCTTATCTTACATGGAAAAAACCGTTTACATGCCAGTGCCCTTCAACTGAAATTTTCCTGAAGGACAAAGCATTTCCATCTTGCAACTTTGAAATAGAACAATGGTGTTTTTGCTAAATATCACAAAACGGGCATTGCATATGCACAAAATCAACAAAAAGTTCCAAATGAGGCAGTAGATCTATTGTTAGAAAATTACATAGCTGATCTCAGCCATTTTACTCCTTTGAAATACTAAACAACCAAGTCATCCTTAACAAACTATAAAGCCATGATATTCATTCAAATGTGCCGTATTGATTGCCGCTTGCTCCACAACCCATCCATCATGTCAATTTGAAGTTCCTAACTGCTATGGAAGCAATAAATGTACTCAGTGCTTCATGAGCCGTATTGATAATCTTGCACCACGTTTCTAAGAATCTTGCAAGTAATCCAGTATTTGTAAGTGTGTCAGTATTATCCCTCCTTCTTTCAATCACTAGATATTCAACAAGTTACTAACAGCTTCTTTCAGGTTGGATTACGGTTCTGCTTTCTATCAAATACCACGAGGAAACTATAGTCAAAAACCCTAAAATAAATATTTTAGTATTTGCTTTCATTCAGACTACATTCCTATTTTTTTAAATAAATTTATCCTATAAATTTATTATTTAGAGGTGAGATTGCTCAGTGGCTTAAATATGCTGGATTTGCTGGCTGGAAAAGGTCAGCTCTCTGTACTCCAGCAGTTCGAGCCCTAGCAACACACGATGGAGTGAGTTCCCATCACTCACCTCAGTTTCTGCCAACTTGCAGTTCGAAAGCATGCAAAATGCAAGTAGATAGGTACCACTCCGATGAGAAGCTATCAGCGCTTCACGCAATAACAAGAAACCATCAGATACTGAACCTGCCCGAATGCGAGACAAAATTAGTGGAGAAAAGCCCCAGATGACACTGCCTGTCCTGGAGAACGTCTTTAGTCACTCTGTGTGTGGAGCTAGTTCACCCCTTGCGGTGCACCCTGGATAGCATGTGAGCATGAACTGAACAAACTAGAAATCTTAAGCAACCAAAACTACTCTGTGGTAGACCATCCACTTGGTGGTTGAGAAAGCAACTATGGGTTCAGTCCAGAGGTGGGTTCTAACTTACCTCGCTGCCATTTCACTTCCTCCCGCGCCTCGTGGCCGTGTCTTCTGGCCACACCTCATGGCCGTGCCTCATGGCCACGCCTTGTGGCCGCGCGCATGCTTTGTGCGTGCGCGCATGCACAGTGCAAAAAAAAAATCAAAAAAATCCCCCCCCCAAAAAAGCCAAAAACAAGATGGTGACGCATGCGCAGTACCGGAAACTCAGTTTCTGTGCATGTGCAGAAGAAAAAAAACCCGGAAAAAATTAAAAAAAAAATTCCAAAAAAATTCAAAAAAAGATGGCGGTGCCCACGGACTGGCACCGACCGAACCTGATCGGTGACATCATTGTGACATCACCAGTGGGTCGCTACCAGTTCAGGCGAACCAGTCCAAACCGGGAGGAACCCACCTCTGGTTCAGTCATCCTTGGCTGATCACAGAAATTAAGAAGGGTTACTCCTGGTTAATGCTTGAATGGGGACTGGGGAATCCAGGATGATATACTAGACAAGGAAGTTTAGAAACATTGCAGAAGATGGTAATGGCAAATTGCCATAATCATTGTAAGGATGTATCCATTAAATTACCAAGTGATGAGCTCAGCTTAAGGAAGTCTTCATGTGTGGTGATAGTGTTCAGCTTAGATGGCCCTGAAACTGTCAACCTAAATGTACAGAGGACAAAGTGATGGCTACTAGTGTCAACGTTTAAAAAATACCTCTGTGTTAAAAGCTGCCTTAACATTTGTCCACAGGCTGTGGGTCTGTATGTGTGTGTGTGTGTATGTGTGCAGTAGATGGTATAATGGGGTAAAGTGAGCAGGGCCAGAATTTTCTTTCTTGGGGGGATGTTATTGACATTTGTGTCCTTAACAAGCTATTTTAGGACTTGCACTGGAATTCTTTAGAGCAGGGGTGTCGAACTTGCGGCCCACGGGCCAGATGTGTCATGTGCTGGCCACGCCCACCCCTGGTTTAGCAAAGGGGGGGAAAGTCGCAATATGTCACGTGACAACAATGTGACACCGCAAGTTTGACACTCCTGCTTTAGAGCATATAATGCAAATCTTTCACTATCCATTAGTGTGGCTGAAAGTATGCTGAGAATCTTCAGCAACCATAGGTGCCTCTGTGAGAACAGAAAACCCAGTTTTGGAGCCCACACATGACCCTGGAGTCATGGTTGTCCACCTCTGGACAAATTTATTGCTTATTAACTATAATATATTCACCAAGCAACAAATGACCTGTGTTCTCTCATCACACTGATCCCCAAATAAACCAATTATGGGTTCGTATCATGCATGATCCAATAAAGAATGTTGAAATAAACTTTTGCATTGCTTTTAACAAGGTTGCTTTTATTCTCTTATCAGGTATTTGCAGAATGAGATGCATCCTGCCCCCTCCAATTTCTGCCTCTCCTTTGATATGCAACTTCATGACATAGTAAATGTTGTTGTGGTACTGTACATTCCCACACTAAACTTCATTCCATTTTCTTGCATGGAGAATAACATCACTCTACCAGTGTGCTGGCCTACCTTATCTAGGCTGCAAATCTCCAGATGGCCACTAGGTGTCAGTAAAATTGTACATACACTTTGCTGCCATTTATTGGTTATCTTAAACTTTGCAATCCAAATACCACAAATGGTCTGATCTTTGCTTATTATTGATACATACGAAATGTGTACTCAGCTGCCCAAAGCAGTTTACAACAGATGAAAACAAATATAAAGGCATCTTCATTCTGATTCAGATAAAAGTACTGCACTCAAAGCACCATCAATAACTCAACAGAGAAGAAAGTAAAAAGAAAAAGAAGAAGAAGAAGCACCCAAAGCATCAACTCACTTTTTCATTTATGCTCTGCATAATGGCTTTATTCTCTTCTAGTCTGGAGGAGCTCATCTACGGACCTTCGGTTTTAAATTAATTGTGTTGCTGAAACATCTATTGCCCTCTATTGTAGGTCTTAAACTGGCTTATGGTTTTATAACGATCTGTCATTGATTTTAGTTTGTGGTAGCTTTGCTTACTTTCGTCCCCATGGGCCACCCACAAAATGCCATTTACTGGGCAGTCTGTCAGTTGCGTAAATAAAAGATAAAATGGCCATGATTAAATTTAAATAAAGCTGTAGCCCTATTTGCACGTGCTTGATAGTGAGCCCTATCAAAGTCGGCAAGATGTTCTTCTGAGGAGACATGTATAAAGATATACCATGCTACATTACACTACATGATACAAACTGTGTATACACATACAGAGACACATGTGCATGGACATATGTGTATATGCAAATATGCACAAAGAAATAAACAAGTTTGCAAAGTAATCAGTGCTGGCTAGTTATTTCAATAGAGGCTGCAGCAATAACCTTGATGATTGCACAATGCCAGAAGTAAGTCCAGCTGCAGCTAATGATAGATGGAGCTAGTCCCCCTTTCTTTTTTCTTTTCTGAATTTTCCTCTCCTCTCCTCTCCCATCTCACATAACAGAAAGTCCTGAAAGGGAAAGATAGTTCCTACCAAAGATCTGAAAATATTGCCTGTAAAGTGAGGGCCAAATGAAAGTCAGCTAAGGGCTGGGTATGGCCCTAAGGCTGCAGGTTGCTAACCCCTGATTTAGGAGAAGGTTTATGAGGAGTTTGACAGATTTTAATGGACTTACAAACCACACAGTTTAGGAAAGCATTTCTGCCTTTGGCTATTAGTGACTTGTTATGACCTGGACTTGCTTATGTATTTATCACAGGCTATTCAAAATACATAACTAAAAATACAGGAATCTAGAAGATGTCATCCTTAACTGGCTGGATGGTTAGGCAGGCTGGGTATTATCTACAAGCCTTCTCTGAAGTCATAGAATAAGGCTAGTACTAATTCGCATGTTGCTTATATGCGAAAGAAGCACAGGGTTGTAACAGACTTTCAGAGCTGCAACATTTCTTTATCCAGCGATTCTGATTAATGGCAACATGGCATGTCATTAAGTGAAAGCCCCCAAACATTAATATGCAGTCTCTTGACTTAGTCCATATATTTCAGATGAGCTGTTATTCTTTCATCTGAAAGCTTGCTGACAAACACCAAGCATTTTCTTCGGTGGTAGAATGGAAAATAAGGCTGATAAGCTGCAATTAACTCTTTCCAAACTGTGAAGCATGTATTTGGGCGTGTTGCTTTTTAAATCAGTAGCACAAGGTGCCTTTTCTTTTGCAAATGAGGAAGCAAGAGAAGAGGGTCATCCTTCCAGCTACACTTAGGGGTCAAATTTGCAAAACCTACTATTTACGAGTCACTGACAGCATCAGCACCATAAATCTGATCCCCCTGTCTATACTAGCTCCCTAACACACTGTAACTTATCATCCGCTGCACCAGTTAAAGAAACCAGCCAAGGACTTAGCTCACAGATGGACTATTCTATTTCCTGTAAAGTTGGATGAGAGCAGCGTGGCCCGATTTGCCAGGCTGTGAACTTTTCAAACACTTACACCATATGTGTTCTGGTGCTTGGATGCTGTTTTTCCAACAAAATGAACCACAGATGCGCCTTCTCGTCCAAATGGGCATGTTTTCAATTCTCTTTAATTTGCAAGCTTCCTCAGTTCGCCTGGTTTTCTTCTTTTCTCTCTTTCCAACCCCCTGCCCAAAAAGCCAGGATGGGACTATTAACATATGGGTTTGGAGAAGGAGGAACAAAGACAAATGGTGAAATGACACGTCCCTCAAGAGAACTCCCTCCTTAATAAAGCCTTCTGCTTGAATTTATGACCATCTTGAGGGACTAAGCAATGGTGTGTGTGTGTGTGTGTGTGTGTGTGTGTGTGTGTGTGTGTGTGTGTGTGTGTGTGTGTGTTAGGAGAAGGGGAATGGAGAGAAGAAGGGAAGAGCCCAGCAGCTCTTGAAATTAAATGAGTGCAAGGTCTGAATGACCCGAATTACTAATCCTATAGGAAATAAAATGGAAAAGTGCCCATGCTAACTCTGCCCAGGGAGGATTCTCAAAAGCCTTTGTGCAATAAAGCTTTTGAAGAAATCCTGTGAACTGAAGTTATGCTTTAACATGCTAAGTGTGAGGATGGACATTATTTTAAAAGGCGTAAGGGGGCCCGATTAGAAAACCATGGGATAAAAATCCCATTTAACTCATTTATATGGAAATTTCAGATCATTTAAAGGATAAGCTAATAGCTGAATCTTTGGAAACAAGATTTCTCTCTTTCTGGCTTTGAGTCTGTTCCTATCAGAATGGAAAGACAATGGAAATTTGGGCTACATTTTCTTTCTTATCTATTCACCATTTCATTGATTTGAGATGCATATTCTGTCACTTCAAGTTCCTCTCCCTCTTATCACTTATGGTGATAAAATCCTCCTCCTCCTCAGTTTCATATATCTATAGTACTTGGGATATGGGAATGGTGATGGGATAAATATTCTTTCTAATGGGTAATCCTACAGTATAGCTACATGTGTAATAAATGCCAAACTCTTATTTCAGTAAGTTTTAATTTATGCCTCTGATGTTCTGCCTCTATGAGATTCCCATTAAAGAATGCTATTAATGTGAAGTGGATTTTGCAAATGCTTTTCTTGACAAGATGTTAGAAATATCATGGGAAAGTATAATGGCTTTTTATGTCACTCTGGTTGCTAGGACACAGATTTCTGAATCTCTCGGCTGCAGAATGGATTCCTATACAGCAGTTAAATGCACATGATCAACTCTACTTGACTCTTTTGATATGACTCTGCTGGCCATATCGCCTTGGCTTATAGCACAGCCTTACAGATACTTGTGGATCTTGAAAATTTGAGTGGCCTGACATTTTCCAAGTAAGTAAGAAACCAGAATCACTGAACAAAACCCTTCTACCCAGTTGGTAACCCTGATGATGCAGAGTCCCTAATCAAACAGAACTGTCCGACAGATGTGTGCATTTGTATACATTTTTAGGCAACCCTCGGTGAACAAATGATTTGCGTCTACTGCAGATCAAACTCTGTTTCCCTTTCAGCATCACAGGCAGGTGATCGTGTAGGGATGTAAGTTGGGAGAAAGTCCAACTCAACCTAACCATGTGACAATGACATCATAAAGAAGGGAGAACTAGAATTCATGGGCTGCCAGGTTTTGATCCGGGACCTTTTGTTTGTTATTCTTAATCCCGAAACCCTGGAATGCGCTTAAGCCAACTGGGCCAACTTTGAGAGGCTGATACCTTCTAATGACAGATACTAGTTTTGCTTTTTTTCTCTCTCTCTCCTGAGACTTTAATATGAAATATTCTTAACTTATGAAGAAAGTTATCTACATTCCTATTTTTATGCAGCTTTTATTCAACAGAGAGTTTATTTAGTAATCTATCCATGAAATATGGCCTTAGTTGAGAACTCCATGTGTGTGTCTGATTCGGGTAAATTGTATTGGTGATGCAGAAATATGTAGTGTGTTTTCTTTTAGTTTTGCTTTTTTAGTTTAGTTTGTTATGTATAGTTTTATTATTGGCTTGTATTTTGTATTCTGACATGGCCTTACAGCTAATCAATGAAGTATTATTACAGTAATGTATTATCTGATGGTTTGATTTTTGTTCTTGATGTCATTTATGTAAGATGCACAGGTAAAGTTTTAATAGAATAAAAAGTTGACAATTTCCCAACTAATTGCCTATGAATTCAGGGGGTGGAAATCCTCTTAGATTTGTTGAAAAGAATGTAATATATTGCATTGGTTTGGAATGGCTACAGTTGTAAACCTAGCCATTACTTGGGAAAACCTTCTTGCTTGTGAATTTTAATTATTTTTGTAATGCTCAAACAGGGGCCTGCCTTGCCTCTGCCTTGCCTCTCCTTTTTCTTTCCTTTCCCTTCCCTCTCCTTTTCCTTTCCTTTCCCCCTCCCTCTCCTTCTCCCTCTCCTTCTCCCATCTCTGTCTGGTTTTCTTTCCACTCTTCCTTCCTTCTCTTCCTGGAGCACCTACTCTTTCTATCTGGATTCTCTCCCCTTTCCTCTTCCCCTTCCCCTTCCCCTCCTCATCCTTTGTATTTCTGCTGGATGTGTGTATACCTTTGCATGTCACTGTGTCTGCAGGGCGGCGGGGGGGGGGGGAGAGTAATGATTTGCATGCATGTGAGTGAGAGTGAATGGTTGATTTATGCAGATGAGAATCAAGTTTACAGGCAATTGAATTTTGGAATTTCCTTCTTGCAGGAATACAGACACATACACAGATATACACAGAAGTATGTCATATGTACATTGTGGAAGGCATTAGAGAGAGAGTTGTCAAATAGATGCTAGGTAAGGCTCATAGTTTCTGTATATTCTTTTTATTTTTCCTTTTATAAAGACACTGCTTTAAACTCATGGCTATCTTCCTTTTGGGTAAAACTAGTCATAAGCACTCTTTTACATTTCTTTGGGGGATTACTAAATGGGTCCTGTTTTACCCCTTCCTCATTTATTTCTATAGAATACTAGAACATGCCATTTCCAGTGTTGCTTTATGTACGTGCAGTGGCTGTAGTCCTTTGAACTCCAAATGGAAAAAAAATAATTGAATGAAGTTTTATGCTTTTAAAGGCAGCTCATACAGCTTTTTAATGATATACTGTGCTTTGACTGGTTTCTTTACCCCTGTTTTCTCATTTGAACAACTAAAAGGGATCTTGTAGAAATCCATCTTTTTTTCCCTTCCTTAAATCCAGCTGTGTTGTTTTTTGAAACTTCATATCTCTATAGGAAAATACTTTGGGGAAACCATAATTTTCAAAATAATCTCCTTTTCCCCGTTTTTGCTTTCAGATTCGTATCCTTCAATCAGCTTCCTGACTGTGTTCAGATGTGCCAAGACACATTCTTCTGCTTTGTTTTTCATTATTTATCTACTATCTAAGGACACTTTATACTATGACAAATAATTAGAAAGAAGTAAGATGCTGTCTTTTTCAGAAATTGGAAGCCTTCCAAAATACCAAGAACAGGGTAATCTTTAGGAAGTCTAAATAATTTTTCAATCATTTAAAAAAAAAAACACTAACCCCAATATCAATTATTTTTCCACATAAATCAGAAATAAAACCTAATCCTGTTTTCATCAAAACCTTCAACCCTGATGCCCTTCAGATCTGCTGAGCAGGTAACTTCTCAGCTTTCCACCCAACCTGGCCTTTGACCTTTGAGTAGATGGATGAGGCCAAGCCACACTTCTCTTTGGTTCCAGAGAGTTCTATCTGGTAGGAGATATGGCAGTGGCTGTACTGGGAAACTCAGCTAATAGCAATAGCAATAGCACTTATATACCGCTCCATTGTAAACTTTCTGAGCAGTTTACAATGTCAGCATATTGCCCCAACTATCTGAGTCCTCATTTTTACTGACCTCAGAAGGATAGAAGGCTAAATCAACCTTGAGCTCCATCAGCATCGAACTCCAGGCTGTGGGCAGAGTTTGCCTGCAATGCTGCATTCTAACCATTCTGCCACCAGGACTTCTAAAGTTCGGTCATGTGATTTTTATCCAGCAATACAGAGAAATCGAGCGTCTCACTGGCCCATGGTGTTTTGGTGACACAGGGTCAATATATACTTTTTCTTCATCTCTACAATCCCATCTGAGAGTTAAGTGATTTTTCATGAGGTTTTACAGACAGCAATACCAGTAAATCTAATATCAAAAGTACAATTTTGCTGCAATTCAGGACAGTCCTAGCAGACAAGTGCAGATAAGGCTACCACAAAGAAAACCTCTTCTATACAAACATAAAAAGCCTAAAGCAGAAAAAATCAAAATCATGTAAAGGCAGACTAAAGATGAAACCAAAAAGAGAAAAAATAGTACCAGTATTATTATTGTTAATGACATTGAATAGACAGACTTAAATTGCCATATACAGCAACTATCGGTATAAACAAAAAGTAGAGTTCTTTTTATCTTGGCATGGTGATTTTAAAAAAGAAAAGAATAGAGATCCCCATGTATCTGATGCTGTTCAAGAAAGATACTCAGGAGCTGCGATGCAGAAAATAATTTCATGCTTGCACACATGGACACACATATGCAGTGACTGGAAATTTTATTTTGTTAAAAACAGAACAAAATCCAAATATTCTTCACAGAGTAAGGACAATAAAATACTGAGAAATATGCAAAATAGCTTCCTGAGTATGGAAATGGCTATGTTGGTATGAACATTAGGAGATTATTAGAATAAAAGTTTGAGATATGCTTGGTCTATGAAAGCTGATGCAGAAAGCTAAGCAGAAAATAGGATGATTGTTTATGTTTATGTACTACCCAGAATGAATGAATGAATGAATGAATGAATGAATGAATTCACACTCCCCAGGGAAAGAAAATGGGGTACTGATGTTATTACTATATTTAGTGAGTCTGCAGCCTGGTAGTTGAAAAGGATTGAAGCAAAATTTACAAAGCCCAGGAGGAAAGCAAATGAATTCCAAAGAGGAACATATAAAACATTGAACTGATGCAAATACAAAACTGTCAGGGGAAAAAATGGCGTGTTTAAGCTAAGATCCTCTTCATTTTTCTTACTAGTCTTGGTGCAAAATTAATCCAGGCAATATCTCTTTCTGTAAAAACAAAGTGAAAATTCCTTGGCAGAGGAGAAGATGGCCCAGGCTGCTGAAAGCTAAAATAAGTGAGGCAGGCAGCTTCATAAACAAATCCCTCCATAGTTTTTCCCTTGCCAGAAAGTAGTAATTTGCTCCCTGCTAGTTATATTGAAGAACGGTTATTACAACAGAAACTAATCCATTGTGAGAAAACATAAAACGAAAAGAAAAGTAGGAAAAAGGCCCCTGTCCATTAATAATGTAGGGTTTTAGAAAAACATGCATGGGTTCTTGGTTTAGATTTGCCAAATCCAATAGGCAAAAATACAGAAAATTCACCCTGTATTTTGCTGTAATAGAGGGAATTCCAGGATGGCCATTTTCAACAAGGAAGAAAATGGAATTGCCAGTGTTGGAGAGAGTAAAAAGCTAGCCAGCTCGGTGGAGTTTCAACATAAGGAAGAAAGATTTATGAGATACATGAGAGTGAGATATAAAGGTAACATTTTCAGTGATGAGTGAAAGAAGGATTGTGAGATGTGAGAAAAGGTGAATAATTTACGGTTCCATCTGCTACAGCAAATGTTGCGCTGAAAAATTATTTCCTATTTTAGCAGGTTGGCATTGTGGTTTAGGGGCATTCACTTTTTTTTCCCCTTTGAAAAAGAAAGAAAGAATCAGAAGAGAAGGGATGGCTGAATTTATTTTATAAACGACTGGTATAATATACTGAAAGCTTGAGGGAAGATAATATAGTAAGTAGAAGTTTGGTATTCACATTACTCTCTTTAAGAAGAATTGAATCAATGTTTTTCTATCTTTAGTTGCTTACTCTTACTCAAATGTGGAATCTCATGCAATCCTTGTTGATAGTTGCATCTTATAGGCATAGTTGTAATGCATGTTTGATTGTTTTCTGGCCAAATATCAGCTTTCCATCTTTGCCAGTCAAACAACTGATGTACCCTTTCTATCAGACTGTCCACAACTTGAACCTCTAACATAGAAATGATCCTTGGCTCCATTTGTTGAGAAAGATATAATTTTATTAGAGATTAAGTGTATTGCAGCATTGCATAGCCAAACTGGAAATTGTGGGCCAAAATCCCTAAGTTCTATTCCTCCCCTTTACTGTATCTCATTGCCCACCCCAGTGTAACCAATGAAGTCCATCAGTGGTGGGATTCAAATTTTTTTACCACCGGTTCTGTGGGCGTGGCTTGGTGGGCGTGGCAGGGGAAGGATACTGCAAAATCTCCATTCCCTCCTCACTCCAGGGGAAGGTTACTGCAAAATCCCCATTTCCTCCCGATCAGCTGGGACTCGGGAGGCAGAGAATAGATGGGGGCGGGGCCAGTCAGAGGTGGTATTTACCGGTTCTCCAAACTACTCAAAATTTCCGCTATCGGTTCTCCAAACTACTCAAAATTTCCACTACCGGTTCTCCAGAACTGGTCAGAACCTGCTGAAACCCACCTCTGAAGTCCATGCAAGATGTTTGCATAATGGTAAGTCCAAGTGCAGGTTGGCATGCAGCTCCCTCCTTCTTCCAGCTGGATGACCTTGAGGCAGTGTCCCAAGAAAGCTTTTACTTTCTATTTCCCAAGCATTCCCCCTTTCATTCCCCCTCCCCACAGTTCACGGCAGTCTGTCACCACATAGCAGTGAAGCACAGCAAGCATAAGGTGATAGCTGACATTGTGAATAATAGAATAACAGAGTTGGAGGGGACCTTGGAGGTCTTCTAGTCCAACCTCCTGCTCAAGCAGGAGATCCTGTACCATTTCAGACAAATGACTGTTCAGTCTCTTCTTAAAAACCTCCAGTGATGAAGCACCCACAACTTCTGAAGGTAAGCTGTTCCACTGGTTAATTGTTCTCACTGTTAGGAAATTTCTCCTTAGTTCTAGGTTTCTTCTCTCCTTGATTAGTTTCCATCCATTGCTTCTTGTCCTGCCTTCAGGTGCTTTGGAGAATAGGTTGACCCTGTCTTCTTTGTGGCAGCCCTTAACCCCCTTCCCCATTTTTGTGGCAGCTTCTTGCTTTAAAGAAAAGTGTATAGTTAAATTGCTAGCAGTGTAAGCAACTGAAGAGTGGGAAATAATAGATTTTGCTAGAAATTATTCTTACAGGCATAACATGGAAATTCTTGAGAAAAACCAAAAGAAAGCACCCCCCTCCCAAATTGCCAATATCCATTTCAATTACTACTAATGAGAAGCACTGATTTTGAGCTTGCTTGCATGCCTGCATGCAGTGAAAATCATCAAGGTTACTCATCTCTACAGATTACCCGATCATATATGAGATTTGCCCCTTTCAGTTCATAAAAAAGTTCAGAGATAAGTCCTCTGGGACTTTTAGATTAATGTTCTTTTGATTTATGTATTATAAATACTTCTTTTGTTTTCCAAATGTCTGATCTGTAGAACAATCAGCAAGAAAAGCAAATATACAGGGCTTTTAAATCCAAACTTTATGCATTCTTATAATGGATTGTACTAGTATTAACAATGAAATTCTCAATGGTAGCTTATTGAGGTCAGTAATGCAATTTGACTTTGTATGATTTTGTTCCACTTCCTCCATTAAACCTTTGGAGACAATCCACAAATAATGAAAGGGGTAAGCTGCATTCTGAAGTGCCTCAAAAGCCCTTTTTGGGGATTAGATACATGGGAGATATTCAGAAGTGTTTACTGGGAATGGATTGAAATGCATTCATTTGCATTTTCATAAATACCTGGAAATATGTTTATTAAGCCCAAAATTCCTTTTCTTTTCTTTTGCTAAAAATGATTGTTAGAAAAACTTTGCAGATAAAATTGACTTGATTTTGTGTTGGATGTAACTTGTCCATGGCTGGAAGTCTCTGCTAGAGTTAGCAAAGTCAGGGGACAGAACTATATAGAACCATCTATAACCAAAATTATACTCAGGGATTCTCATAAAATCATTCAAATCAAGGCAGCAGATTTGCAACAATGCAAGATTTCATTTTATATAGGGTAAGATTTCATCATGTGGTCCAAAAACCTGCCCACAATTCAAACCGGCAAACAGTCCAAATAGCATGCAGAATCTGGATTCAGTAGAAGATGTTGTTTCCAAAAAAAAAAAAAAAAGACTGAATTTCAGCTTAAAGCCTTTGTAACCGAAGTTCTCTGGCACTCCTCTGTTCCATCTGTTTCTCAGAGAAAAGATAAGGTTCAAGTATTTTCAGAAAGTCTGTTTCTGTTTGGCTGTGAGCTGAAGGCAAAGGCTCTGGTGTTTGACTTTCTACTTGCAGCCTGTTGCAATCTCATGATTTTCGAGTTCAAGATGTTTTCTCCAGCGGAGATGCAAGTTTAGCTGAACTGGTATTTTCCTCCTTATCATTAACTGTTTCTCAGATCATTTATCTCTTGATCCTCTTTTTCCTTTTTCTAAAGAGAAGCTCAACTGGTGATCCATGACAAATATCAGGATTGATACAGAACCAACTACTTTCTGAACTATTGTCCCTGTTTTGAATTACCATGGAATCCTCTTCATTCTCCTGCATCAGTTATGCATCAGACAGAGCTGTGTAAACACTATACAGGTATTGAAGGGGGGGGGGAATCCGTCTCTATCTACATTGAAATTAACATATTTTAGATAGAAACCGAACATCTTTTCAGCTGGGTAAACACTGGTCTCCCCATCATCACAAACCCTTAGGAGCTCTTAGAGGCAGAGGAGAGTGTTACATGGCTGTACGATCTTAGGTTATATTTTTCATTGTATTTAGCTATTGCCTAGATAGGACAGTTTGGCATTCTATGAATAGTAGTACATCTCCAGGGTCTTAGGCAAATGCTTCTCCAAGTTCTGCTCCTTCCACTAGTTTTTTAAGTGATGGATAGGGACTGAAATAGACCACTTCCTATTCAGAGGATGTCCTTTACCACTAAACTCTGGGACATCTTCCATGTCAGTTGAACACATGACACTGTTTTTTTATTGACTCAGTCTGCCTGTTCTAGTTCAGTGTTCTGGAAGTATCTCTCCAAAATAACAATAGAACTTAGTCTTATATACCAGCCCTCTCTGGGCAATTTGCAATGTCAGTATATTGCCCCCAACAATCTTGGTTCTCATTTTACTCATCTTGGAAGGATGGAAGGCTGAGTCAACCTTGAGCTCTGTCAGGATTGAACTCTAGACTTGGGGCAGAGTTTGTCTGCAATACTGCATTCTAACTACTGTGCCACCAGGACTCTTTGGTGCCAAGTAGCATTTCCCTTTAGTCCTGCTCTTGACATTTCCCACAATCCAGCCAACTGGAGATGCCAGGATCAATTGAAGACCATCTATATGCAAAGTTACACGATATATTATTGGACTTAAATGGCTTCCAACTCTATGAATCTGTATGCATAAGTAGAAAATAAACAAGGGTCTCTCTCATGTTTGAAAATCATGGCTCATATCTTGTGAGTCAAATGGAAGAGGCAAAATCTAAAATGAAAACTGTATAGAAGAAAATGAAACATTAATATCTGTCCAAAGCAGGGGTGGGTTCTAACTTACCTCACTGCTGGTTCACTTCCTCCCGCGCCACATGGGCGCGCCACGTGGGCACGTGCGCGCTTTGCGTGTGCGCTTTGCACAGTGCAAAAAAATAAAAAAAATTCCAAAAAAAGCCAAAAACAAGATGGCGACGCATGCGCAGTGCCAGAAACTCGGCTTCTGCGCATGCACAGAAGAAAAAATAAATTAAAAAAATTAAAAAAAAATCCAAAAAAAAAATAAAAAAAAATTTTTTTAAAAAAAGATGGTGGCGTCCATGGACCGGCACCGACCGAACCGGATCCGTGATGTCATTGTGACATCACCAGCGGGTTGCTACCAGTTTGGGTGAACCAGTCCGAACTGGGAGGAACCCACCTCTGGTCCAAAGAGAGGAGACGTTTGTGGAAAGACCTCCCATTGTCGGAACAAGTGATATAAAGCAAGCCAAACTCTCAAAATAGGGCAAAACTGAACACAAATCAAATGAGAATACAAGAGGATTGTTTCTTAAAAATTGCAAAAGTTTAGCAGAACATTAAAAAAAACCCCCGCAGAGAAATGAGAATAAATTTAAATAATATTAAAATATAGGGCAAAAGTATTATTTTACGACTATTTTACACATATGAAAAGTACATGAATACAAAGCCAGTATATTTGCATGGACCCTATAAGTTTTCCCTGTTTGCATTCTATTTTACCTTTGAAAGCAGCTCTGCCAGTAGTAATTAAAGGTTTTATAGCTGACATACAAAAAAACACCCTCGGTGATTTTTCAGGGACATAGCCCTCTATAATTTTGTAATGAGATTCTCCCTTTACAAGTGTTGATTTTCTGCTTGCTAATTTCATCCAAGTTCAATTAAAAGCAGTTCGAGAGAGGCTGGGAGAGGGTTGAGTCCTTTGCAAAACGCAAAGCATCGGGGCATTCAAATGGCAGGCTCTAATGGCCTCCTCCTTCTCTTCCTCCTCCCGCCAATGGTATAAACCTAAATCCCCCATTTTATATTTTGTGGATCGGCCGCTGGGCGAGCTGTCCATCACAAGCAGTCTCATTAGGATTCCTGCAGCACATGGCTGTTAATACTAATTCCATAATGACAGTGGAACACTGAAGTAACATTTAACAGTTCCTCAGTTAACCATTAAAATTAGCCTATCTCAGTGGATAGTGGATCATCTAATGTTTCAGGGCAATGTAATTTCAGATAATATATGAGATTATGAAAGAGGACTTTGAATATAGCACTAAATGGTGCAGGCTAGTATAAAGTGGATTCCCTGAAGCATCTGAAGTTCGTGTCAGTAAGGTTCTTTTGTGGGTGTTTAAGTGGACATCCATTTGGGCACATCTCATACAGATCAAAAGTACCTCAGCAAACCAAAGAGGGATGGAGCCTGGATGCCGAAGAAGTGCATTATTTTTTTCTGATGTTCTCTCAGAAAGATGAGAAAAATGAGAAAGACCACATTTCGGTCAAATTGATGTGCAATGAAATTAACCCCAGAAAAGGCCCAGAAAAGTATAAACCCCCTTTCCTATACTGCAAGGTTTGACAGGGCCTCTTGGGGGTGATTCTTTTGTCTTCCTGGCCTTGCATGGCCTGACCCATAGATGACAAAGACAGTTCTCTGAACCTGGAGGGAGATTTTAAAATGGCTCTGCAATGAGACAGCTTTATTGGTTAATGAAGAAATCCTGCAGATGGAAGCTTTTTTTAAACTAAGAATGAGCCCAATAGGAAAAACAAGTGTTTTGTCATTTAAAAGTTAAGGCTGAAATCAGCAAAGCAGCAAAACCCCAACAGTCCATTTCCTCAATCATACGGACCTACAAGTGAAAAGAAGTCATGATTGCAAACCCTTCAAATATCTCCTCTCTCTTCCCTTCCCCTTCCCCTTCCCCTTCCCCTTTCCCTCAGACTTTAAAAGGAAGGGCTGATTTCTTTCAGTAATTGATTCTGAATGTCAAGTCCTTTCCGAGAAACAGTCAGTGATCCAATTAGCAGCACAACTTTTGGCCTTTCTGGCATGCTACTGCTTTTTTCTTTTTTTAATGAAGTATGGATGTGTTTTGGTTGAATACTAACACTTTGCATTTACAGTGGTGACTGAACAGTTGATGTGTGGTAGAGAAAGGCTTTCAGCTTTCCCAAAGGAAAAAAAAAATAACTCCATTTTTATGACCGTGATACTACGGACCAGTAACATGAAGGAGACAGATAGCAAAACGGATCCATGGCATGAATGAATAGCCTATAAACTGAGAAAAGGGTATTTTTATTTTTTTTATTTTTATTTATTTATTTGTCAAGCGTATATATGATTACGAACAAAGTATAAACAGAGTATAAACATGTTTGTGAATATATAAGTACCAGCATGGTTATGAGTACAAGAAATTTTACAAATATATGGGTACATTAGGACAGGGACGGTAGGCATGCTGGTGCGCTTATGCACGCCCCTTACAGACCTCTTAGGAATGGGGTGAGGTCGACGGTGGACAGTCTAAGTGTGTTATGCTTTTTAATACACATTTCTTATATGGCTTTTATTGTTTTCAAATTATTGTATTGTTTGGGTGTTTTATTGTTTCTGAGCCATCCAGAGTCATGCATTGAGATAGGCAGTGATATTAAATAAATTAAATTAAATAAATGTGCAAAGTGTGCTATTTACCCCATATGAGGGGAGGAAGAGACTTGTCAGAGATGTGTCATTGACTGAGTGATGGACGATGCCTTCCTGTTTAAACAAATTAGACTTGTTACGCTGGCTTGAGTAGGGTAGACGTGAAAAGCTTAGTAAATGAGTGTGACAGAAAGAATGATTCGTATATTTTAGGCCATGCATTAAGCAAACCATGGTTTGTCATAGCCATGGTGTGCAGTCATAATTAGCTGAGTTCACACAACACACTAAACTATGAAATATCACATTCAACCCCTTTTGGGGGGGTCGACTTCATCTTCGACCAGTATGCGACAGCAGGCAAAAAAGCTAATGCAATCCTTGCTTGCATAAATAGAGGCACAGCATCAAAATCTTGTGAAGTATTAGTACCTTTTTGTAAAGCCTTAGTATGACCACACCTGGAATACTGCAACCAATTTTGGTCACCACAATATAAAAAAAGATGTTGAGACTTTGGAAGAAGTGCAGAGAACAGTAACTAAGATGATTAAGAGCAGGAGTGTCAAACTCACAGCATCACGTTGTCGTCATGTGACGTATTATGACTTTTCCCCCCCTTCGCTAAACCTAACCCTAACCCTGTGGGCCATGAGATTGACACCCCTGATTAAGAGCCTGGAGATTAAAACATATGAAGAATGGTTGCAGGAATTGGGTAAGGCTACTCTAGAGAAAAAAAGAACTAGGGGTGACATGATAGCAGTATTCCAGCATTTGAGGGGCTGTCACAAAGAAGAGGGGGTCAATCTATTTTCCAAAGCACCAGAAGGCAAGACAAGAAACAATGAATGGAAACTAATTGAGGGGAGAAGCAACCTAGAACTAAGGAGAAATTTCCTAACAGTGAGAACAATTAACCAGTGGAACATCTTGCCTTCAGATGTTGTGAGTGCTTCATCACTGGAGGTTTTTAAGAAAAGACTGGACAGTCACTTGTCTGAAATGGTGTAGGGTCTCCTGCTTGAGCAGGGGGTTGGACTAGAAGACCTCCAAGATCCCTTCCAGCTCTACTCTGATTCTGATTCTCTCTCTGAAATGGATTTCCCTTCCCTTGTACTTGTTTCCCAATCCTACTCTATTCTTCACATTTTCTTTTGCTGGTTGATTCAACATAGCCAGTGTTATTGCAGTAAAATAAATATTAATTGAGGTCAATAGGCAGGCAGGAAATCTATAGTAAAATGACTGACTTTGTTACACAACACCATCCTTGGCATCTGTGGGGGGAACAGGAAAGCAAATGACAAAATGATGTGTGGTGCCAATCATCATGCAAATGATGAATTTGCATCAAACATTGAGAGGCAAACACATAATAATGGCTTGTGCAGATGCCACTCAAAACACATTTGCAATTGTTTCATCATTTCTCCTTGGTTCTAACTGGGATTATAGAAGGCATTTCGTGCCAAATAGTTTTCAGATGATATGAAACCTGGAAGAATGATTTAGTATGAGCTCACCACTTCCCATGTGATCAGCAACCCATATCCTCTTGCCTTAATTTAATAGTTTAGATATCTTTTGTGCAACCTGGACTACCTAAACTATTCAGGGCCTTTGGAATGACAGTTATCCACATTTTATTTGAAACTTAACTCGCTCATTTTGGAACACAGCACTTCTCTTGATTTACTGTACAAATCTTCAGGCAATCACAAAAGGAGATATAACATGCATAGCAGAAGGAAATGAAAATAAAGATGTGCATAAAATATATGTATGAAAGTACCAGGAAAAAAAGAGATTAAAAAAAAAGAAATATAAATAAAAAATAGAGATTTTCTTGTAGTGTTTGTCTGTTTCATTCATTTTCTTCCTAAGGATGGGGAGGCTGTCATGTGGCAAGTGTAACATGTAGCCAGGACCATAAAATATAATATCAGTTGATTAGTAAGTCTTGTAGTTTTAGGCAGATGCTATAGAAAAATTGACTGCTCTTTAGGCCAGATCCTGAAGATGAAACTCAAATACTTTGGCCACCTAATGAGAAGGAAGGACTCACTGGAGAAGAGCCTAATGCTGGAAACGATTGAGGGCAAAAGAAGAAGGGGACGACAGAGAATGAGGTGGCTGGATGGAGTCACTGAAGCAGTAGGCGTGAGCTTAAATGGACTCCAGGGGATGGTAGAGGACAAGAAGGCCTGGAGGAACGTCGTCCATGGGGTCACGATGGGTCGGACACGACTTCGCAACTAACAACATCAAATAGAAAAATTTGATAGGAATTTGTATGTGTAAAAATGTTTTGGTGTGCAAAGCATTTAACAGTTGCATCATTTTACCGTAGATGTAAAATAATGCTACAAGACGCAAATGATTGATTAAGCTAAGTTTTATTATTATTCACCAATATTTTTTTGAATGCTGTATTATTTTCCATTGATCTGCTCAATATCTATTCCACCATTGACAAAGAGGAGTTTATTTGTAACAATAATTGCTAAATACCAGTACCAAACTTTAATATCAACTCTCCATACTATTAGTCCTCAACTTGTCACTACAATTGGGACCAGAATTTCAGTCATTAAGTGATGCAGCCGTAAAGTGAGATGTTACATGACCATATTGCTTAGTAACTGCAATCCTGGCAATCCCTACTGCCATCATTAAGCAAATTTTACTGGTTGTTAGCCAAGGACACACCCCAATTTAAGTCATTTTGGGCTTGGTCTCTTCCAAACCAGAGCCTCAGTAAGGAAAGGGACTACTTCCAAATCCCCTCATCCGCCTATCTCCCTGTAAACTCTGCCTTTTGGGCTACCCTGCACCAGGGGTGGGTTCTGGATACTTTTGCTGCCGGTTTGCTCAGGGTCGTGCCGTGCGTGCGCGCAGCAATCAAAAAATAGCTTCTGCGCATGTGCAGAAGCAAAATCCAAGATGGCGGCACCCACGGAGACACCGATGGAACCAGCTCCGTGACATCATCGCCGAGTTACTAACAGTTCTAAAGAACCGGTTAGAACCAGTAGGAACCCACCTCTGCCCTGCACCCTGGTTTATAGGGCAGCAAGCAGCCCCAGAACTGTGTGACTCTGGGGCTGCTTGCTATGCCTTGGGAAGCCACGGCTGGCCCAGCCCAATCCCAGTTGCCCTCGTCATCCTGCACTCCAAGACTCCTGCTGCCCTGTGCCACACCAGCTGAATTTTGCTGCTATCGTCTTGTTCCTGCTGCTGCTGCTGATGTGCACCTGGCCTGGCTGCTAGGCTGGCGAGAAAGAAAAAAAAGTATAAAGCAGCTTAAAGAGGCCAGAGCATGCCAAAATGCCCTTTTTTGCTGCATTCCTGAGCTTTATGAGGTTGGCTTTGCACTGCAGGGGGGGAAAAAGGAGAACAAAGCCATAAGTACCCTCCCCCCTTTCTCCCAGTGCAAAGCCAACTCCCAAGGCCCAGCAATATTTGGGGGCTTTCTGACCCCTTTGTGCTTTGTCCTTTTTCTTTTTCGCCATGTGAAGCCAGCTCTATACAGCCCAGCAATCAGGCTGGTCCTGCTTCATCAGCATCAGAAACATGAAGATGGGAAAAGTCCACTCGGGTTATGAAATGTAGGATAGCAGAGAGCCAACAGGGCATAGACTTGGAAGGAGATAAAAAACAAACAAGGGAGTTTCAGTGCCCCCTGCAGGCTGCCAAGCACTTTGATCATGTGACTGCAGGGATGCTG
The DNA here is from genome assembly GCA_003457575.1 of Thermophis baileyi. Lineage (NCBI taxonomy): Eukaryota > Metazoa > Chordata > Lepidosauria > Squamata > Dipsadidae > Thermophis > Thermophis baileyi. Next base: position 10,768,994 of record QLTV01000974.1, read on the forward strand.
CAAGGACCATATCTTAGGGCACAGGTCGTAAGTCTCTTCGTTCATCACCCAGCATAACCTCAAACGGTCGGTTAACCAAATGGTTGTAAGTTGAGAACTACCTATACACAGTGGTGAAATCCACTTTTTTTACTACCGGTTCTGTGGGCGTGGCTTGGTGGGCATGGTGTGGCTTGGTGGGCATGGCTTGGTGGGCGTGGCAGGGGAAGGATACTGCAAAATCCCCATTCCCTCCCCACTCCAGGGGAAGGATACTGCAAAATCCCCATTCCCTCCCCACTCCTGGGGGAAGGATACTGCAAAATCTCTATTCCCACCCGACTCTGGGGCCAGCCAGAGGTGGTATTTGCCGGTTCTCCGAACTACTCAAAATTTCCGCTACCGGTTCTCCGAACTACTCAAAATTTCCGCTACCGGTTCTCCAGAACCTGTCAGAACCTGCTGGATTTCACCCCTGCCTATACACAGTTCACTAGGAAGCTGTATGAAAATATACCAGAATCTAATAAAGTTCTAGGCATAGAACCGTTGAACATAAATATACAATCATTTCCACACCATAGAATATAAGTCCTAAAGTGATATAATTAATGCCAACATTTTATATATTCTTCAAAAGAAATCAAGAAATCCAATTGCGCTATTTATTATTAACTGCGAAATATAAATAGGCACTTCCACAGCATGACATATTCTCTAATAATTAAAAAAAAGAATATTTTTTCACAAAAATTATCTATCAACTCTTATCTTAATTTATTCGATAATTTTTCGTCACTGCTGAATTGCCAGCATGTCTTTATCCACTCTCCATATGGCACTGTTTTTGCTTTTCACCAATCCTTTTGCAGTGACAACTTTCCTATTGTTAACAGATAAAGTACAACAAAGCTGAATTTAAAAAGCTTCAGCAATGTGGTTTTAAAATCAAAAGCTACATCATGTCCGGGATTCTCTATCACTCTGTAACATGTTCCCTGAATAGATGCATAATTGGATAGGGTACCCCAAATGCAAGGATAAGGCCATTATCCTTCTTGTAACATTATCTAATAAGTTAAATATATTAAACGCACAACAAAACCAATTTGGAATGCTATAAATTATCTTTCATAGTTGTTGACTATGTCCCTTAGATTAAGGGTGGGGGGAGTTTTGTCCTATGATCATCTCCCAGTGAACCTTCTGATAGGCTTATTTCTAGCAACATGTAATTTAATAGTGAGAGTAACTGTGGTTGATTTCGTATTCTGATAATCACATCACAATGCTTGTCTTTTTTATATGTATCTTTGGTTTGTCGTTTTGAAAATCCCAAACTGATGCACAATGAATGTTTACTTTGTTATAAAAAATATTTTTTCCCAAACAGATAGTTGAATAAAGATTTGATATACTGTACAACATGGCTCTGGCTTTTAAAATATTCCAAGCCGAAGGTGGGTGGGTGGAATTTGCTGTTTCAAGAGCCGCTGGCAATATGGTTACTTTGTTACACCCAAGTGGACACATATGGAGTGCCTGTTTATCTTCATTAAGATTTATGAGAATTTATTGCAGGATAGCAGTTTTATTATTCTGCATTGGGCTATCCAATATGCAATCTTGTTATAAATATCAGGGCATGAATTGGATGGGTGACATCCTTTTACCTCTTTATAAATGGGCATTATGCTCATTTGCATCTGACAGTAACAAAATGAGCTCATTTTCCATTCTTTCGAACTGATATCTAAATAAAGACAGGATTATTGTATTGTAAAGATTCTGCCATGCAATCATTTTCATGCAAACCACCCTGTTGCATTTTAATAAAAAACTGATATACAAATTTGGTACTTAAAAAAGAAATAAGTCTTAGATCCATTATTTAGAGCCAACATGGAGGAAACTACATTTGGCAGAGGAAGACTGAGATTAGATTTCCCTAATCTAATATCTAGTCTAGTCTAGTCTAGTCTAATCTTCCGTTTTTACTTTCTCAAAAGTATGTTTCATTTCATTTTTATAAAATGACATTTCAGCAGTTCATCAAATGCTTACTTTTATAGCATATTCTATTAAATCAACAAATGACATCCACTGAAGAGCACATGCCTTCATTTATTAATAATCATTGCAAGATTTCTAGTTCTAAGAGGATTTATTGTGTTTTGTCTTCCTCCTTTTCATAATAATGGAATGGAATGGAATGGAATGGAATGGAATGGAATGGAATGGAATGGAATGGAATAGAATAGAATAGAATAGAATAGAATAGAATAGAATAGAATAGAATAGAATAGAATAGAATAGAATAGAATAGAATAGAATAGAATAGAATAGAATAGAATAGTTCTTGATTCACCAAGTATGATTGGACAAACAAGGAATTTGTCTCTGGTGCATAAGCTCTCAGTGTACATACAAGTAACAAAGTGATAAATCATAAATCATAAGATACAACCAACGAAGTTATAGTCATGATATTAATAGGAGTAGATAATAGGAAAGGTGAGAAGGATAATAGCAATGCAGCCCTATTACATAGGTAAATATCCTTAGGCATAAGATGTGGGAATGTTGTTGGTGTTTAGCAGAGTGATGGCATGGGGGAAAAAACTGTCTTTGTGTCTAGTTGTTTTGATACGCAATGGTCTACTGCAGGGGTGTCAAACTCACATCACAGTGGCGTCACGTGATGTATTGGGACTTTTTTCCCCTTCGCTAAACCGGGCGTTGGTGTCAGGGGTGAAATTCTCCCGGTTCGCTCGTACCTGTCGGTTGCCGTAGAGCCGGTAGCCAAGGTAGCGCGAGGTGCCGCCTACCCGCCCGGATGCCGCCATTTGGGTTCTTTTACCCTCTGCGAATGCACAGAACGCTTTGCGCATGCGCAGAGGGTAAAAGAACCCAAAAGGCGGCGTCCGGGTGGGTGGGCGGCGCCTTGGGCTACCTTGGCGACCGGCTCTACGGCGACCGACAGGTACGAGCGAACCGGGAGCATTTCACCCCTGGTTGGCGTGGCCAGCGCGTGACGCATCCGGCCCGTGGGCTGGGAGTTTGACACCCTGCTCTACTGTATAGCGACATCCTGAGGAGAGAAGTTGAAACAGTTTATGTCCAAGATGTGAGGGGTCTATAGATATTTTCTCTGCCCTCTTTCTGGCTTGCATGGTGCGCAAAATCTAGCGTGAACTTTGAGCTGATGAAAATTGTATAGCACCAAATTAATTTTCCCATTCATTTAGATTCCTTTTCTCTTCTACTATGCAGTATATAAATATTGTGTACCTGCACTGACATAATGTTGCCTGGAATGTCCTGATGTTATTTGCTAGTATCTTAGTGATCAGGGGGAGCAGCAGAAAAAACACTCGGAGAAATTCAGATAGAAAAGTGTTAATCGATGTAAACTTAAATTGCCAATCCAGAGTGGTCAAAGACCAACAAAACTGAGGGAACTCAAACTCTAAACAACCAACAAGAGCAGGAAGGTTTCTATATTAAATGAGCTTTTAAAAGGAGAAGGGTCAGCTAAATTTTGCTTTTGTTCTTTTGCCTTTCATTACAGCAAGATGCCTCAACTTGGAGAAGAGGCAGAAATCAGAAAATAGCCACCTAGGGAAATGTGTAGCTAGATACAAAATTGGATCCATTTTAAATATATATTACGGATTGATCTGAGCTGTTTCTTGCATCTTTGGTTCTATTTGGTTCTTCTGTTTTGAGTTTGCATCTCAGTGTGTATTTGTGCGTGGCAGATAACCATTCTATTCTGTTTAATTCTATGTGAATTAAAGCCAGTCACAAAGTATCTTCAGTCCTCAATTAGCTTCCTAATCTACCTAATAAACAATTTGTACCGTATCTTCTTCTGAAATCAGTAGTCTCATTGTGGCAGAGAATTTAGCATCCCATTATCAGGGCCATGCTACAGTAGCAGAAAAGCAAGAGGAAGGAGGGAGGGAGCATAAGAAGGAAATTGCACTGCAAAGAATGGTGGTGCCAGTGACTAGACAAACCTCCCACCCCAGTATCTGGGAAGTGATCAGGATTATGGGAAAAGGGCTTAGGGACTCCAAGTGACAACCCACTACATCCTTGTACATTCACATGCAAGCACAGAACATGACCATTTACAAATACTGACATGTTCTGCATTTTTGTCCAAACGTTACCATTTTGTGTGATTTAAAAAAAAATCAATTTCCAAATTTCATTCAGAGAAGAAGAATATTTTGGTGAAACTCCCAGAAGTTGGGGGGGGATGGGACTTTTCACCAATCCAAATTATAATGTTGCCAAGGACTCTGTCCATGTGCTTATACTGTATGTGTGTGTACATCTCTGGGTATGTATGTGATTCCTATTTTGAATGTGCAATAATACCTTAATACCTTCAGCAAACTGCAACCTTCTCAGCTTCCTACACTTTCAGGAAACCCCAAGGATAAAGTCATCTTTTGTTCTTCTTCAGATTAAGTGTGGGCCACTAAGGAGGCTGCAGTGGAATGGAGGGATATATAATTCAAAGAAACAACAGCAGCATATTGTGCCACTGCACAATAGTAATAATAATAATTTAAAAATTCTAAGTGCCCTGAGAATGAAGTAAACAAACCATGTCCTCTTTATGTGAGAAGGAAACTACTAGGTTCTTGAAAAAGTTATCTCAACCCAGAAATTTTTATTTGTTGGCAAGGACAATATGGAATGTAACACCAAGCTGGTTTTCCGGATGATCCTTCCTATTGCATTTTTTAGTCTTTCCAGCAGACCACAACCAATGTACAGACTACAACCTCATTTTGCTTTAGCCATAATGTAACATGGAAGAACATCTTATGGATCAGAGTAACAAGGCATGGGTGGAAGGGTTAATTGTTATTTCATGCTAGATGATACTTATGAGACCTCATCTCAAACTAATGGATGACATCTCCCAGCAGCTTAAAGTAGATATTAAAAACAACAACAACAGGGAAAGGCATCATACATTAAAGTGTCCAAGGGCTTAATCTCTCTTCCTCAGCAGAACCACTTCAGGAAAAGCCCCTTGATCTCCAAGCCCCAAACCTGATCCAGAAAGATACTATGGCATGGTGGATGGTAGTAAATGCTGCTGGAAAATCCAGCATAACCAAGAGGGGTGAACTACCCTCATCCAGATCCCACTATAGTTCATCCACCAGAGTGGCTAATGTGGTTCTCATCTCATGCCCAGGCCTGGACCTAGATCTAGTTGGAAGAAATCTGGATCATCCATTTAATCCAGAACCCTCTGACCTTGCTGTCTCATTACTTTCTCTACAAACACCCCTAAAAAAGAAAAAAGAAAGAAAGATTGCAGATAGGATGGTAATTACCGTATTTTTCGGTATATAAGACACACTCCCCCCCCAAAAAAAAGTGGGTAGAAATGTCTCTGCATCTTATAGAGTGAATGTTGGCAAAGCCCCACCCACCCACCGGCCCCCAACCCGCCGGCCTCTGCCTCCCAGCAATTTGCCTCTTTGCAGCAAACAGCAAACAGCCTGTCAGCTTCAGCACAGCCTGATTTAGCACGAGCAGCTGATTGGCAATTGGATCGGCCTCCTGGAATACCGCCAATCAGCTGTTCCAGGCTGCCGGGATCGCCGCCGCCCATTGCCACCGTTGCTGTCTATTGCCACCACCATCTATCACCACCTCTGCGTGCCCCATTTTTGGCCTCCGCGCATCCCATTTTCAGCCTCTGCGCACCCCATTTTTGGCCTCCGCACATCCCGTTTCTGGCCTCTGCATGCCCCGCTTTCAGCCTCCGTGCATCCCGTTTTCAGCCCATTCCAGGCAGCGGGGATAGGCGGCGGCGTTGATCCCCGCCACCTGCAACGGGCTGAAAATGGGACACACGGAGGCAGAAAATGGGGCATGCAGAGGCCAAAAACAGGATGCGCAGAGGCCGAAAATGGGGTGCGCGGAGGCGGCGATAGGTGGCGGCGGTGATGGGCGGCAACAGCAGCAATGGGCGGTGGCAATCCCCGCAGCCTGGAACAGCTGATTGGCGGTATTCTGGGAGGCCGATCCAACCGCCAATCAGCTGCTCGTGTTAAATCAGGCTGTGCTGAAGCTGACCAGGCTATTTGCTGCAAGGAGGCAAATTGCTGGGAGGCAGAGGCAGATTTTTTTTCGTTTTCCTCCCCAAAAGCTAGGTGTGCCTTATAGTCCGAAAAATACGGTATTTCAGATGGCCAGGCTGAATGATAGCATCTTGTGGATGGCATCTTGTGGAATACATCATGAAATCTTAGGATTCCAAATAAACCACATATTAGTGAACCCTGCAAAATCAAGTATAAATGTTAAACTCTTTTAAAAGGAATGTTAGTTATGAAATATGATGGTGTACAAATATAGTAAATAAATAGCTAAATGTGGCATGATTATTACCGTGTTTCCCCAAAAATAAGACCCTGTCTTATATATTTTTGAACCCTGAAATAAGCGCTTGGCCTTATTGCCATGCACTCAAAAGCCCGATTGGGCTTATTATCAGGGGATGTCTTATTTTGGGGGAAACAGGGTAGTTATTAAGCTACAGTGTTCTCCTCTAAAGTCTAACATGTCACCTAAAAAAAACAACACCAAGAATTGCTAAGACAATAGACCAAGGAGTTCTTAATTCAAATCTTTCAAATTAGGTGTTAGGCCTGAGGTCATCTCAGATCTCTCTCTCCCCCTCCCCACAACCTACAATGGTGTGATAACACAGATCTGTCTTCATCAATAAGCCACTAAAATAATTTGTGTTAGATTGTTAAATATCTGACTACAGCCTACAGATACTGCTTTCTAAATGTGCAAACCTGTGGTTTTATATATTTATTTGTTTTCTGAGAGATGGGTCTTTTGCCTTTCCAGTTCTGTAAGGGACTGCTTAAGACTGCATAAAGAAAAATACTATTTAACACTAAAGCACATCTGGCTATAAGATCTGGGCTGCAAAAATCTATATAGCCATTAGATGAACTGGTATATCTATAGAACTATTTGCATCTTACATTTCTAGAATAATATCTTGATGCAATCATGAACAATTACCCTACTTTTGGTGTGGGATGTAAGTAATGGCCAACGGCTTTCATACTGTTGCTCCAAAAATTATATAGGTTTAAAAAAAACCCTGTATCTTTTTATTGTATTGCATTGCTCTGCTCATAAAATGGAATATCATTCACACACACTCTCACACATGCACAAACCTTTTTTGTATTTTTTGTTCAGTTCCATCAACTCTCAGGTTTATTTCCCACAAGTTTTCCATTCTGGGAAGCCAACACAAACTTTCTATACGATCTATTTTTGAAGCCTCATCTGGTTCTGAGCTTACCTTGGCCAATTGCAAAGCATATTTCCTTTACCCTGGTAATGACCTCTCCATAACAAAATGCCTCTGGATCATATTAATATGTTACTGGAGACTTATGAACAACTTTAAACAGATGCTTTAAAAACACAGTCCCAGCAGTTGTAAGTATTTTCCAAATTGACAAAGAACTAAATATTCAGGCCATTTCAATAAGTGAATTATTTTTGTTGCTATTCTCTTCTCGGAGAATACAAATTATTCATGTCATCACTATTTGTGATTATTACTAAAATAAGTAAACATGATATTATTATTATTGTTGTTCACACAGTCAGTTAGATGTTTAGGCTGGATTTGGCATTTTTATCCACCCATTGAATGGTGTTAAACTTATCATTGTCACAGAAGATAAGCTGTTCCAAGTAAAGCTTCCTTTTGCAATTGACTTATGGGGATTTTGTCAATGCTGATCGTGTTCAAGTAATGCTCCGGATGTTTTGAGATTGCACCAAAGGCACCTATTATTATTGGCAGTATCTTTGCTTTCTTTTGCCACAGTCATTCTACTTCTATTTGCTGGTCCTTGTATTTTGTGATTTTTCTTCAGTTTTTTTCTTCTTCTATTTTGCTGTCTCCAGGTACTCCCACATCCACTATCCAGACATTTTTGTCTTTCTTATAGACAATTGTTAAGATGGGGGGGGCAGGTGACAGGTGTTTGTCTATTTGAATTCTAAAGTCCCAGAGCACTTTAGCTTCTTCATTTTCTATTACTTTGTTTTGTGATCCCACCAGTTCTTGCTTGCAGGCAAATGGTATTTCTTGCACACATTCCAATGCCCCATTGTTGCTACTTTGTCGTGCTGTTGTTTGTAGTCAATCTGTGCAATCTTCTTGCAGCAGTAACTATGTGAGCCACTGTTTCTTCAATTTCTTTGCAGAGGCAGCACTTGCTGCCTGTTGCTATCTTCTCAATTGTGCCTTTGTATGCATTTATTCTTAAGGCATGGTCTTGTGCAGGCAGAATTAGTCCATCTATCTCTTCCAAGATATATTTTATGTCTAGCAATTATACTATCTATCTATCTAAACAAACAAACAAACACACAAACAAACAAACAAACAAACAGGCTTTCCCAGGATTCCGTAAGAACTTCATGATGTACAAGAACTTAATGAAAGAAGACCCAACTGTTCACCTACCCAAATGGCAGCAAAAATCATATTCTCTTCCTTTTTAGTTGCTTCTATAAGAACTTTCCGAATGATAGGACTGAGACATTAATATTTCATGGTTTGAATGCCTCAGTGGTAATGTTGCAAATACCCAGAGCAAGAATTCCTATTGCAGGTTGAAAATAGTAGCTCCAGGTTTTATTCTTTCTCATTCCTCGGTACTCCTTAATATAGGAAGGTGAACTAGGAAGAGAGAAGAATGAAGTATGCTGATATTGGAATACACAATAGAATTTTCCATCCATTACAGATGGAGAGAAGGCAAAATCAACATAGCTCATTTTCAAAAGCAATACTAGTATGTCAAGCATATAGGGTTCCTTCCACATATTTTGCTAATAGCAGAAGAGAAGTTCAGCCCAAGGATTTGAATTTTAAGACGAGAGCATCTGCTTGATTATTATCATGTTGTCTTAATTATTTCTTAACTTCTCAGATCATCAAATAGTGCCAATAAATGTAATGTCTTGCTGATGCATTTTTTTCTCTGGGCAAGTACAGTATGTGTATGTGAGAGAGAAACAGAGAATATGAATAGTTTTTGTTTATATATATAATTGGAAATTATATTTGAGGTGTTTAGGATGAAATTTAACTGAGAAGTCATTGGTTTTATTTTGTTTCTGTCTCTTGTTTTGGCTGGCATCTTTAAAAATGGAGTTCAGAACAAATGTGCTGAATAAATGTAAGAAATCTTTGCACTTCGAACAGATTCTGACTTGGCATCCAAAACCATGCATTCGGAGGTGGCAGACGCTGCTAATTTATCAACCCTGCCTAGCTAACTTTGGCCAGATCTTTTTAAGGGGGGAGCAGGAACTCAGGACTGTTTCTCCAGGCCTCAAACTGATTTTAATCAGGCATTGCCACACTGTGGATTTCTCTCTCTCTCTCTCTTTCCAGAATCATTGACCACAAAAGAAAATCCACTGTGTCCTTTTAAAATGCACTATTTAAAAGAGTGGTTCTCAACCTTCCTAATGCCACGACCCCCGCCCCGCCACCGCGACCCCCGCCCCACCCCTCCCCGCACATGCGCGTTGCCAGTCACCAAGATGGTGGGCTAGCGTGCGCTTAGGCGACCCCTGTGAAAGGGTCGTTCGACCCCCAAAGGGGTCGCGACCCACAGGTTGAGAACCACTGATTTAAAAGAAACTTATCCTAAAAGCATATATCTTCATAAGGTCTGAGTAAAGGAAATGTAAAAATTTACAATACAATCCCATGCATGAGACTGCAGAAAGAAGTCTCCGTTTTATGGAGCTTTCTCCTAAATTTGCTTAAGATTGTTGCCTTTAAAAGTAGCCCTTGACTTATGACCAGAATAAGAACTGGAAAATTCATCATTACGTGATGTGTTTGTTAAGTGAGGCATCCCTTGACCACACCTGATTTTTACAACCTTTGTTCTGCCCTCGTTAAACAAATCACCATGGTCATTAAGTGAGATGTCATATCACTGCAACTTCCCTACCAGCTTCCCAATTGATTTCTGCTTGTTGGAAGTTGGCTGGGAAGGTTGCAAATGGTAATCATGTGACCTTGGGGTACTGCAGTCATCTTAAATCAGAGGTGTCAAACTGGTGGCCCATGGGCCAGATGCGTCATGCGCAGGCCACGCCCACCCCAGCTCCGCGAAGGGAAAAAACATCACAAAACATCATGTGACAGCAACATGACATGTCTTAAATGGTTGTGAAACACCCAAATCATGATCACATGACTTTGGGGATGCTGTGACTGTTGTAAGTGTATGGAGCAGTTGCAAGTGATTTTTTTCGGCTCCATCACAACTTTAAACAGTCACTAAACAAAAAGTCAAGGACTATCTGTAATGTTCCAGAAGCAGGTTTAACTATTTTAATACCCAATTCATCAAAGTAACTGTCTCTTTTGCTGTAACTGGGAGTAGTAAAGCTATCCAGCCAAGCTAAGCGAAAGGGGTCAGTTCGAGTAAGAATCAGTTCCTACTCTAATATTTGGGCCACCAGTAGACTCTTCTCTATACGGAGCTTCAGTAAGCTCTCAGGTAACTGACTGAGAAGCCAGCTCAAAAGTTGCATCGAACTTTGAACTAGGACCCAACAAGACAATAACTGAGTTCACAGAGAGGAAAGGGGTAGTTGCTTTCTTGAAAATGCCTAATAGGATCATAGTTATGCTTCCATCGGTCTCCTCCTGTTTTGTAGATATGTAATACGGTAGTATGTAGGAATCAACTCTGGAGACAAGAGCAGTGGTGGGATTCAGCCAGTTCGTACCGGTTCGGGTGAACCGGTTGTTAAATTACCCACTCCCCACTATCAAAGTGGATCCTGGGCGCTGCGCTGCAATGGAGAAACGGGCAATGGAGCGGCCGGTGCAAGGGAAGGAGAAAGCCACTTTCCCTCCTCCTTCCCTCATGCTGGCTGCTCCATTGCCCATTTCTCCATTGCAGCGCAGCGCAGCGCCCAGGATCCACTTTGATGGGGGGTAATTTAATGACCGGTTCGCCCAGGGTCAGGTTGGCCATCGCGGGAGGCTCATCCTGCATGTGCGGCAGAGCTGGAGGATAGGGATGGGCCATGCCTTTCACGACAGCCAACCCGACTCTGGGCAAACCGGTTGTTAAATTATTTGAATCCCACCACTGGGTCACAAGAGGGTGAACTGGGCATGTGGTATGTAAAAAATATCTCAGCCCACAAAAGGAGAGAAAGTATAGGAAATATTTCAGAAGGGACTTTCCTAATTTTCTGGAAGGTAAAAAGGAGGAGAGAAATTCTTGCAAGATTCTGTTAACATAACCTTATAGTAAAGATAAGTTGGTGCTCCTCTTTGTGCTCTTGTCTGTACACCATCTTCCTGGGCAAACAAGGTGCCACACCACCAGTATCAAGTAGCAAAATGTCCTTAGGACACCTCTAGATAGATGGAGCAATGGGACCAACACTCTCTCAGATGTGAAGCTCACTCCAACCCCCTGCTCCCATTTCTTATAGCATGAAGGGAAGACACTTAAATTGGTTTTACTCGTGCAGCCAGTTCCTTGGGTCCATTACAGACTGTGATGGGAAAGACAACTTGGCGGAGCTAGAAGTTTGCCATCTACCTTTCCAAGCCTAAAGTTAGGGAACTAATTCTATCACCAGGCAAAGGATAAAAATAAATAAATGCAATGCCCTTAACTCCTTAGGACTTTGCCATCCTTCCTGCTAATGCTTGTAAGTGGCCTAAAAGGAGAATAAATTGTCTGGTATATTACTAGTGTTACTGCATTTTGACTTTCAGAAAAAGGGAGTTTCTGAGATTTCTAACTCAAGTACCAAATTAATATGATTAGACTGTACTCTAATGGTAGGGGGTGAGGGGTATGGGGAAGAATTGCAATTTGCTCTTCTGCCTTAAGCAGCAAAATGTCTGTCTCCAAGGGCATCAGCTCTCCTTCATAGTTTAATGGAGCATATTCCCAATTAAGCATGAACGGGATTACGCGGTAAGGCTAAGAATGTTTACAGAGAAGTAAATCTTATCCCACTGTGTTCACTGGAGCTCATTCCCAATGGCTGCCTCACAGGATTGCAGCTTGATATTTGTATCACAATACAAATATCTAACACATCTATCCTTCCTGAGGAAAAAAAAAGACACGATTTTATTGCAGTATTAAAACTCCATTGGAGTTCTTGGCAAACAGTGTATTCCACATTGGTTTGCCACAATCAGGTTTTACATCAAACCATCTGGTGCAAATATTACTTGAAATGACTCAAACTACAAACTATTACACACAGTATACATTTGAAATACATTATTTTGTCATGTAGGGACCCCCCCCAGGTAATTACCAGACTCAAAAGGAAGCCCACACCCCCAAGATAGACTTTGCTACTCAAAATTCTTCTTTCTCTTGAGTTGGTTTGATCCACTGTTTCCCCTGTTTCTTTTTCATGTCTTGACAGCTTAAATTAAGATAGAATTGACAAAGATGTATTGATGATTTATTCATGGTATAAAGGTTTGCAAAAAGCCTGGCCTCACACAGCAGCTTGTCAAGAACTAGGTAGCACCTTAACTTCTAAATAACATCTTCCTGTAATGGTTTTATATCGATATCTAAGTATAGTGAAGTTGTCTCTTTTTAATAATCTTTCCTAGTGCAAGAATGTCTTACATTGGCTTCAGCAAGACAGCTATATAAGATTGCAAGCTTTGTACAAATACTAGAAATATTTATCAGGAATCTTGGTGATCCAAGTCAGGAATTCCACTATCATTTTCAATTATTTCTTCTAGTTTTGCAAGTCCAGCAATAAACTTGATCAGTACATCCAATTACTAACCACCTGGAAGCTGAGGACAGAATGCTGACTGAGTTGCTTGCTTTGCATGCGTTCAGTCCAGTGATCCTCTTCCAGTATCTCCAGCTAGGCCTAAGAAACATCAGTGGGATTTTATGAATGCTCAGAGAGCCATGACAATATGCATGAGCTTCACAGCTCAAGAGTCTGACTTTCTATAAGCAGCTTCTTCTCATGCTGCAATGTCAAGAAAAAGGACAGGGACTTGCAACAGAATACCTTATTCCACAAGACTTGAAATTTTGGGC